>VDFB02270651.1:681601086-681659058 GCA_007258455.2 Sequoia sempervirens | reverse complement strand
GTATTACTCTAATTGCCCCTGCTCTATACTGGGGCATACCTCCACCAATGCCTTGGAAGGGTCTAATGTCAAAGTAATTGACATGATGCCCTAACACAAACTCAGCATATAATTTTTTTATAAAGTAAAATGGTATATCCAAATTGTTGTTCGGTGGTTTCAAAAAAACCATACACCAACGATCCCAAAAGTTTTCTACAATGTCTCTATGAGTGCACCATTTTATAGAAAGTTTTGTTTTATTAACATTAACTAGCAAACTAGTGCGGGGGTTAACAAATAAAGAGGCTATTTGGGCTCTGGTTATTCCAAGATCTTTCACATCATCATAGGACAATCCACATGCATAATATTCTCTCATGTTTTCTCGCCACGAATGAAAGGCATTATGTTGCGAGGAGAGGGTTTCTATATTTTAATTATTCTTCATTGTGTCAGACATCAAGATAACGTGAGGGACTCTGCTATAAACCCCCAGAAATGCCCCTTAATTGCTGCAATTTTCGTAAATTAATTCTGGAAACTGATGGTCGTGGAGGTGGTGGAGGTGGTGGTGAGGAGGTGGAGGTGGAGGTGGAGGAGGTGGTGGAGGTGGTGGAATTGGTGCATTTTCATTGTCAGCAGCCATAATGCCTCGACAAATATAAAAACAAATCAATCTAGGAAAATATTAGACAATATAAATGAAAATATAATAAAAATACCCTAGTTTTTAAAAATCCAACAAAAACCCTAGTTTTTAACAAAAATCTATAAAATTCTCTAATTTTTAATCCAAATACATAAAAAACACTATTTTTAAGTCAAAATCCATTGCAAACATTCAATTTTATCAAAATCCATGCTAAACTCAAATTTTTCATAAAAAATCTATCAAAACCACCAACTATTTAGGTCCAACCTTTACTGGGAGAGTTATCAAACCAATTATAGGGAAGCCATAACCATCATGAGCTTTTAATCATGCTTTTGATTGTTCATAATCATCTGCATAAAGTTCATGTACATACAATAACTCTTTTTTGATCATATTCACTATGTAAATGGGATCAATGAGTATTCCCCTTTTCGGGTTTCTGCAAACTTGATGAAGAAGACCATCGAGTGTAGTTATAGAAGAATCAATATATGTAAAAGAAATGTCAAACAAAATATTGGTTTTCCTTTATGATTTTGAATATTAATAATGTTTATAAAGATGGAAAAATCATTATCATCTTCTTTCATTATCATTGTATTGAACAAAGTTTGTTGAATGAATTGGCAATGGGCTTGTAAATATTTGTAAGTATTGATTAGGTGAAAAAACAATTTATTTCCTTTGTCATTAATAGGTCATCCAACTGGATTTGATTAGAATGAGGTCTTGCACTTGGTTATAAATATGCACATCTTTCCATATCGTGTGAGGTGTACGATGATATTGAAAAAATGTTTTTGCATTAAAGTTTGGTGGTAAAGGTTTAATTGTTTGAATATGACTAATTGGAGGAAGTTGAATCATATTCTTGTTTAACAATTGCAACATGATCACATGGAGAGAATCAAACAACTATGAAAATTTCCTATCTCATGGCCTAAATTTATATCTAGAGTTATGTTTACAGTAGTTACTTCTGTCTCAACATTATTAGCAGTTTGACATGAATGTTTATCAAGTAATGAATTTTTTGTTTTTCTTTTTAAATGATTATAGTTGTTTTGAGGCATGACTTATATGATTGACCAATAGGAGCCTATGAAGGGGTACCTTCATACCAACTAATTGATATTCGATAATCATGAAGGGTTATACAAAAACATGTTAAGGATGGATATTTCATTAGCAATTTCTTATCTTGAATATTAGGTTGTAAGTTACCTATAAACACCCTTTGAATGTCAACATCTTGAAGACTATAGGAGAATTTCAAATAAAGGGATTAGTATCATTTCATAAAGTTTTTTATTTTCTCTTTAGGTCCTTGATTACAATGAACTAAATTTGTTAATGTAACTTGAGGACTGATGTTCACTTGAAAGTGTTGGAGGAAATCACTAATGAGTTGTGTAAAGGAGGTAATTGATTTGTTTGACAATGAACAAAACCAATCCAAGGCCATATCTTTCAATGATCTAGAAAAGAGTTTCACTATGAGTGAATCTTCAAAAATAAAGTCTCTACACAAGGTAGTAAAAACTAACAAATGGTTATTAGGATATTTTTTACCATTGTACTTTCCAAAGCGAGGTATTTCAATGTTTTGTAGTATAGGTGTATTTAAAATAGTGAACATTAATGAACTATGTGTAAGGTATTTTGGATGTTTACTATTGGTTTGATTTTGGTTTAAGTTTGAAATTTGTTGTTGTAATAATGTCATGCTTTAAAAAAGTTGATTTATCACAAGATCATTGGGCCACATGTTGTGAGAGTTTTTCAAGTATGGTGAACTAGTATGGAGGAATGGTGGGATATTATATTTCATGTTTAGGAGGGGTGATGAATATGGAGGTGTTATAGGTGAAGGGACAAAACTATTATAATTTCCACTAGAAATTCCTAAGCTTGAGTTTAAACCATTGTTATATTCCATCATTGATGCTATGACTGGAGGTGTAAAGTTGGGAATAGAAGGCATTATTGTGGGAGAGGAAACTTATTTTCCAAAAGGATTTTGAGCATTAGTCAAAAATTTCATGAAACTAGCTACCGAAGGAATATTAGAATCTACTATATTAGCTAGGCTACGTAACACTTCTATCCCTTCCTAATCATTTACCAACTTCCCAATGCTATCCAAAAGAGGGATTGCTTCTCCATCCAAAGGTTCAATGCTTAAGAATTGTTGAATTCATTGTAGGTCTTTATCCAATTATTCTAGATTATCATTGGGGACCTTAGAAATAACATATGCCAAGTCCACATAAATGTTAGGTTACAAAAAAGACATGGGTAATGTAGGACTAGGGAGGGAATATAAGATGGATTGGGTAGACATAATACGTTGAGTGAAAGAGTTATAAGAATCAAGCTCAACATTGGCTATGATTGCAACATAGGAAGCCATAAGTCTACAACTACATCTCACGTGGGTATTAGTGAAGTGACACAAGGTCATGAAGCTCATAAATTTTCTACAAGATTCAAAACAATTTAATGCTCATACAATGAAGGGAAAACACAAAATAGTCACAAAAACTAAAATAATTTGCACACACAAAACCCAAAACAACATAAGAATCATAGAGATAGAACTATGATCCAAATCTTTGTCAAAACTGATTGGACAGGGAATTGGCACCCTAGACTGATGAGGTTGATTTTTGTTAAATTTAAAATCTAAAAATGAGATATAGTATCTGAGGATCCTAATTGAAGATGTTTAGGTCTGCCAATAGGAATACTTTTAGAAATGCACAAAATTTTAATTTTATATACATGCAGCCATAATGCCTGATTAAATATAAAAACAAATCAATCTAATTAAAATCAGACAATATAAATGAAAATAGTATAAAAATACCCTAGTTTTTTTAAAAAATCCAACAAAAACCCTAGTTTTTAACAAAAATCTATAAAATTCTCTAATTTTTAATCCAAATACATAAAAAACACTATTTTTAAGTGAAAATCCATTGCAAACATTCAATTTTCATCAAAATCCATGCTAAACTCAAATTTTTCATAAAAAATCTATCAAAAAACCCTATTTTGAAAAAAATCAACTAAAATTAAACAAATCTAATTCAAAATTTGATTAGAGCAAATAAAAAATCAAGAATCTAACCTTTTGCAGATGGATTTGCACCAAATCAGATATCTGATTTGTGGAATCAACTTTCCACTGTGCGCCCGCCGCGGTTAAGCAAATGTCGAATGAAAATGAGTTTTACTTGGACCGAAATAGAAGTATATATATGTGTCTAAAATCGGATATCTGATTTGGATCGGATATTCGATTTGGATCGGATATCCAATTTTCAAATCTAGGTTTGGGCTTTGCTTTGGTAGTCACCCGAGCCAGATAAAGTCAACTCGGCATTTTCGCGTTTTTGAGTCGTAGAAACACGTATTTTTTTCTCCATTGCCACTTTTTGGCATACCATGATCCTGCACATGCCCAAATATTTTGAATAGATTTGTATTACCAAAAGTAAATTTATTCTACTGGGAAGCTTGTCAAAATAAAATTCTAATAGTTGATGTTTAATCAAGAGAGGGTTCATGGTCCATAATAGGTGTGTGCTTTAATGAGAATGATGTTGAATTAGTCTTATTTTTCCTTGAATACCATTTTTCTTGGCATAAATTCAATATTTTGACTGTATAATTTTAACTAAAATGGTCCTACCCCAAAATATTTAACAAAATTTTATGTATACTAGCAATCACCTTTATCTCATTTTTTGGTTAAGAAAATCTAGTACTTAACCATCCCTCATTTTCGTTGGGGATTATGGCTTGAAAGAAAAGTGATAGTTTCTTTAAAAGAAGTATGAGAAGTTGGGAGGAAGTTAGTAAGAGGATTACTCATTTTATTATGGGAAATTTCTTTATTAGCAAAATTAAAAAGACTCTTTTACCCCTTCAAAAGTGGAAATAAGAATTGTTGATAATTGCAGTTCAAGTATTAGCAATTCAATTCAAAGCAATATGGAGTTGTTAAGGAGAAAAACCACTAAATGGGCTTGTCTTGAACCTAATTAGGTTAAATTAAATTTTGATGGAATTACCAAAGGAAAATTGATTAGGTTCCAAGCTAGATACTTATGTGAATACTTACCACCATCCCATGATGAGGTAAAAATCTACCTAATCAAGTAATTCACTTTGGAAGGTTGATATAAGTGTAATTTTTTCTATCATTTCCAACTTTTGAACCACCTTAGGCTTAGGAATCTAGTTAGTGTTCCATTCCATCTTCTTAATATTTTGAACAATTGATGATTGATGTGGTTCTTGACAAGATAGAATTGCCCCTTCATCAAGGTCTTATTTACTAATTTTACTTGTTTGAGAGTTCTAAGAATGCCCTCCATTAACAAAACCCTATGGTGGTTGGAAAAATAAAATATGACTCCTAGTTTGTAGATTCAATACATAATATTGAAATAAACATCAATCCCTCTCTAAAATTTTATACAATGAAAATTTACATGCTCCTAACCCCTCTACTATTAAGTCTATTTCAAAGACCAATATAGGTGGTTCCCTTGTCCACATTAAATATTATACTATTTTTAACCCTATTACTCCCACTCCCTTTGTCAAAAGGCCCACTACTAGGGCCAGCCTTGGTCAATCTCCTATTGCCACCAATTTTCTAGTTGTTGAAAACCCTCTTCTTGAATACCCTATTTGTGAAGATGTCTTTATCAAAAAGGAAAAGGCAAAGCTCTAGAGAGTGAAGGTCCCTCAAAGGTTATTTGTGAACCCTCTAATGTTGATTTGAACAAAATGGATGAGGGTTGTGTTAATTGGGCTAAGGAGGGGAGTTTTAATGCTAATGGTAAAACTATTAATTATACGTTTTGGTTAGCTTGTGAGGTTTTGGACTCTAAAATAAAAATCCTTGAAGGTAGCTATAATTTATAGATTAGCATTCTCAAGTGGTTCAAAAATAAAAACAAGAGGATGAAGATGAGAATACATGGCCTCTAAAGGTGAGTTAATAGTGATGCTCCCAAAGTTGATGTTAATGTGAAGTTGTTGAATAGGGATTGGCCTAATACTAGTATTTTTATATTATTATTTACATATTAATGGTCTAACAGAAAGAAAAAATGAAGTCAAGAAAAAATTGGACTCTTTCATGGCATCCTTGGATAAGGTGATCAACCTTAGACAATTGTTATTAAGTCTAATAATTCTCTCAACAATTGTAAAAAGAGCCAAAGTTCATAGACCTAGGAAAGGAAGTTAATGAAGAGCAACTAGAATTTCTTAAGAATGAATGAAAAGTGATTAGTGATTTAAAGGAGTTTCCTTCAAGGTTTTTTGTTGTTGTTATTTTTCTTCCATTGGTCTACTATAGGTTGCTAACTTTTGCTATTGTTTTCTCTTGGTGAAGTTTGTTCTTCGTGGGATTTGATTTCTTTGTATTTTGTTGATGGATTTTTATCTTCTTTGTTGCTCCATTGAATAAGGATTAAAACCCTTTCAAAAATCCACTTTTATCAACAATAGAAAAGATACCTTAAACTGAAACTCATCCTAATACTTTCCAACTTCCACATCATCCCCCAATAGACATCTAAAATAAATAAGTCTAAAATCATATCATAACATATTGAAACAAAAATAATTGTGTTGATCACTTCTAAACAAGATATTCATTTAGCATATGGCATCTTTATAAATGTCTACAAAATTTTATCTGCTTAAAATATTTAATTTAAATTGATATAAAATTTTATACCAGTAAAACTTAAAAGTTCATACCAATAAATTTGACTCAGACCTAGAAATTTTAGAAAGGTAAACTCAAAATAGGGCCTCACCACAAAAATTGAAATTCTAAATCTTTGTTGGTTATTATGATTCGTGGACCATATCTTCATATCATTATTTTGTGTGCTTTCTTTTTAAAGAATAAATTGTATTCCTATCAATAACATGATCATATAATGATCAGAACGAAAGGATGATTTTTCTCAACACAATTACTCAAAGAAATTGAGATCTGATTTGATGTTGGGGTGAAGACAATTATGTTAAATGTACAGAAAACAGTGACATCTTCATGTACAGTCTCGACTTACGATAAAACAAAGGGCAATACCAGCTTAGTACTCACTGAAATGTTTATAGCAATGCACGTAATTAGAAAACCAGTGAAAGAGACTGTGCTGTGTATGTAATTAGGAAACTACTGAAAAGTGACAATGTGATGTTTATACAGTGAATGAAAACAAAGCAAAGAGACAAGACTAGTGATATTCTACTTGTTAGAGAATTCAAGTCTTCATTACCATCAATTATGCCAAATTTCTCAATCAACAGCCTCAGAAATTCTCGCAGTTGTTAGGTAAACATCAACACTGACGATATCATTTCACCATACAATAAATTGAAGTCTTGAAAAGGGCATATCGGCCATAGCTGGGCCTCACTGTCATAGTACAAGCCCATAGAATGGACATTCTTGACTAAGGAGCTAAATGATATTAACTTTAAATATGCCATATATCATTACAAACAATGTAAATTGTTGCCAATTTTCTTACAGAAAGAGTTTAGATGTGGGTATATTATATTCAATGTATCAATTGTTTACATAAACAGGAATTCATGTCTATTGATATTCTGTTAATGAGATGCTTTCTTTAATCCATATAATGAATTTTTCAATTGACACTAGTAATTCAAACCTTCTAACTTGTTCCTTGTATGTTTTTAAAGATCTATTTGTAGAAGCAATGAACGTTAAGTGAACTATTTGCTCTCATGAAAAATGGGTTCATGCGAATCACTACTCATGAAATATGAGTGAATGAATTTGACTCAAAAAAACCCATTAGAATTTTCATATAAATATCATATTTCGACACACTGCAAAAAATACCTTCTACTTATTAAGATATTTTTAACTTTCAACCTAGAAAAAAAGATTGTATTCTTCATCACTGTCACTAACAGTGACATGCAAACACCTTGAATGATGAAGATAAACAGTGAACTATCATAATCATTAGTTAAGCTTTATCAATGAAATCTACCAATCCAGTTTTTATGCCAATCAGCTGTGTAGAAACTATGAAATCTACCAATACAGTTTTTATGCCAATCAGCTGTGTAGAAAATATTTGAACTTTTCATTGTCTTACTTATAAGATGTGCGAACCCTCCAGAAACACAAAACTCTGGCAAACTCATTCCTGTTGGTTACCTAATACACAATCTCTAACTCTTTCCACCACTCCAAAAAATCCTTATAGTTTGGAATGTGGGTTAAAACCCTTACAGTGGAAGATAAAATGTTTACACAAAATGGGACAGCAGTTTTAACAGTTTTTCATTGAAGAAGAGTAAATAATCCTGCACATTTAGTAATAAATGTGAAAAGTCTATCAATGTATATAATTGAAAAAGCATCACATGCCTGCTGTATAAGTAAGCCTTTTTAACGTGCATGCTGTTCAACAGTAAAAGCATTTTTTGATATTGAAAAATAATGATAACACTAATCATTTCATGGGTAAAGGACATAGATAGTCTGATGGGTATGCGCCCTCTTTTCCCAACAACAGGTCGTAAGTTCAAATCTCAAAAGCACTGGAGAGGGTACAAGTTAAATGGAGTTTCTTTGGGCTGGGTGATTGGAAAACATGTGAAAGAGATTTTCTATCGTCCTATAGAAAACTACTGGAGGGTATTATGTAGTAGAAAATTACAGAAAGAGACTAAATGCAGTTTATACTGTGGATGGATAGACAAGTTATATTCTATGTGCGGTTTATACTGTGAATGATAACAATGCAAAGTGATGGACAAGGGATATTCTGGCTTTTATATCAATACGGGAAGGTATTTGACAGGTGAGATGTTCACCTATGAACGAAATTCTCACCAAACAACGTCAGCAATTTTGACAGTTGGAAGGTAAAACAAGAAACAACGACATGAATATCTTACAAAGTAAAAAAGACCTGAATAGACAAATCTAGTAATCATTGCAGTTGGACAATAAATTCAAACGGCTTATGTTTGGGGATGAAGTTTCTGGAGATTTTTTTCTATTCTTTCGAATATGTCAAGTTTCATAAAATTAAACATGTCATGGAAGCAAGTTTTTTTGGGGATGTTTTCTATGTCTTTGTTGGTCACTGCCAGGAAGTTTTTCAATCTGAAGAGTTTGCCCTTGAAACTGTTCAAACCTTTCAGCAGTGTATGAGTTTGGTCTACTGTAGGCTCTATATTGCATAGTGGGCCTTATGTAATCCAAACTCACCTTGGTGGATGTTAGAGAAGTGGCTCTTTGTGTGGTTGATGGTAATGATTTTGATGATATTGTTATCAGGATTCAACTGTATAGTTTTACTAGTCAAATTCATTGACCCATCTTTCATGAGTAGTGGTTCACAAGATGTTTCATGATAATGAATGCTCCACTTAGCACTCATTGCATATAGATGATGCTCACAGAAGTGATGTTTTTGTTTGTGATGATTTTTCTTTTGATTTTTATAAAGTTTTATGAAATATAGATGGTTGTGACTGTCTTAAGGTCTATTTAGAAGCTTTTGATATAGATTTCTTGGCTCTAGGAAAATTCATCTCCAGCAATTCACCGATGGAAAATTCACCACCACTAGCAATTCACTGCCACAGAAAATTAACTGCCAAAAATTCATGCAATTAATTTTTCGTCTGGTGAATTGTCATGGCGGTGAATTTTCTGGTGGTGAATTTTCTATCAGTGAATTGCTGGCAGTGAATTTTCCGTATGCTAGGTTTCTTAATTACTAGATAATGTTAGATTCATGTTTAATGCAAACAATTCATACAAAGTTATAATTGGTGACTAATCACTTTGTTTGAAAATTCTTATAAGATTATGTTCCATGCCCTTTTTCTTTGAATTGTCACTTGTTTTCATTTATTGTTTTTCCTAAACAAATTAGTTTCATTAAGAGCATATATATCTATAAAAGAGTAATATAATCTACTTTAAATTTAACTTTACATTAATATAATATAAGAATGAAGTACCAATTTACTAAAATTTGAGGTACTAAATTTATAAACTGAGTTCAAAAGAATAAACAATAGAAACTAAAGATCTCAACACAAAATGATGGTGATCATTTTCTAGGATGTCAACGTGTTGCATAGATGTTTGCACTTTGCACTATCATCTTTATGGTCTTGAACATTGAAATACTTCTAATTTTTTTTTACCTTCAATCCAATTGTATGCCTAATCTACTCAACTAAAAACAAGAATCCACTAGAGTGATATATTGAGTAATAGAATAGATAAAGAAATGCAATAAATAATAATATTTACATCATTTTATTGGAGAAAAGAAACAAATTGACAAATAAGAAAGCACTTGCAAACTTGCATGTGGTGGAATTCTCTCAATAGACTTGTAAACATAAAGAAAATGATAATTGTTTAGGGTTGTTTCGGGACTTTCTTTTAGGTCAAGCCCTTATATTGGTTTTCCAATCTCCATAGACAATAAAGATAGAGAGATTTAATAAATAATGTGTGTTCTTACTCTAAGTGCATCTAGAAAATAAGATATATATATATATATATATATATATATATAGTGAATATCTCGAGGTACTCAGGGGCACAACAAAAGAAATGTTGTAATGAAAATAACAAAATAAAGAAGAGAAATATCACCTGTGAAAACTTGAGGAAGCCAAGGAGGCAAGAATTCCTTAAAAAGAGTGTTCAACAAATGTTGGTGTGCTCACAAGGAGGAACCGGTACCAAGAAAGGGTTGTACTGAGCTCTAGAGAGCCTGAGAGAGCTTAAGATATTGAACATATTGTTGGTTTAAATAAAGTCTTGTACCTAGTTAATTCATTACTAGGGGACTTATTTACATGTTAAGTTTACCTAGGTCCAAGGAAGGAATCTTTCTAGAAGGTGTCAGTTGTCATTAGTTGTTATCTTATCTTTTGACTTGTAACACATGTGACATAGGTAGTTGTGATTAGTTGTCTCATGTCATATGATTAAGACACTTGTCATAATCTTATGACATCTTGTATCTCACCTTGGCTATATAACCAAGGGGTCTCTACTACATTGTACACACATAACATTGAATCATAATTGATAAGAATACAATTTATTAATGTAATATTCAAATCTTCTCTCTTTGTGCTTTCCATTTGGCCTCTAGATATTGGCAGGCTATCTCCATAGCCAATTCTAACATGGTATCAGAACAAGTTGGGTGCCTTTGTTTAGCCATTTTCTGAAAAGATCTTGGTAAATCTTGAAAAGTTGAGTATGCTCTTCTCTTGCATCATATGATGATTTGGAGAATTAGAAAAGCTTGAAAGAAATATCAAATTTGGGGGGTTCCTATTTGTGGCTCTTTATTGGAAGTTAAAATAAAAGCTTGCTAGTGCAAATTTGACCTCACTATTGAGTTTAGAGGGTTCAAGAAAGTTAGTTTTTTCTTTTGTTTCGTCCAAATCAGACATATGAGGCTAAATCTATGAGGGTTTGAAGCTGAAGAGTGGTCGCTACATCTAGAGGGTAGCTATATTTTTGGAGCATTTTGGGTTAAATCCAACCCTGCCATCGCATCCAAAAGGGCCAAAATCCCTAAGATCAACTGTCAATTCATTTGAATTAGAGTAGCTGTTTGCAAAGGCAAAAAAAATTGTCTAGGGAGTCGTACAACCCTCAAGATTGTCATAAATGCATTGGTAGGATTTTTTTTAAATTATATATTATTCAATTTTTTAAATTTTTCTAAAAAATTTCAAAAAAAATAGATTGTACTGATTAAATATTCTTCGAAAACTTTTTAAAATATATAAAAAGTGAAACAATTTCTCTGCGATTTTTGCAGAGTACTTGGTACTCTACATACTACCTGTACTCGGCTTGCACAGTGTCAAAGACACCACCACATGTCGGCTCCCCATTAGCTGGTCATAGGCCTACCAAATTCCCCCACTAGCATTTGAAATCTAGCCACTATAAACAAAATCGATGGCAAAAAGTTAAAAGTAGTGAAAATTTCTGGTATAACTAGTAGCATTTAAAACCTTGTACCTAAGAATATTCTGATTTAAATCGAAGATTCTGCTGACCATGTCATCTAAAGAATTTTTCATAGCATATTCCATCCAAAAGAATATTCTAATAGGAAAGGATATATTTCAAGGAGATGATCTGCAAACCATTAAATTTAACATCAAATTTCACTAATGTCAGCACCACATCAGCACCCCTAAAAAAAAATTTCCCCCCCTCACCAATGAGCTTTTTGTTTTTGTAATCCAACTTTGGAGGCCCATAACTTGGTCATTTTAACTCCTTTTTTCGAGCATTTTTTTTTTATTTGGGATAATTTTTCACGCTCTTCACAGTGGTGCAATTAGATTTTGGTTTTAGTGTCTAGTATTTCTATAAATTGCACATTCTCATAGGTTTTTTTGCTTCATCCTCATTTTGGGAACTTCGAGAGCTCATATCTTGCTCCTATGATAACATTTTTGAGTGATTTTTTGTGAAAGTGCATTTTTTTTTCACGTGTACTTTCCAATGGTGTAATTAGTTTGATGTCATCTATTGTAAAGATTTTACTTTGAGCCTATGGCCTATTTTTGGTAGTTGCATGTACTGAGATCAAAGTCCACTTCGCTATTTTGGAAAGTGGCAATTATAAATAGACTAAATATAAAGTGCCACAAATCAGATATTGCTTGGGGGGTTTCATGATTGAGTAATTTGGGGGGTAATCTCATAGTGGTTTGTTGCATTTCTTTTGCTTGGTTTTTGTTCTTGCAATGGGGAAATCTCAAATTGAACTCCTAACTCCACATAATTATGCTACTTGGAGAAAGCCAGTATGGAACTATCTCATGGGAAAAGGTCTAATAGGCTATCTAAAGGAAACCATTTCTCAACCTACTGATGCTAAAGAATTGGAAAGATGAGAGATTGACCATGAGAAAACACTTGGATGCATATGTTCATTAGTCTCATTTGATTTACAATTTCATATTGAATCATGCAAAACACCTAAAGAGGCTTGGGAGACTTTTGAAAAATTATATGGTAAAATAGATAAGATTAGGGGATATCAGATTGATGATGATTTGATGAATCTTGAACCAAAATGTTTTGACCACATCCAAGACTACATCTCCCAATTCAAGCAACTAAGAACACGATTGAAATAATGTGCAATATTGATAAAGAGGATTTAAAATTGATTTTGAATGTGTTATCCAAGCTTGATCCTAAGTATTTAGTGTTTTCTTTTGGCTTTCATACCCATCGACTTTCTATGGGAGCATCATATGTTGATCCTAAGTTTGATAAATTTGCAAATCTCCTAATCTAAGCGGAAGCCAAGTTAATGAACATGGGTCTAATTAAGTCTTCCAAGTCATAAGCATGATCGGCTAGTGAGTCTAAGGTATAGAAAGAATTAGTGAATATTGATAAGAAGCAAAAGAAGAAAAAGAACAAGCCACATAAATAATCAAAATTATCTCCCTCTAAAGGGGGATCATCTAAGAAGGAGAGGCCTACTTGTGCATGTTGGAAATATATGTCTCAATCATCACAGGCTGAAATATTTGAAAGGGACAAGTCAGTGTGACATCTTCTATGTCTGGCTAATGAGCAGTTTGAAACACCATGTTTTGTACAGGTCATTGTGACCTTGGAGGAGTCTCACCAAATGGTTACACTTTGGAACCTATCGTTGTGACAAGAAGCATTCGGCGTGACCTCTTACCGCTTGTGGAGACCTTTGGCCGATAGGCCATTCTATCGCTTATCGTTGAGACCCTTGGCCGAAAGGCTTCGTTCGGGAAGAAGTCTGGGCGATGTGTTAAAGTCTCGCCGACAGTATGTTTTGTATTGAAGTCTTCGAGATAACTAAAGGGTTCTTGCTATGATGTCCCAACGAATAGTTAAGGTCTCACCGATAGCGTTTGGTTTAAATTCATTAGGGAAACTCTTGTTGGAAGGAATACTATTGGTAAGAAGTCTTACCAATGTGAGAAAGTCACACCAACCGCATTCATTCAGGATAACTCAAAGGGCTTCGGGGAGAAGTCCCAGCAACATTGGTGAGTCTCGCCGATGATGTTGAAGTCTTCGATATAGCTCTTAGTGAATGGTGGTCTCGATGTAACTTAGAAGATCTTGGAGTAAAGTCTTAGCGAAGGACTTATGTCTTGGCGCCGACTATTGATGGCTTCGGGGTGACATAAGGAGATCTCGGAGAAACCTCTTGGTGATATTAATAAGTCTTGCCGATTGGTGATTAGAGCTCGGTATGACTTGTGAACACTTCGGTATAACCCTTAATGACTCGGTGTGAGGTCCTAGCAAGAACGATATGTCCTGCCGATAGAATGAATCTTCGGTGTGACTTATGAAATCGATATGTAGTCTCACCGAAGAACAATACTCTTGCCAAATGGTAAACTCACATCTATGAGACTTTTGGACCTCGCTATGATTTCCTGGTGAAAGCGATAGGTCTCACCGACTGTTTGGTGCTTCGGTGTAACACATGAAAGCTCGGTGGAACTCTTGGCGACATCGATATGAAGCTTTTGGGCATTGGTGAGACACTTCTTGTGTCTCACCGACATGCCAATAAAATGTGAACTCTTTTGACCATTTGACTGTCCTATGTGGAGTCTCGTGGACCAATAGGAGAAGCCGAATCTAAATATTTGGAAGGTTGTTTATTGTGATAGTTCTCTAAGGAAGCTCGACAGACATGGAACAACATGGATATACTCTGTGATTGAAGATTGTGATTGGTTGGATGGATCGACAGAATGTTGTGTAATTGCTTGATCAGAGTGATTTCTATTCTGTGAAGACTATAACGTGAATGTTCTGTAACAAGGTTGTTCATGGTGAATGCTATTGAAATATAACATTAGAAAGATAAGTCTGACATTTGTATGTAATATCTATTACTGTAATACAAAGTGATTTCTCTTGGTGTGGTGGATTTTTCTCCCATAAGGATTTTCCCACGTATATCTGGTGTTCATATGTGTTTGTCAAATACTCTGTTTCTATTATTTGTTTCATAGTGCATCTTAATTGAACTGTAATTGAGCAATTTAAATGTATATCTACATTCTTCCCTGAGTTTTTGACGTTAGGAGAGTTGTTTCCGCACCTTGGCTTTCCTTACAAGTGGTATCAGAGCTTGGCTAGTTGTGTTATCCTTGTGGGTACATTGGGTTTTTTGAGTCAATTCTGTTTAGTGGGAGTCTTGTAGAGTTTGTCGATTCTAATTATAGATTGAGATGGCTAGCACATCAGGAAAGATTGAAATAGAGAAGTTCAACGACAGTAACTTTGAGTTGTGGAAACTCAAGATGGAGGATCTTCTAGTTGATCAGGATTTGTGGCTTGCAATGTCTGGAACTAAACCTATAGGCATGAAGCAAGAAGATTGGGATGTTGCAGATAGAAAATATAAGGGGCTGATAAGGATTTTTCTTGCAGAATCCGTTCTTCTGAATGTGCATGAGGAGAAGACTGTATCTTCTTTATGGAAAAGATTGGCATCTATTTATCAAGGGAAATCCTTGGTGAATAAACTGTTCCTGAGGAAGAAGCTATATTCTTTGAGATGCAGGAAGGAGGGTCTGTAGCTGATCATTTGAACACATTTAATATGTTGATTGCTCAATTGACATTTGTTGGTGTAAAAATTGATGAAGAGGATTGCTATATGCTTCTACTGTGTTCTTTTCCAGACTCTTGGGATCATTTGGTTATGGCTATTAGAAGTACAACATCGAATTTCAAGATGGAAGATGTTGTTGGTTTTTTGCTGTCAGAAGAGATGAGAAGAAAATCTTCTGAGATGGTGAAGGAGGCTCTTGTTTTCAGAGGAAGACCAAAAGAGAAAGGCAAGAAGAAGGACAAGAAATCTAAATCAAAATTAGCGGGGAGATCAAAGTCTCCTAGCAAGAAGTCCAAGGTGAAGTGTTGGAACTCTGGGCAACCTAGTCATGTCCGAAAGGATTGTAAAGAGGAGGAGAAGAAGAAGAAGTACTCTTCCGACAATGATTCTTCTCATAGTGATGCAGACGTCTTCATTGCTACCTTGGCTACACAGGCATCAGATGATGTCTGGCTAATTGATTCTGGAGCATCTTTCCACATGACATCTCATAGAGACTGGCTCACAAAGTATGAAGAATACAATGGTGGAAAGGTGTACTTGGCAAGTGATTCATCTTTGGAAATTGTTGGTCGTGGAAGAGTCAGAATCCAATTTCTTGATGGCAGAGTAAAGGGAATTAATGATGTTATGCACATACCAGGTTTGGCTCGAAATCTATTGTCTATCAGTAAGCTGAATGATATCAAAGTGCAAGTCATGTTCTCTGGAAATGGCTGCAAGATGACTAGAGGTTCAATGGTGCTGGCTAGAGGTACTAGAATTGGTACCTTGTACAAGCTGGATGCACGGGCTATTCAATGTAACAGTGTCTCTGTAAAGTCACCGAAAGTTACACATGGAGGTAAAGAGGGGAATATCCCTAATTATGTAAACTCTATGGAAGTAAAAATTCCAGTAGAGAAGACTATGCTCTGGCATCATAGGTTAGGCCACATAGGAGAAAAAGGTTTAAAAACCTTGAAGAACAAAAGCCTGGTTGAGGGGCTTGAAGATTGTAATCTTGAATTTGAATTATGTGAGCATTATATATGCAGAAAGCAGCACCATGTTTCTTTTTATTCTAGTTCTCATAAATCTTTGGTTTGCTAGATTATATTTATTCGGATGTGTTTGGTCCAGTGAATGTTCCTTCTTTGTCTAAATCAAGATACTATGTGCGTTTATTGATGATTATTCAAGAAGAGCATTTGTATACTTTCTGAAAAGTAAATCGAAGTATTTAGTCAATTTAAAGAATTTAAAATCTTGTTGAAAATCAGACTGGTAGAAAAATAAAATGCTTAAGGACTGATAATGGCGGTGAATTTTGTTCTGATGAATTTGAAAGATACTATTAAAGACCATGAGATTAAAAGACACAAGACTACACCTTATACTCCACAGCAGAATGGAGTTGCAGAAAGGTTCAATAGGACAATGATGGAGAGAGCGCGAAGTATGCTTAGTAGTGCTGGCTTGGAGGAGAATTTTTGGGCTGAGGCTACTGGTACTTGCATGTTACTTGATTAATCAGTCTCCTAATTTTTCTCTTGATGAGAAAACACCTTTGGAAGTGTGGTCTGGTAAGAATCCCTCTCTTAGACATATTCGAGTATTTGGCTATGATGCATATGCATATGTTCTGAATGTGAAAAGATCTAAATTGGAGAACAAGGATGTCAAATGTATTTTTATTGGCTATAGTGTTGGAATAAAAGGATACAAGCTTTGGAATCCTGAATCAGATAAGGTTGTATACAACAGAAGTGTAATCTTTCATGAGCTGAAACCTTCCACTTTGGATCTGCAGTCAGAGACAAAGTCAGAAAATAATAAGGATGTAGCTATAATTCCTCCTACACCAGAGAAAGAAGAATTAAAAATTCAAAATGTACCTGAAACTGAGGAGAGCTCAAGCAGTTCTAAAAGTTCTGAAGAAGAAGAACCTCAGCCTCAGCCAGTGAGGAGGTCAACCCAAGAAAGAAAACAACCTGATAAGTATGGGTTCTCTTTGATTGATTCTACATGTGCCTATGCTTTGATTTCTAGCACTAATGAGCGTAGGACTATAAAAGAGGCATTTAAAATGTCTAACTCAGACTCTTGCTTAGAACCCATGGAAGAAGAGATAGCATCATTAAAAAAGAATAATACTTGGAGTCTGGTGCCCTTGCCTACAGGAAGAAAAGCTATGGGCTGCAAATGGGTATTTAAGAAGAAGATTGGTCTGGATGGTAGTGTGGAAAAGTACAAGGTGAGATTGGTTGCAAAGGGTTATTCCTAGGTAGAGGGAATTGATTATGGGGAAATATTTTCTTCTGTAGCAAAGCTGACATCTACCAGATTTCTTTTGTCACTTGTAGCATATGACTTAGAGGTCGAACAGATGGATGTGAAGACAACATTTCTTCATGGTGATCTTGAAGAAGAAATCTACATGTCCCAGCCTGAGCACTTTGTTGAAAAAGGTAAAGAGAAACTAGTTTGCAAGTTAAAGAAGTCTCTGTATGGGTTAAAGCAGTCACCTAGAATGTGGTACTAGAAATTTGATACCTTTGTATTGTATTTGGGATTTGTGAGGTCAAAATCAGATCATTGTGTGTATTATAAAGCTGAAAGTGATCAAGTTCTTGTTATTGCTCTCTATGTTGATGACATGTTGTTCATAGGCAATAGTAAGCTAATGATTTCTGATCTTAAGTCTTAGTTGTCTGTTAAGTTCGAAATGAAAGATCTTGGTGCAGAAAAGTATATTCTGGGGATGGAGATAATTAGGGATAGGAAGAATAGAAAGCTTTGGCTCAGTCAGAGTAAGTATATCAGGACTGTTCTTAAGAGATTTTGTATGAATGATTGCAAACAACTAGTTGTTCCAGTCTTGCAGGGAATGAAGCTATCTATTGAGGACTGTCCAAAATCTCCTACTGAGATGGAGGACATGACCAGTGTACCCTATGCTAGTGCGGTTGGAATTATTATGTATGCAATGGTATGTACAAGGCTAGACATTGCCCAAGCAGTGGGAGTTCTTAGTCGATTTATGGCTAATCCTGGAAGGACACATTGGGATGTTGTAAAGAGAGTTTTCAAATATTTGAAGGGCACTTCAGATTTTGCTTTGTGTTATCATGGGAATTTGGTTGAATCACATAAGACTCTCAGTATTCGAGGCTATGTAGATTCTAATTGGGCAGGGGACATTGATAGTAGGAGGTCCACTAGTGGATACATTTTCATGATGAATGATGGTGTAGTGAGCTGGATGAGCAAGCAGCAGGTTGTAGTCACTTTGTCCACTACGGAGGCTAAATACATGGCAGCTACTCATGCTTGTAAAGAAGAAATTTAGTTGAAAATTTTGTATTCTAACATTGGTTTTGATGCAGGGAAGATAACTATTTTTTGTGACAGTCAGAGTGCAATTTTTTTGGCAAAGAACCCTACTTTCCATGCCAGAAGAAAACATATTGATGTGCAATATCACTTTGTACGAGATATGGTTGAGGATGGAAAGGCCAGTTTGGAAAAGGTTGATACTCTAGAGAATGTTGTAGATGAATTAGTGAAGCCAGTGAGCACAGACAAGTTCAGGTTGTGTGCCAGTTCAATGGGCCTTAGTGCCCATGATTTTCAGTAAGTGTTTTGTTGTGCTTTGGAGGTGCCTGTGTGATCTTCGTCAAGTGGGAGATTGTTGGAAATATATGTCTCAATCATCACAGGCCAAAATCTTTGAAAGGGACAAATCGGTGTGACATCTTCTATGTCTAGCCGACGAGCAGTTTGAAACACCATGTTTTGTACAGGTCGCTGTGACCTTGGAGGAGTCTCACCGAATGGTTACACTTTGGAAAATAATGCTGTGACAAGAAGCATTCAACGTGACCTCTTACCACTTGTGGAGACCTTTGGCTAACAGGCCATTCTATCGCTTATCATTGAGACCCTTGGCAAAAAGGCTTCATTTGGGAAGAAGTTTGGGCGATGTGTTAAAGTCTCGTCGACAGTATGTTTTGTATTAAAGTCTTCAGGATAACTAAAGGGTTCTCGCTATGATGTCCCAGCGAATAGTTAAAGTCTTGCCAACAGCGTTTGGTTTAAAGTCATCGGGGAAATTCTCATCGGAAGGAATACTATCGGTAAGGAGTCTTATCGATGTGAGAAAGTCACACCGACTACATTCATTCAGGATAACTCAAAGGGCTTCGGGGAGAAGTCCCAGCGACATTGGTGAGTCTCGCCGATGATGTTGAAGTCTTCGGTATAGCTCTTAGTGAACAATGGTCTTGATGTAACTTAGAAGATCTTAGAGTAAAGTCTTAGTGAAGGACATATGTCTTCGCGACTGTTGATGGCTTCGGGGTGACATAAGGAGATCTCGGAGAAACCTCTTGGCGATATTAATAAGTCTTTCTGACTGGTGATTGGAGCTTGGTATGACTTGTGAACACTTCGGTATAACCCTTAATGACTCAGTGTGAAATCCTGGCGAGAATGATATTTCTTGCTGATAGAATGACTCTTCAGTGTGACTTATGACATTGATATGTAGTCTCACCGAAGAACGATACTCTTGCTGAATGGTAAACTCACATCTATGAGACTTTTGGACCTCGCTATGATCTCCTGGAGAAAGTGATAGGTCTCGCCGACTGTTTGGTGCTTCTGTGTAACACATGAAAGCTCGGTGGAACTCTTGGCGACATCGATATGAAGCTTTTGGGCATCGGGGAGACACTTCTTGTGTCTCACCCACATGCCAATAAAATGTGAACTTTTTTGACCATTTGACCATCCTATGTGGAGTCTCATGGACCAATAGGAGAAGCTGAATCTGAACTGTTGGAAGGTTGTTTGTTGTGATGGTTCTCTAAGGAAGCTTGACAAACATGGAATGACATGGATATACTCTATGATTGCAGATTGTGATCGGTTGGATGGATCAACATAATGTTGTGTAATTGCATGATCAGAGTGATTTCTATTCTGTGAAGACTGTAACGTGAATTTTTTTAACAAGGTTGTTCATGGTGAATGCTGTTGAAATATAACATCAGAAAGATAAGTCTGACATTTGTATGTAATCTCTATTACTGTAATACAAAGTGATTTCTCTTAGCGTGGTGGCTTTTTCTCCCATAAGGGTTTTCCCACGTATATCTCGTGTTCATATGTGTTTTTCAAATACTCTGTTTTTGTTATCTATTTCATAGTGCATCTTAATTGGACTATAATTGAGCAATTTAAATGTATATCTGCATTCTTCCCTGAGGTTTTGACATTAGGAGAGTTGTTTCCACACCTTGGCTTTCCTTACAGTGCATATTGCAAGAGGGCTATTGTTATAAGAAGGATATTGATGAGTTGAAACATCTTCTCAAAAAGAATCACATTGATTTTCCTTCTAGAATGTCTACGTCTCCTTCTTCAAAACAGTCTAAAAAGGACAAAGGTCAAGCTTCTACATTAGGATATTAAAGACATGCCCTTTGTGCTTTTTTAGGCCATGGATCAAGGAGATTGCTTCTAGATTCAAGAGCATCTCATCATATGGCATCTTCATAGTCTATATTCTCTTCTTTTCATCCTTGTACTACGTCTCCTATTTTGATGAGAAACAATACATACATGAGTGTAATTGGGAAGGGATCTATTAGTATTGGGGACAACACTTTCTAGGATGTTTTGTGTGTTCCTCATTTGATGAACAATCTTCTTTCCATATATCAAATTACACATGGTGGAGATGGGAGGATTGTGGATTTCACTCCTAATTTAGTCATCATTCAAGACTTGGAGAGTAGAGAGATTATTGGTACTGGGGTTGTTGATCATTCATCTTGGTTGTATACCTTTGCATATTTTTCTTTTGATGGTGACATTGTTCCTTCGATTGTTGATCACACTTCAAATATGAACCATGATTTAGAAGAGATATTTGGCTTCTTGAACTTGGGAGTACTCACATTAGAACTAGTTCTTGAATCATGCATTTCATCTCCTCCATATACTGTTGCAATTGACGATGCTTGTATTGCTATAGATATGGCTTCTTGTGTTTTTGTGCAGCAGGATATATTGTCTTTCAAATTTGGCTATTTGTGATGACTTCTTTACATATATTTTAGACTTGTTTGTGGAGTCTCATCTTGTAGATTTGGGAGACATCATTGATGAAATTCATCTTCTCTTTGATGGAGAAGATCCTACTTCATTTGTTGTGAGGGAACACTTTGAACCTCTTGTTCAATCTCTACATTATCATTCTTTGTAGTATGAAGTGAGTGTGGATACTTTTGGACAACATTTGGAGGCTTGACTTCTTTTTCTTCAGAGGGGATACCCTTGTCTTTGGATCATGTTCTACATTCACCTCTACAAGATTCTGATTTTTTCCTCTTTAGTAGTGTGGCCTAGAATTCCTATTTGGAGTGAGTCAACTTTCAACATCAACATGGAGACACTTGAGCATACTTCAAAGACATCATCCATCATCCATCTTCTTGATATCCTGCATACATCCATGGTTTTGTTTCTTCCTAAGCGGATGAACGTTGTTCGAAAAGATTGGATCATCTTCAACATTCAATGCCAAGATTCTACCATCATTGCAAGAGACTCAACAATTACCGGGGGCTACATCATCTCTCTTCTACTTCTCTCTTATGGGGGAGTCTTTTTCCTCACATGGGGTTTTGGCCTTCTCATGCATCATTGAGAGAATTTAATTTATTGTATTTCATCTCTCTTTTTTAGAGTAATTTTTTCCCATTGGGTTTTCTCCTTTTCTCCACTTGTGAGAGATTTCATTTGCATATGTACATGGGTACCTAACATGGCCTAGTATTTGGCACCCATCCTTGAATTTTTGTGTCATTTACATAATAAACTACTACTCCCTAAGTTGCACTTAAGGGGGGTGTTGGTGTAAATAAATTCTTGTACTTAGTTAATTCATTACTAGGGGACTTATTTAGATGTTAAGTTTACTTCGGTCCTAAGAAAGAATCTTTCTAGAAGGTGTTAGTTGTCATTAGTTTTTATCTTATCTTTTGACTTGTAACACATGTGACCTAGGTAGTTGTGATTATTTGTCTCACGTCATATGATTAAGACACTTTTTAGAATCTTATGACATCTTGTATCTCACCTTGGCTATATAACCAAGGGGTATCTACTATGTTGTATACAATGAACATTGAATGATAATTGATAAGAATATAGTTTATTCTTGCCATAATTAGATCTTCTCTCTTTGTGCTTTCCATTTGGCCTCTAGATCTTGGTAGGCTATCTCCATAGCCAATTCTAACACATATGAGAGAGTATAAAAGTAGAAATATGGATAAATAAATGAGAAAATGAGGCAAGAGGAAGAGGCTAATAAGTCATTTGGATTCATCATGAGCTGTTACCACTTAGGAAGGTGACAAGTGGTGAAACATTTTGCATTGGTGGTTTCCATTCCACCAAAATATTGACCTGTTAATGCCCGATACAACCTCAAGATTTATATAAGATCCATAGGAGGTGGTTAAGCCATGTCATGAACCAAAGTGCTGAGTTGCACAAGGAAGACCAAGGGACACACCATCTTGCAACAATCTCCCCAATTCAAGTAAGGGTTTCGAACCTATGACCTTGGCTTTGATACCAATTGTTGCATTGGTGGTTGTTACACCAAAATATCAACCTATTAATTCCCAATACAACTGCTAGATTTATACATGATCCACAAGAGATGGTTAAGCCATGTCATGAACCCAAGCACCATGCCACATAAGCAATATCAAGGGACATACCATCCTACAGAAAATCACTTATAAGTAATTGCTAAACAAAAAAACTATTATGGGATGCTAGTGCATCACATGGATGTCAACACATAGCACTAATGTCTAGATATTTTAAGCACTGTAAATGATGAAACATAAAAAATAAAATACTAATAAAATAGGAGTGAATTTTTACCCCTTACACAAATTCCCCTTTTACACATCCTCATCTTAGAAAATTAAATCTGAAGGTGAAATTCCATATCACTCAACTATCTTCCTTCCACTTGCATGTGTCTGCTATGTCAGTGAGAGAATTTTTGTTAGGGACACACGTGCCGTGTTCTACTGCCTTGATAGATTCATGCATTTGAAGTTGGCAGAGGTGTTACACATTTGATTGGAGTCAATTTGTAACGTCCCTCTTTGACCAACTGACCCCAAAAAATGGCAGATTCTTCCCATTTCTCCTTCAAATTGATCCATTCTCATTCCATTTCATCCTCTTTCATGATCTTGCATTATCTAAGCAATAGATTGGCATTCTGATGCAGAGGGTCAGGGAATTTGAAAGAAAACACCAAGTTACAAGACTAACAATGATTCACTCTCAACCTTTCAACTAGGCACCAACATGGAGATAAGGCCTCAACTTTGCATTCATGACTTATTTTCCTTCCTTATGGACCCAAACCCTAGGAACACTCTTAAGAGACCCAAACAAACTTGTTTTGAATGATTTCAAAGCCCAACCCTTTGACTTAGACACAAAACCAAATTTTCACCTTAACTAGGCTACTAGCCCAACTAGGCCTCTAGCGAAGGATTTTTGACTTTGCACTCAAACTTTCCAAAGGAACCTCCAAACTAATGATTGAACCAGATGTGGTTTGTGATGATACATAACATACTAGATTCTTGATGGCACTTGTTTTGGAGCACACCAATTAAAAATCTGTTGTTTCCTCCAATTTAGGCCTAATTAGCCCTCTTTTTCAAAGCAACCCCTGACCATGAAACTTTCAACAGTCCCTTAAAATGACTCAAAACCAAGGACTCCAAGTTTTTAGGCCTCTATGATACATCTAACATACTCAAACACAAAACCCTCCTTAACTTGCCTCAAAAACTAGGGCTTCTTGAAAACTAACCTTCCAATCACTTCTAGAACTTGCTCATTGACTCTACACCATTAGGACAACATATTTAGTCTATCCCAACTCAAAAACATGCCCCTCATTAAGGTAGATCTTCTGCTGCTATACCCTAGCCTCCATCTTCAAGCACTTTACATTGTGAAATCTTGGTGTACACCTCAATATTCTTCTTCCCTGCACATTAGTTTGTTAAATATGTATGTTACATGTTAGGAATGATCCATTTCATAGGTCACAACAGCATTCTACCTTGAAATGGATCAATCATCCATGAAAACCACCAAAACTAGTGAAAATTTTGAGTTATTCCTGAGGACAGTCAGCAATATGTTACAAAAACTAATTCCTAACGTCTATCAGATCATTCAAAAGGTTTATTTGAAAGTAAATATAGGTTCTTAAACCATCCAATTGATTAGAAATTGAAAAGGAATCAATAGATCATCAAAAAGACTAAAGAAAATGCAAGAAAACTGTGTTTTTTCACTATTTTCTGTAGCAGTCCGTACAGTCTCCTCTCCAAATGCCCAACCTCCATACAAATGATTATTTTTTGGTTATAAACCCATTCCCTAACTTCCCAAACTGTTTTACATTGGTTTTATTACATTAAAGTTGCTAAAACATCAAAAACACACTTTCCCGCCAAAGTTGGATTTTAAAAATTTGAATACTCCAACTTGAAATTTATTAACTCCTATGACTAAAACCTTCTAAAACTTATTTCATTTCACTATTCAACCTTAATGAACCTAATTAAAACACTGAAAACCTATCTAGACTCTTAGGACATTATTTGTCCAATTACAATGCATTTTGGTCCTATGGTCCTTATCAAGACCCGTAGGACATTTGACTCCTTTAATGTTTTTAACCATTTCAAAAGCCATTATAGGCTTTAGGATGTTATAATTGATGCTATGAGTTCCTTGATAGGTCTTCATGACCCCTGCATCCTCATGTCTCTTGAAGTGTTCCTTGAAGAGCTTGGGTGCTCCTGCACCATTCTCCCCAAGAAAGAAAAAGTTCTTGCCCCAAGAAGTATCGAACTTGTTGCTGCCATAATACTCCTTGTTCCTGTATGTTTTCATCTTCACATGATAGGGCATGTAATATCCCAAAGTCATTGTCTTCCTCTTCTTCCAATCCGCACTCATGTCATTCATCATGTTAGTGTCAAAAATCTGTTTTGTTTGTCCTTTTTGCTGCTTGATAACAGCCTGTCCTTGTACCTTGTTTTTTCCTTTATTCCACTCATTTCCTTGTGAAAGAACACCACTCCTATTACCCTCAACAATAGGGCATTCAATACTCCCAATCTTAATACTGTCCAAGTCCTAAATATTCTGATTTTTAGGACTGTACTCTTCATATATCTGCTGCAACTTGTCTTTTCTCAATCTACCAATGTCTTCCCCTGTTTCACCCTGCTTTTTCACCTGCAAACTCTTCTCAAAACAAATCACAAAACTATCATTAGACTGCTCCAAAGGCAAAGGCACTAATTTATATCTAACATCTCCTTTATGCACCAAATACGTATTATGGAATCCATCATGCAATGTCCTTCTAGCATACTGCCATGGTCTCCCCAAGATGATATGACAAAAAGTCATTGGAATGAAATCACAAAGCACCCTATCATGATATGATCCAATTGAGAAATCTACAAAAGCTCTCTTACCAATCTCTACATGATGTCCTTGAGTTACCCAAGTGGCCTTGTAGGGAATAGGATGATCAAATGTTTCAATCCCTAACTTGGTTATCATATCAAGTGAAACTAAATTGCTATGTGACCTTGAATCTATGAGCAATCTTCAGATCTTACCATGACTGAGACAATTTTTTTTTAAAATAGTTACCTTTGGTTCTTGATGAAGTCTTTCTCCTTGCTTGATCATAAGAAACTCACCATCAGTCACAGGGTCTACCATGAATGTTTTTGGTTCCTCCTTCTTGTATTCTTCTTCTTGTACCAAGTTAGCTCTCCTTTCTCTGCCCCTATCAGCTTGTTCCCATTTAGGACACTTGAAGGAAGGATGCCCTGGTTCATTGCAATTGAAACACCTACATGTGAATGGTCCTCTACCTTGTCCAAATCTGCCTCCTCCTCTTGGAGTGTATCCACCTCTTTGATTATAAAATACTTCTTTTCCCTTGTCATTGCTGCCTTGTCCTTGTTCTCTATTACCTCTGCCCTTGTTTGAACTACCTTCTCTTCCACCATTGTTTGATCTTTCTTGCTTCCTTTTCACCTTTTCTTCTGCTCTAATGGCCAACTGAAAACATTCTCCTAATGTCCTTGGCAATTGCAAACCAATCTCATCTTGTAGATTGTACCTCAAGCCATTGATATACTTGGCTATTTTCTCATCCTCTTCTTCATAACCTCCTCTGATACTAAGCTTGTGAAATTGCTCAGTATAGGACATAACATCCAAATCCTTTTGCTTTAAATTCTGCCTCATCCTTTTCACATGAATGGTATAATCAGATGGTAGGAACTGCTCTTTGACCAAACTCTTCATCCTTGCCCATGTCGAGACTTTTACCAATCCTCTAGCCATCCTATCATTCTGAAAACTAGTCCACCATGTCAATTTTGTGCCTCTCAACTTAGTTTTGGAAAACTTAACCTTCCTCTCTTCATTCATCTCCTCAAACTCAAAGTAGTTTTCTAAGGCATCAAGCCATCCCAACACCTCTTCACTATCCATCTTCCCTTGATAGATAGGGAAGTCTATGTGAATCTTCCCTCCATGACCTTGTACTTCCTTCAACAATCTCAGTAACCTCCTTTCCTCAGGGTCCTCTGTCTCATCTGCTTGTTGTTCTTGATTTACCCTCACATGCTCTTCATCTTCATCATTGTCTTCTTGGTCTTCTTGGTCTTCTCTCCTCCTACTCCTCTCAAGGTTATTTATCCTTGCTTGCATGGTCTCTCTCCCTTCTCCATTGCCTTTCTTCTCTTTCTCTGGCCTGCTCTCTTGCTGCTTCTTATTCCCTTCTTTCTCTTCTCTCCCTTTCCAAGATCTCCTTCAACTCTTCCAACTCTCTTGCCAATTGAGTTTTTGGTGCCATTGCTATTTCTTCAATCCCTAAAGGACCTACTCACTACTCCGATACCACTCTGATGCAGAGGGTCAGGGACTTTGAAAGAAAACACCAAGTTACAAGACTAACAATGATTCACTCTCAACCTTTCAACAAGGCACCAACATGGAGATAAGGCCTCAACTTTGCATTCATGACTTATTTTCCTTCCTTATGGACCCAAACCCTAGGAACACTCTTAAGAGACCCAAACAAACTTGTTTTGAATGATTTCAAAGCCCAACCCTTTGACTTAGACACAAAACCAATTTTTCACCTTAACTAGGCTACTAGCCCAACTAGGCCTCTAGTGAAGGATTTTTTACTTTGCACTCAAACTTTCCAAAGGAACCTCTAAACTAATGATTGAACTAGATGTGGTTTGTGATGATACATAACATACTAGATTCTTGATGGCACTTGTTTTGGAGCACACCAATCAAAAATCTGTTGTTTCCTCCAATTTAGGCCTAATTAGCCCTCTTTTTCAAAGCAACCCCTCTTTAAACTCAACCCCTAACCATGAAACTTTCAACAGTCCCTTAAAATGACTCAAAACCAAGGATTCCAAGTTTTTAGGCCTCTATGACACATCTAACATGCTCAAACACAAAACCCTCCTTAACTTGCCTCAAAAACTAGGGCTTCTTGAAAACTAACCTTCCAATCACTTCCAGAACTTGCTCATTGACTCTACACCATTAGGACAACATATTTAGTCTATCCCAACTCAAAAACATGCCCCTCATTAAGGCAGATCTTCTGCTGCTATACCCTAGCCTCCATCTTCAAGCACTTTACATTGTGAAATCTTGGTGTACACCTCAATATTCTTCTTCCCTACACATTAGTTTGTTAAATATGTATGTTACATGTTAGGAATGATCCATTTCATAGGTCACAGCAGCATTCTACCTTGAAATGGATCAATCATCCATGAAAACCACCAAAACTATTGAAAATTTTGTGTTATTCCTGAGGATAGTCAGCAATATGTTACAAAAACTGATTCCTAACATCTATCAAATCATTAAAAAGGTTAATTTGAAAGTAAATACAGGTTCTGAAACCATCCAATTGATTAGAAATTCAAAAGGAATCAATAGATCATCAAAAAGACTCAAGAAAATGGAAGAAAACAATGTTTTTTCACTATTTTTTGTAGCAGTCCGTACAGTCTCCTCTCCAAATGCCCAACCTCCATAAAAATGATTATTTTTGGGTTATAAACCCATTCCCCAACTGCCCAAACTGTTTTTCATTGGTTTTATTACATTAAAGTTGCTAAAACATCAAAAACACACTTTCCCGCCAAAGTTGGATTTTAAAAATCTGAATACTCCAACTTGAAATTTATTAACTCCTATGACTAAAACCTTCTAAAACATATTTCATTTCACTATTCAACCTTAATGAACCTAATTAAAACACTGAAAACCTATCTAGACTCTTAGGACATTATTTGTCCAATTACAATGCATTTTGGTCCTATGGTCCTTATCAAGACCCTTAGGACATTTGACTCCTTTAATGTTTTTAACCATTTGAAAAGCCATTATAGGCTTTAGGATGTTATAATTGATGCTATGAGTTCCTTGATAGGTCTTCATGACCCCTGCATCCTCATGTCTCTTGAAGTGTTCCTTGAAGAGCTTGGGTGCTCCTGCACCACATTCTCTTAGCATTTCCAAGAATCTCTTCACTCTCAAGGAACACTTCAACACTCCATTGCACCAGCAACACTCTGTCAACTCCACATAGCAAGTGTGAAGCAAGCCATAGTAGCATGGGCTTGGAATCTTGTGAGACCTCCCTTCATCATAGTTGAGGCTATGGTGACCTTGTTCTCCTCCATTGGATAGTGAGCTTTTGGGTGGAGGTGGTAATGCTTCACTCCTCTCCTTTATGATTTGGTTGAGAAGCACATTACTATTTTGTAGTGTTTATTGCACTCTCTAATTTCTTTACTTCTTTATCACATATTTCTATCTCATTTCTATTTGGTTGTCTGTGGAGGTAGAAACACCAAAATGGGGGTTTGACTGAGGCAAGCCCCTATACAACCCCAATAGTTTTCCCCTTCTTCTTTGTGTGTAGGTGAAAATACATGTGGAGCTAGCTGGCGAACAGACAATTTTGTGAGATTATCTTCCTCACCCTAGTTCTTCTATACTTACTTTATCACTTTGGTCTCTATTTCCTACACTTTCTCATTCTATTTTTACTGTCTAGATTTACTAGCTAGGATTCTAGATTTACTAGCTAGGATATGAGATTTTTTTTTGGTAGTTTGTATTGTGTTCACTATTTTCTGATCATACAAATGCTAGCACACCACATTGTTGTCCCAGAACTGCACTACCATCATCAGATAGAGGGTTGTCTGAGACACAATACTAACTATAAAAATCAACTCACTTAGCCCAAACCTAAGTTTGAGATCTGTAGGGTGATTGAAGTACATTATAGTCCTCATCATTCTCAATCCTTGTCTCAAAACATCCCTTTAGAGTGAGGTAAGTTAGGGCATCCCTTCGCTCTCGGCTTTCCATGACCTGGAGCCTTGACGTGGTTGGTTCCCCTCTCTTACATTTTTGGTGAACTTGATGTGAACCATTTTGGTTTCGTTTGGTAGTATTGAAGGCTCCTTTCGTCGTGTTCTAGGAGTGTTGTAGGTGTGAGTGTTGTGAGGCTTTTCACCTTGCAACCCAACCTGTGACCCCTAGTAGGCATAGTTGGAAGGTTTCGTAAGTGTTGCATAATGAAACCTTAGTTGGTTCACTGTCCTATTTTACAACCTTTGGGGGCTTCATGAGAGTATCATTTAGTGTGTGTGATGGCCTCTTTTTTGCATTTTCCTATCCCCTCTATGCAACCTGCAAGTAGTAGTATAGGTATAACCTTCACCTCACAGGACCTACCAATGGGCTTTAATAGAGAACCATCTCCTCTTTATATCCTTGTGTAAATCAATGGGAACACTATAGCAGATGTTCTTGTTGACCTGATGTCTCAGGTGAACATTATAACCAAGGAGATTATGTTAATTAAATTCCTACATAAATATGGGTATGACACATCTGTGAGCACCATTCGTACACATAACGGACTTTTCGTACCTACCCTTGGTAGTATCATTTTGTCAGTCCTTGTCAGACCTAAATCTATAAACTTTCTATTTGACATAATCTTGGGGTCCAAACTCTTCAAAGTGAAGCTAGGTATCCCCTGGTTGGTAGCTATGAATGCAGTTCCCTCGGTTGTGCACAAATGTTTAAAATTCATTCATGAGGGTTCCATACATGTGATCCATGACACCGGTTATGGACTGCTAGTTGTGTGTGGTAGTTATTCTTTAGATCACTTTTTCTCTACACTTGTTGGTCCTTTTCCACCTAGAAAGGACCTCTTGTACCAGACATATCAAAAGTATAAGAAAGGGAACTTAACGCCTAGAGTGAGGTACCCTCCACACCTTATGTTGTTTCACATAGGGCTTGTTTAAAAGCTGATAGTGATGCCGCCAACGCCTATTGAAGAGAAGAATAAAATCCCTCTCAAGGTCCTTCTTCTTCCTCTTCCTCTATTCAACTTGACGCTACTTCTCACCCTACTATGGTGCCATTAGATTTTGTTTCACACTTGTGAGAGAATCCTATGGTGCCTGCTTGGTGAAAGCCCAAGTGTCCCACATTTGAACTTCCTGTTCTGCCCATGGAGCCTAGGCTTGTTTGCTATGGAGAAAAAAAAGGGTCCTAAAGGGGAATCCTCTATGTCTTGGCCTCTACAGCCTCCCACCACTTTTTCTCCCAAAGTAGTAAATGAGAAGAGGCTTGTTGTTGAGGCATTAGAGCTGAATCCCCTTATTGTTTCTCAATCTGCTCTTCCTGCTCCCATTCAAGAGCCTATCCCTCCACTATAAACAGCTGTGGTGGACACTCCAATGGTTGAGTAGGAGATTTTTGTCCCTTCCTAGCCTCCAGTCTCTAGCTCGAAGAGTTGTAGAAACCGCCTTGTATGTGAGTGCAAGTGTCATTGAAAGGATCTTGCGGTTGAGTAGGATGCTTTGTAGAAGATGGAAGAGGAGGATTTGACTACCCCTACTTCAGGGCCTCCTAATGCGTTCTCCTCTCTCCTTCCCTCTACTTCCATTCAATATAGTTCATTCTCGCTTCCGGCTCTTGCTGTGAGTGTAAGTGCACCTAACCCCAAAAAGGTGCACATGTTTATCACTCTTTCAGTGGAGCCACCCTTGTTGATGTACCTTTCAAATATCCCACCATTCCCTAAACTCATGGATATGCCAAATACTTCAGTGGTATTTTCCATGGTTTTATCCTCCTCCTCCACACATCTTGCCTTGTCTGTGGGGAGTTCACATCCCTCAACAAAGCATAAGGTGGAGGATGTCCCTTCCAACAATGGAGGGTGTAAGAGGAGACCACCTTCTCTGAACGGTGGTCTTGTGTTATCTTGTTTTGTCCTAGTGATGGAACCAGTCCTAGCTTCCCCTGAGTTTGTCACCACTCCCGAGTCATTTGATGAGCCAAGTAGTGAATCTTGGGAATATCCTTCTCCATTTTTTGAGGTATGACATGACACTCCAGTAAAGTGCATGTTTAACTCTCTAGATAAAATTTTGGCCTTTTTAGTGATCTTCACAAAATCACTAACCATAGCTCCACAAGAGCCTAGTGGACAAGACCTTGTGGGGCCTTCTTCCTTAGCCCTTGTTATGGGAGGGCTGGAAACTCCTCTTCTTAATATTCCACCATTACAAGCTCATCCTCCTTACCCTTAGAATGATCTAGATTGGGAAGCGGATGACCTCTTGGTCGATGAGTGTTAGGGGGAGGCCTCTTCTTTATCTTTAGATTAGATGTGTGTGTTGTGATGTGTTCCCTCGTAATCATGCTATGTGTTCTTGGATGACCCTTGTCACCCTTGCTAGTGCTTGGATACATGAGTGATTTTTGTGTCGTAAACCTTCTTCTATTTGTATATTCATTCTTCCATGTTTGTGCTTGATTTTCAATAAATTGGGGATGATGCAAAGAGTTGGGGGCATTTAGGATTCCCTTCCATGTTGACCCATTTTTTTATTCACTTGGTTTTCTTGTGCATTCTTCACATAGTCTGATATAGTAGGGGGTTGATGAAAGTTCATTTATATACTATTATTATACTTATATATATTTATGAGTAGCTTTGACTATGAAATATCATATCACCCCTGTGTCTTCTATTTGTGATTATTTGTTTTTCTCTCTTTTCTTATCTTTCTCTCTTCTTTTCTTGAGTTGTCCCTTTCATGTGTGACAACAAAATTTATATAACACTTTTATTTTCAGAAAATGCATTCATTGCCAATGAATCTTTTCTTGAGAATATTTGCAAACTTTCTTTAAGAATCCCATTGTCGACTTGGACCCCTAACAGAATGTGTTTACTTCATCATGGGTTCAAAAAGAAAGAAATTGAGAACTTTCCTCTAAGTTGGGAGGAAATTTAACCTTCCCCTCATGAGGGGGCATCTTCTTCCTTTCAAATTCCTTGATGAAATGAACATATTTCAAAAGGATTCTGTGGTGATGAATCAATTTGAGAAAAAATGTCTCTTTTGTAGTTCCAAATAGTGCATCCCTTGAGTGGACCCCTCTTTCATGTCGGGTTCTTGAGGGACCCATTTGAAAGCCTTCTGACTTATTGATGGTTTGTGTGACTGTCTTCTTATCTTCCTACATGGCCACTTTTTTTTTCCTAGCATGTTTTATCTGTGGGTAAACATGTCACTTTGCAGGTACACTTGTGAAGCCACTTTGTGACTCTGCAGAGTCCCCTTCTCTGGGCTTCCTCCATGTGAGAGATCTTGGGGGTTGCTCCCTTGCAATTCTGCGGACCTGTAAGGTTCCTATTTCATTGGGTTTCCTTCATGTGAGAGATCTTGGGGGATGCCTCCTTGCAGGTCTGCAGGCCTATAAGGTGCTTACTTCTTGGGGCTTCCTTCATGTGAGAGATCTTGGGGGTTGCCTCCTTGTAGGTGATTTCTTCTCTGGGTTTACTCCATGTGAGAGATCTTGGGGGACACCTCCTTGTAGGTCTGTAGGCTTGTAAGGTGATTTTATCTTAGGGCTTTCTTCATGTGAGAGATCTTGGGGGATACCTCCTTCCAGGTTTGTGGTCTTGTAAAGCACTTACTTTTGAGGGATTTCTTCATGTGAGAGATATTGGGGGTTGCCTCCTTGTAGGTCTATGGGCCTGTGAGACACTTTCATCTTGTGGGATTTTTCCATCGTTGGCTGAGGGCCTTTGGTGTACTTTGTGCAACTTCATAGTTTCACAGAGCTATGGAGTCCTTCTATTTGAAGCTCCTCAAGGAGAGTACTTGTGAAGTCCTTTTCCCGCCTTACACTTTCGAGTTCACTAGATCATGGTCTGCTTCCTCGACGGTTAGTTATAAATGTATAACCCTACTAACTCTTTGATCTACTTTACTGAAGCACTCATTAGTATTCATGCTCGCTAAAGTGGGGGGAAAATGTATAGGAGTGAATTTGCAACCCTTACAAAAATTCCCCTTTTACACATCCTCACCTTAGAAAATTAAATTTGATGGAAAAATTCCACATCACCCAACTACCTTCCTTCCACTTGGCATCTATCTGTTGTGTCAGTGAGAGAAATTTTGTCAGGGATGCATGCAAGAGACACAAAAATTTGCATGAAATGCTACCGTCCTTGACATATTCTTGTATTTGAAGTTGGCATAGGTGTTACACATTTGATTGGGGTCAATTTGTAACATCCCTCTTCAACCAACCAACCATGAAAATGGTAGGTTCTTCCCATTTCTCCTTCAAATTGATCCATTCTCATTCCATTTCATTGTCTTACATGATCTTGCATTCTCTAAGAACTAGATTGGCATTCTTAGCATTTCCAACAATCTCTTCAGTCTCAAGAAGCACTTCAACACTCCATTGAAATAGAAAAACTCCATCAACTCCACATAGCAAGTGCGAAGCAAGCCATAACAGTGTGGGCTTGGAGTCTTGTGGGACCTCCCTTCATCAAAGTTGAGGTTGTGGCGACCTTTCCAAGTCCACATTCTCCTCCATTAGCTAGTGATCTTTTGGGTGGAGGTGGTAACATTTTTCTCCTCTCCTTTGTGATTTGGTTAACACTCTACTGTTTTGTAGTGTTTATTGCACTCTCTACTTTCTTTACTTATTTTTGCATATTTCTATCTCATTGCTATATGGCTGTCCATGGAGGTGGAAACACCAAAATGGGAGTTTGACTGAGGTAGGTCCCTATACATCCCCAAAAATTTTCCCCTTCTTTCTTGTGTCTAGGTGAAAGCATGTGGAGCTAGCTGGCAACAAACACTTTTGTGATATTATCTTTGCCACCCTAGTTCTTGTTTACTTGCTTTATCACTTTATTCTCTACTTCTTGCACTTTCTCATTCTATTTTTACCATCTAGATTTACTAGCTAGGCTATCAGCTTGTTTTTCGGTAGTTTGTATTTGGTCATACGGATGCTAGTGTGCCTGAGAGAGTCTACTATCATCCCAGAACTACGTTGCCGTCCTCAAACAGAGAGTTGTTTGAGACACAATAATGACTCTAAAAACTCGCTTAGCCCAAACCTAAGTTCAAGATCTATAGGGTGATTGAAGTACATTATAGTCCTCATCATTCTTGATCCTTGTCTCAAAACATCCCTTTAGAGTGAGGTAAGTTAGGGTAGCCCTCTGCTCTCGATTCTCCATGACCTAGAGCCTTGACATGGTTGGTCCCCCTCTCTTACACTAACACAATTGGAATATCAACATGATAAAAAGAGACCACAATAAATATTGCTTTTGCACCATGGGAGGGAGAAAGGATAGTGTAGGGGATAAAATTATTCTAAGAATATATTAAGGGGATGGACACCGAATTCAACATAAAATTGAGAGGGTATATTATTTTTGACATTAAAATATCTTTGATGATATTATTACTATTTGGGAACATACAAAATAGGCCCACCGCTCTTAGTGACAAACTATCTTCATTAAGATTTACTTTTCTAAGGCTTATGACTATATTGAATGGCCATTCATTTTATCTTCCTCTCTTCATTGAGAGAATATAACTTCTATATAATTATTTTTATTTAGAAATATATGAAATAGAGAAATTTATCCTAGCAACAAACAATCTTAATCAATATTGAATTTGCTAAGGCATTGAATAATATTGAATGACCATTCATTTTACACATGTTTCAATCTCTTTGATTTGGCCATTAATCTCTCCACTTAGTATAGATTTTATTTTTAAATACTTTGGCTTGTCTCATTATCAATGGTAAAGAATCCTCTTCTTATGGAATTTTCAGATGCATCCATCATAAATTTCATCTTGGTCCATCTTTATATGTTCTTTCCACTAAAGGTTTTGGATATTTGATTGCTCATGTGATTATCTAGTACATAGTTATTTGTTATTTCCATTTCAAACTCTAATCTCTAACTTATTTTGACTAAGATAAAAGTGGGAAATGGCCCTTACCTGATACAAAAGTATCCATAAAGGCAAGTAGGATGAGTCTCACTAGTAGTGAGACTAAGAAAACCAACCAAAAATAAATAATGCTTTTAATTGGGTCAGTGAACTAGAGAGAAATGGGGAACAAGGGTCCCATCCCTAAACAATTTATGAAACCACACCAAAATGAGAAAGAGAAGATGTAGAAGAAACGCCTTCCCTCCTTCTACAAACAACAATCCAAGAAATGCTATCATCCAAGATTCCACCACAAGGGGTGGAAAGAGAAAGAGAAGAAACCCCCACAAGATGACCAATTGTACTTGAAGGGGGATGACAAGGCTTGTCAGCCAAAATAGAAGTTTGGGGTAGAGTAGAAGAAGTCAACAAATCAAATTGAGGGAATAACACATGAGAAGCCTCAATAAGGTTAGGAGAACATGATATATTCACATCAGAAGCAAGGAAATCATTAGTATGCTTAGAGGAGAAATATGCCAAAGAAGTAGGATCATGGATAGTCAAGTGGTCATTGATAGCATTCCTCCACCAAGTAGTAGGCCTTTGCGATGCAAGAGAGAATAGTTCAAAGCCAAGTGACTAGTTTCAAATCAATGTCAATAATGAAAAGGGAGGCCCTCAAAATCAAGCATTTGAATCCAAGGCCTATCATCAACCATCAAAATCACATCCTTGTGAAGAAGAAAGGATATGTCGATCTCCACAATAATACAAGAAAAATTAGAATTCCCCATGAAGGAGGTGGACTCATCAACCTTCAAAAAATGATCTATAGAGTTGTCAATGGAATCAAAACATGAATCCTCCCAAAATTGGAGGGGAAGATTCGGGAGTCTAACCCACACAAGATAGACATGAAGTGGTTTAGTAAGGGTATTAAAAGAGGTTGTCTATGGTTTGAAAAAGATATATTTCTCTCCCCAAGCCCACAAATGACCCAATGCCAAATTTACAACTTGATTTTTTATCTGTAAGAAGTTATAGACATAGGGTCCACTCCCATATAAGATATAGTACTTAAAAATGAGAATCACATCAACCCTCTAATAGGTGTTCATCCAAAGATCCCCCACTAGGGACAAACAAAATAAAGACTACTATAGTCACTCACACTATCATTTCTTATACTAAACAAAACACATAGCTCGTACCCAAAAGTAAGAGGCCAAACAAAACCTCACCACCCAAATGATTGTAGAAAGGAGATCATGTTGCTGCATTTTACCCCTTCTTGGAGGATCTTGAGGTCACCTAATGTGGAGGAATATATTTCCTTCTTTTTACTTTTGTCTAGCCTTGATCTTGTGAATGAAATTTTCTTTAAATTTTTCCTCACAGCCCATCCCATTTGAGGGTGTCAGTGCATCCTAAGGTGAGAGAACACTCATCACTCCCAAAGGTTATTTTTTTTCTATTTCAAAAGTGTAAAAAAATGAGGACCTTTGTGAACATGTTTTCCTTTCTAAGCAACATGGACACTCAGCTCTAGTGATTTTTAATTTACCTTTGACTCTGGGGAAATCTCATTGAACTTTTCCACATTTTGCTTCCTAGAATCCATCTTTGAAGGAGAGATATTCTCTTTGGGAGAGTGCATAGTAGAATAGGGATTGGGGAAAAAATTATTCCACCAAGAAGCTTCCCTCTTTGGCTAGGATTTTATTTTTGGGCATTTCATTGTAATGTGTCTAGTTTGGTAACATCTCTTGCACCTAAAAATTAAACCTTAATAATCCAAAGGTTGTTTCCAAAATTTATCATTGGCCCTCATGATAATTTCTACTAGAAGATCCTTGCAGATGTCCATTTCCACCAAAATCTTGGCATAAGTTGTGTGGTTGAAATTTTTGAGCATTGTCATCCACATAAACAAAATTACCCATAGAGTTCTAATTGTTGCAAAACATGATTTGAACCAATAGTGAAGGGGGGATGTGGGAGGAAAAACCAGATTGGAAAAACTGAAAATGATTTAGTAGATGAGTCAAATTCTAGATGCCAAGATTTTAGTAGTAGCATATTGTCTTCCCACTACCAAACATAATTGAGAATGGTTTTCTTTGTCTCTCTTGCAGTAAAAAGCCACAATGAAAAAACCCCTTGCACTAGGGTAAATTTCAAGATTTCCCTCCATAAGAGGAAGCCAAGATTTTGTAATCTAGTCATGGAGATCTGGACGACTGGGCCAATGATGGTTGAACCATCTAAATAAGCCATTCTTAGAAAATAAACCTTCATTGTCACGTAGTTCCTTCAACAAAGTGTCATCGAAATTAAGAGACAAGGGTTTTCCAAAGCACTAAACGATCATCTTATTGCTAGTGAAATTATTAGGTTTCTACATTGTATCCATCATAGAGTGAGAGATAGATTTGGCTGCCTCCAAGAATGATCTTTAAATATTTTTTGACCCCCACCCAAGAAGTAGATCTTTGAAAGCCCGATCATTCTGCAATTAAGCCCCTATGGGTGACAAACTCATCCCTTTGTGAGTGAGTCCCACATAGTTCCCTCCATAGACAGGGAATAGTGGAGTACCAAGGAGAGGAGGGACTAATGCCAAATCATCCATGCCACCAAGGGATGTAGTAGATTTAGGAAAAGAAGTTGCACATGCAACTAGAACACTCGATGAGGCCCCCAAGATTCCTTGCAAGCCCATGGAATTACCCTTTGGCATAGCCAATTCCCCCACCAATGATGCTCTAGTGGAGGGGTGTGTACACCAATTTGTGACACAAAAATGGCTCTTAAGATGCCACTTTTTTTTTGAAATCAGGAAAGTATGATGTGCATGAGAAAATGAAGATAGTTACACTCAAAATTTGAAGATGCAACAAGAACAAGATTTGAAGTGCTCTAATTCTACTTTCTAAGCTGCTATTTTTTTTTATAATAATGAAGATTAAGGGTTTGGAAAAGGGGGGGCCAAAAGAAGTCCTGTTTTTATGAAAAGAAATAACATAGCATCTAAGGTCCCCCCATTTTTCATAAATTTTTTTTAGAATTTCAAAAATCTTAACAGTGAGAAATTAGCTAACACCATGTAGTTTATCCTCATTCTTTCACCTAATTTTTTTAATGAATATATATTTTATGAATTTTCAAAGTGGAAACATTCTAAAAAGTTGAAATTTGAATGTTCTCCCCCCTAAATTTTTTGAAAATTAATCGAAAATCAAAATTTATTTTTTCATTATGTGTAGAATGGATTCTAGTTTATAAAAATGTATTTTTTAAAATTCCATGAACAAGTAAAAATATATACCAAAACTAGCACATGTTGGTTTTTGAAAAAAAATGGAGGCACAAACAAGAGAAGTTATAGATGAAAACCTTAACACAATAAAAAATAAAAAATAAATATTTAGATAGCTAAGAAAGAGCCTAAGCTCATCACTATTTTTTTATAAACTTGCATTGAAAGATGTGCAAACCTAATGGAGAGCACGAAAAAATATGTGAATCAGAAAATCACATCCTTGGCATGAAATAGTCATCCAACCCTTTGGGTTAGTATTTCCCAATGTAGCTCATTTGGTGAGTACCAAATTTGGTGCTCGCAAAATGTGAAGCATGGATTTTGGAATGTATTTTGAACTCTCTCTCTCTCTCTCTCTCTCTCTCCCTCCTTCCCTCCCTCCCTCCCTCCCTCTCTACTCTCTATCTCACCTCTCTTTCCCTTCCCTCCCTCTTTCCCTCTCTATTTTTCTCTACCCCCCTCTCTCTCTTTCTCTCTCTCTCTCTCTCTCTTCCTTCTTCCCACCTACTTCCCTCAAGCTACTTCTTTCTATCTATCTATATAACCTATCCCTCTACACCTCTTTCTCTCTCTCCCTCCTTCCCTCTGAAAACTCTTTCTTCATCCTTCCCCCTCTACTCTTTATCACATCTCTCTATCATATCTCCTCTAAGCTATACATATATACCATCTCTATATATCTGTCTCCTCTCTGTCTCTATCTGTCCACATATATCATATATATCTCCACTCACTCATCGTGCCTCATTTCCGTCTCTTGCTTGTTGTCCACCGTCCGCCATAATAAAATACCCATATGTCTGTGCTCCTTCCTCTGTCCTGCACTCCTCCGTCTCTCATTTCCCTCTGGCTGTCTCTGTCTTCCACCGTCATCTCCAGGCGTTTCTCTGGCTATGCTCTGTCTGGCCTATTTCTTCCTCCATCATCCACATCTCTGTTTTCTCTCTTTTATCTCTCTCTCTCCTATCCTATCTCACCTCTCTCTCTCTCCCTCCCTACCCCTCCCTCCCTCTCTACCCCTCCCTCTCTCCTTCCATCTCTACTTCTCTCTATCCCCCCTCTCCATCTCTCTACCTACCTCTCACTCTATAACTCCATACCACTCTCTCTCTACCTACCTCTCTACTTATATCTCCTCTCTCCCTCTCTCTACCTACCTCTTTATCTCACCTATACCTCTTTACTCTCCCTCCATCCAATTTCTCTCTCTCCCACCCTCTCCTCTCTCTCTCACCCTCCCCCCTCTCACTCTCTTTGTCTCTTTATTTTTCTCACTCTCTGATGTGCACCAAGATGTGATACAAAAAGTGGAGGAAGGTGAGGAGATTTACAGAAAGAGGGAAGGAGGGAGGGAGAGGTAGAGAAGGAGGGAGTGAGAGAGAAAAAGGAGAGGAAGGAGGGAGTGAGAGAGAAAAAGGAGAGGGAAGGAGAGAAAGGTTGAGATAGAGAGAGTAGAGAGGGAAGGAGAGAGATAAAGAGGGGAGAGGGAGGGAGAAGTGAGAGAGAGGTGATAGGGAATATTTTTTTTCATTACCTTTGGATCTAACATAAATTGAAAAAAGACAATGCTATCATCAATCCTTCCTACCCAAGCCTACTTTTTATGACTCTTTTGGATGAAATGTATTGAGTGTGGAAATATTTAGGATTTTGGTCTTTCCTTTTTTCTCTTAGTCCTCCTCTTTATCTCTTTAGGAATTTATTTTTCTCACATTGAAAAGTTGCACTTATAGATTTCTATGTCAATTTCCCTTGTCCAAAAGTTTTATATTTTTAAAGTGCTTTTTACCATGCATGTGTATTCTTCTTCTTGTTGGGATGCTTTAAAAGCCTCGTACCAAAAGCTATATATTACTTAAATAATGTCTATGGACCTCCTTTGATGCATTCTCTTCTTCATCACCAAATGTATCATGGCACTCATCTGTAGTAGAAGGTGTTATCTGTTCATTATTAAATAAATCAATACCTCCTATTTCTTCTTCATCCTGATCTTCATAAGAACTGCAAGAATCATCTTGCTATAGATCAAGATCCATAGGTGCATCATAACAATCTGAATACTCTCTGGATCCATCATGACACACATTGCTTTCCCTATCACAATCTATTAAGCAAGAGAGATATCTTGTACCTTTATCTTTATTACAGGAATCATACTGACTTGCATATATCTCATCTTCAATTGGATGCATTGTTTGATCAATTCCTCTATACTCATTAGAAAAACAATCATTAACAGTGTTCCTATACCTCTCCATGATATCAATAAATTTATTCACTACATCAAAGGTATGCCACTTATCTGGCCAATAAACTGATTCTGGCTCTGCTGCTCTTAAAAATTTCTCAACAAACATAGCCCTTGTAGGCCTATAGTGAGAAGGTAATTGCATACAAATTTCTCTCATTCTATTGTACAGAGAAGTGAAATATTCTCCATCATACCTCCTTATGTCAAGAAAAGAATCCCAAATATTTTTGAAATATTCATCATCTCTAGATTGTTGGTTTTGATACATACCTTGTTGCAGATTCTGGCTGATATCTCCAAGTGAATCAGAATTGTGCTGCCCTTGACATTGATCACATTGAAATTCTTGATAACTTGCCAATTGCATTTGACACTGATCACACTGACATTCTTGATAACTTGCCAATCTTTGTCTAGGAGGGATTGGATAAGCATTTTCTTGCTTCTGTTGTACATGATATGTACTGCCTTCATTGTAGAAATTTCCCATTGTATTATCAAGCATTTGAGGGGCCCAATATCTTCCCACATTTGTGTATTCATCTTCATTGTATAATTATCCTAATTGGTCCAATTGCAGCCTTTTCCTTTGCCATTCTTCTATTTCCTTTCTCCAAGACTCATACAGTGCTTTGACCTCCTCAAAAGTTAAAGATTCATAATCAACTTGAGGAGTAGTATGATCAATAGGTCCACCCTGATTACCCTCCATTTTTAGATCATTGAGGATCTTTTCCTATCCTATTTGAACAAATGCAATGTTTCTTTTAGAGTCACCACCTACTTTTCCAAAAGTAGGAAAATAATTATTTCTGATCTTTTCCTAGCGGAATCACCCTTTCTGAAACTTCTCAAATTACAAATCTTTTCTTCACTGACTCTATATGATGGTCTTCAACTAAATTTTCTGATGTTATCCCCAACAGAGTCGCCAATTTGTTAAGTGTGTGACTGATGGGGAGTGCAAATGAAACAATTGTGAACCTTTGGTTAAAGACCGATTTTAGAACTTTATTGACTCTATAGATGGATAGGCTAGAACCAGATTTTCTGATGTTTGTCCCCAATGGAGTCACCAATTTGTTAGCTCTCAAAAATGCAGGCGGAATGCCTCAAGAGGCTGCCAATCTCTTGATACGCTTTAGGGTAACAGACAAGGTCAAGAGAGCTCAACCTTCTACTCTTTAGGTGCTGCAAACCTGGGCAGGTGTACCTTTCTGAATAATGCAGACTTAACTTGTGATTATCCTTTTGAAATGCTTTGTCCACAATGGCAGATGACAGTGAACAAATGAAGTCAAACTTGATAGCAATATTCTGATCTAAATCCTAAACTGCTTAATTAACATATGTAAAGAGATTAAGTGAATTCAAAATGATGAAATGCAGAGACCAGTGCCTTGTTGGGTATGTGGAGTCAAATGAAATAGAAGTGAGCAACTTATTCTCGCAGAAAATCAAATTGTAGGCATATGATATGTTCATAACTTGTATGAACAATGCAGGATTATGATTACTAAGCTCTACTTTAAGAATCCAGATGAATCTCCCTGATTACTGTGATCAACGAAAAGGATTTAATCTCTACTTAAGAGAACCAGTCAATTAATCACATAGATACAACAAATGTGCACTGATAAACTGAAAATAAGCTTGTTATTTCAATTTAAACAACTAGAAAGAATCAACATGGAGATAGCTTTAGCAATGCTATTCAATAAATTCAACATACAATTGACACCAAAAAAAACTTGCTAAACCAGCTGAATTTCTTAGGAATTACCATTTGAAAACATGCACATAGTCTTTGATAAGAGAAAAACTATTCTACTGTAGCCATCTGACTACCTACTACTTCTAATCTAAAATCTGCTGATCACATTACATTCGGGAGTGCCATATTTATACACCACCATCAGGAATCATATCGCTTCGAAATCATGTCGGCACCCGAAGAAATCGGGTTCCAACCAAGTCGGCTGGCAACGACACATTAGAAGTTCATATGTCAGCCCACAACTTTTGAATCTCTGTTTTATTCGCCAACTGATCGCCAAGATAGCCCGAAAGTATGCCAAAGGAAAAAAATCACTCATCACTCCCTACCAGTGTTCCCATGCTTTGCATTTGCTGTGACCATCTGCTCACTATATCAAATTCAAGGAGTATCATCCTTGTTTCGCTATAGCCTTAGGCCGTTGGTGAGATGTCATATAGATTTCATCGGGTCACACCGAAAGTTCTTCACCAATTGTAGGTCGCCAAAACACCTCGCATGTTACACCAAAGCCAAAGGATATTCTTTTGATTCTTTAAGTCTCGCTGTGACCACACAACATCAGTGAGACATAATAGCGAGATCATTATGTCAAGCCGAAAGAGATTCATTACTTCCAAATCACCAACACTCTCACCGACAGGCCACCTTGATTTCATAGTTGCCATGACAAGGCAACACCTACTCCGAAAACCTACTCCCATCTGCTTTCGCCAAGACAATACAGTGTCGGGGAGAGGTTACAGAGACAACATAATGTTTCACCGAAAGTATCATTTACCTTAGGTCGTTGAGACACGAGCAAACCTACACTGAGAGCCATATGAATAACCCTTATGCACCGTCGGTGAAACATCCGCAAATCACTAAGACCCTTCACCGAAGGCACCCAAGTCTTATCGAATCGGTCAACAAGAGGAAGTCCAAGTGTAAGGTCGGCAAGACCAAAGGTCACTCGCCAAGACCTTACAATGCCAACAAGTGGGTTACACCGAAAGTCTTTTGGAAGAAAACTATTTGTGCTTCTTCGGTGAGACAAACTGACTTTGTTGTGACACAATACCGAAAGGCCTCAACCTATACTGATGAACCACCAAAATGCAAAGTCGGGGAAACAAAAGATAATCAGTAAGACACCACCCTGAAAGCCATAACATATGCCAAAAGGAGCCTCCATAGTTGCCAAAACCACAAGGATGCAATGCTGATAACTGCCAAGAGTCAAATGCCAATCGCCATAACATAGAACATGTCATGCCAATACACCTGAACAAAATATTTTAGCAATAAAAACATAATGGGTCAGGGAGACCTAATCAAACTTATGCCGATATGGACCAAAGTGTAAGAAAAATGCAGACATGGACAAATTCTATGGGGTAGTATGGGAAAAATGTGGATAAAGCACCATGAAATTGGGGGAAGTGTGGCTAAGGTAAACTTCACATGGATACTCAGGGGGGATGAAAGTTTGTGAAATCAGGCAGAAATTTACAGTCTGAACACATTGCACAAAAAGATTGACCTATTAATGCTTGATACAACTGCCAAATTTATACAAGATCCACAAGAGATGGTTAATCCATGTCACAAACCCAAGAGCTATGCTACACAAGGAAGACCAAGGGACACACCATCTTCCAACAATCCCCTCCCCAATGCAAGTGAGGGTTTTGAACCTATGACCTTGGCTTTGATGCCAATTGTTACATTGGTGGTTATCATTGCACCAAAAGATCAACTTGTTAATGCTTGATACAACTGCTAGATTTATAAAAGATCCATAGGAGGTGATTAAGCCATGTCATGAACCCAAGTGTTGCGCTACACAAGGAAGACCAAGGGACACACCATATTGCAACAAACTCTTATATATCATTAGGGTACAATATTTTACGTAAATTATCTCTTGTGTGTCACTTTTTAATAGGATGAATTATTCCCCTTCATTTCAATGTTGTAGTCATATCCATAGTGTTCATTCTTGGCATGGCCCTCATAGATCTCATTTCCCCCCTCAACATAGACATCATACCTAGTCCCTGGGGAATTCATGTCTAAATTAATACCTTATCACATGCATGCACATTAAGGTTTTATGAATAACCAAAACATAGCCCAATATACCACTTTAAAATTATGAGAAATATAATAATTGATTTAATGTGATATAGGTAGGTATTAAGGTTTGGGAAGCGTGTGTAGAATGGGGCATTTATATGTGGCATCCCAAGTCCTATATATTACACTTTTCCCAAGTTAATAAGAGGAAATATAATTTATTCTGTTGATATTTCAAAATTCATGAAGCTATTTTTTTCTACATAGTCTTCTATTGTTTCATAACATTATAATCCAAGGAAATTTTCTTGATCCTAGCTTAATTTTAGATAAAACAAAAATAATGGTCACATTGAGCTTGTGCAAGTTTAGTATGATCAAGCCCAATTCTTCTAAAATTATATATTTGAAACTTTTTGATAATTCCAAAACCTTACATATAAGAATGATTTAGTATCTCTAAATCCCTTCCATTGTAATTTATATAAGTGATTTTCAATCAATGGTTTATTTAGGATGACATGATTTTTCATATATCTGAAATAAAGGAAAAAGGGGGGAGGGGAGATGGATAAAAGACCTAAAAAATGAGAGACCTATTCCAAAAGAAAAATAGGGTGTCCACCTAATCACAAAAAAACCTTTTCCATGTTCATTAGGAAGAGGGATAGTGCCACAAATGATTAGAATTTACTTGCAACCTTCAAGGCGATTCAACCCTAGGTTTAGACACTATGTTGCCCTAACTTCCTTATGATAAACAACAATTTTGGGAGAAGAATAAAAGTGAATTAACAATCAACATTATGAGATCTAAAACTTGAAACATGAAGTATTATGATAAAACTAATAGAAACAATTATTAACTAATAGATCTGAGAATGGTAGGATGGTGTTTACTTGGCTCCAAAAGTAGGTTTCAAGCTTTGTTGAAGGACATATTCACCTAGGGGTGAATGGGTCTTTGTACAGGGGTCTAAAAATTCTTTTTGTAGTCAATGTATCTCATATCTAAGCTTTTGATTCCATCAGGTTTCACTATCAGAAATCCAAAAATAAAACCTGTAGGTGAGTTTTTGTGTCTTGAAAACTTTGATGACAACTTTTATAACTTTGTAAAATTGTACTTTTGATCCAATTTCAATCCTTCTTCACCTATAAACCTACACACACAAATAAGGAAGAAAAATGTTTCTTTTTGGTGGATAAGGGTTTGCCTTGGTCAAACCATAGTTGGGTAATTAAACCTTGATAATGAAATAATGATAAAATAGAGGAATTGATGAATGAACAATGCTATGTCACAACTTACCAAAACCATTTAATGGATGCCCTTAGAGGATTAAAGTCTAACACATCACTCCAAGGATTGGATCTTGCATGAAATGGCTTGATTGGATGCTTTATTTGACACTTGATACATCACAATGTTAGCTCAAAACATGCATGAACACACATAAATCTTGACATCATGGTAGGATCTTGTATGTTGCAATAAATGACTAATAAATCTGCTCTCCAATGCTCTTGACAATAATCTTTTCTCTTGTAATTCTTGCATAAAGTGTGTTCTCAAAGTGTTAGCTTTGAATTGATAAAAAGACCTTGTATTTATAGGTATTTCCTTAATTTCCTGACAATTAAACATCACAAGCCAACCTTTGTGATTTAAATTTAGATAATGAAAATTTTGGAAAAAAAATATTTAAAAATGGATCGCGAGACTTATGGGGGAACCATCCGCCCTTGGGAAAATGGGTTCTAGGCCCTAAATTGAGGACACACATTTTCCAAGATGTGTAATTAAGTGTAGGAATTAATTAAATGTAGGTTTCACTGTCAAAAAATGAAATTAATTAGGATTGTTAATGCATAATTGAGCCAATTAAAGGCTTAATTTGTTGGGAAATTGTGTCTCAACCTTGAAATATATAAGGTTTATTGTTGATAGGATATATATATTTTCCTAGTTACATCAATAGGTGTAATATACAATGGGAAAACGGGGTGGAGAGGAGGAGTGGGATGCATGTAAATAATTTTTGTTAACTTTTTCAGAAAATGGGTAACATACATTAAATAAATGATGTATTGTAAATCTAGACCGTTAATTATTAAAGTTTAGATCTAATGGTGGATATTTTGTGGGCCTATCTTTCCCCTAGAAGGTAACCCTATTTTATGAGGGAATTGTACTACAATTGTAGATAGTGATGTATTCTGAGAGTCTAATAGAGGTTGTGTTGTCTCTGGATCTTTGGTGGTGATACTCCAGTGAGAAGCTTTCTCTTCAAGTATACTGTAATCTTTGTGATTTTGGAGTGGGGTTTTTCTCTCGAAAGGGTTTTCCCCATGTAAATCACTATGTTATGGTATGCATGATATTTATGTTTATTTTTGTTTAAGTTTATGTGGTTGTTGAAGATCTGTAAAGTTTTGCATTATTCTCCTCTCAATATTAGTGTAGGAAGTTGTTTCACTACCCTAGCTTCCTTACAAGTGGTATCAAAACCTGATCACCTTTGGTTTTAGTTGTCGGTTGTTGGGTTTTTTGAACTAATCTAGATTTGAGTGGGAGATTGTGTAGAAGATACTTTGTGATCTTGTTGCAAGAGTTTTGAGATGGCAAGTTCATCAGGGAGAATAGAGGTGGATAAATTTTTTGGAAATAATTTTGAGATCTAGAAGTTGAAGATGGAGGATCTATTGATAGATCAAGATCTATGGGATGGTATTTATGAGAATGTTTCAAGGCCTCTAGACCTTACTAAAGCTGCTCAATATGATGTTATGGAAGTTAAATCCAAGGGTCTAATAATACTATGCTTGGTAGACTCTATCTTAATTAATGTCCATTAAGAGACCTCTGCACAAAAACTATGGAAGAAACTTGGTGAGATGTATCAAACCAAATATTTAATGAAAAATATTTTCTTGAGGAAGAAATTATACTCTTTGAGAATGGAAGAGGGTTGATGAATCACAGACCACCTAGAAGCATTCAATATGTTGGTGGCTCAATTGGCATCCGTTGGTGTCAAAGTGGATGAGGAGGAGAAATGTTAGATCTTGCTTTGTTCTTTGCTTGATTTGTGGGATTCTCTTGTTATGGCTATTTGAAGTACTTATGATATTTTGAAGATTGAATATATGGTGGGTTCTTTGCTAAATGAAGAGATAAGGAGGAAGTTATCCATCAATACCAAGGAGGTCCTAAATGTTTTTGGAAGACCTAATGAAAAAGGAAAGAAGAATGAGAAGCTTGATAAATCCAAGTCCAAAGGGAGATCTAAATCTCTTGGAAAGTCCAAAGTTATTTTCTGAATCTCCAATAAGCCTGTACATGTTTATCAGGAATGCAAAGAAGAAGAAAAATAAGAGATTTGATTTTGATTCCAATTTGGAGAAGGAAACACATTCATTACAAATTTGGCAACTCGTGCAAGTAATGATGCATGGTTAATTAACTCAAGTGCATCTTTCCATATGGCATTTAATAGAGATTGGTTTTTTGAATATGAAGAATTTGATGGAGGTAAGGTGTACTTGGGTGATGATTCTTATTTAAATATTGTTGGATATGGGTATGTGCAAGATCATCATGGAAAAAACAGGCCCTTAAGTGGCAAAAAATTCAGAAAAATTAGTGTTAGGCAACTTGACGTAAAAATTTGAATAAGTTATCTATATTATTTCAAAAATATGTAAGAAAAGAATTTGTAGAAAATTGAATGTAGTTTCTAAAATACTAGGTTTATTTAAAAATAAATAAAATCTATTTGGTGAAAATTTGAAATTTCAATGCAGTAGTACTTAAATTTCAAGGGAAAAATAAGAAGTAGGTGTCTATCTTACCACCCTAACCATAATAAAATGATAATATTTTTTTATAAGATTTTATATATAAGTAGAGGACTCATGTCTGGATGTGATGCATATTTGTTTTGTATTTTTTTTCCAAGTAAATAATTAATTATGAATTTTTTATTACAACTTTTAAAAAATATAAAAACTCGTATGTCTGACCACGTTAACTTGGTCAAAATTTCATGAAATTTATTTTTTATTTTTTTAATCCTATAGTATGTGAAGCATAGAATGTGACACACGTTTCAGATTCAAAAAATGCGATATCGTTTGAAAGTTATAGATGTTTTTCAATCAGCCTATCGATCAAGACTTTAGTCGTAATTCTAATAGAAAATTAATAATAATTATTTATTAAATTCAAATCAAATCATAATTTATATTGGTGGAAATATGAGAATCTCCTCTAAAAACTCTTTTTGTTTCATCAATTTTGGGTAAAAAAAAAGTCGTTAGCCACATACCCTACAAATACCCATAATATTGCCACTTTTTGGCCCATCATGATCCTGCACATACCCATATGGTAAAGTTGAAATAAAGTTTCTTTATGGTAGAATAAAAAGGATTAATGGTGTGTTTCATATCCCTTGATTAGCATGAAATATATTATTTGTGAGAAAACTAATATATATAGGTGTGTAGGTAGTATTTTTTGATGTAGGATGTAAGATGGTTAGAGTTTCTATGGTGATTAATAGAGGTGTTAGATATGGTACATTGTATAAGCTTGATGCATGCACTATTGAGTGCAATAGTGCTTTTGTGAAAAGCAAGTCTGTGGAAGAGGTGAGGGTTTCACCTTCAATAGATGGTCAAATATTTTGGGTACCCAAGGGTGATATTTCTTCTAAATCAAAGTTACCTACAAATAAAACTATGTTATGGCACCAAATACTTGGCCACATTGGAGAAAGGGGTCTAAGGACCTTGAAAAATAAAAACCTTGTTGAAGGTTTTTCTGATTGTAATCTTGAATTAAATTTCTGTGAGCATTGCATTTATGGAAAATACAACCACGTTTAGTTTTACTCAAGTTCTCATAAAATTTGTAGTGTATTGGATCTTATTCATTCTGATGTGTTTGGTCCTGTAGATGTTCCTTCAATTGGTAAATCCACATATTATGTGTCATTTATTGATGACTATAGTAGAATGACATGGGTATATTTTCTAAAGTAAATCTGAAGTTTTTCGGTTGATTTAAAAAAAATAAAGCAATGGTTGAGTTGTAGATTGGAAAGAAAATAAAATGTTTGGGATTGATAATGGCTGTGAATTTTTCTCTAATGGTTTTGATAGTTTTTGTAAAGACTGTGGTATTCATAGAAAAAATAAAAACCTATATTATCCAAAATAGAATGGTATTGTAGAAAGAATGAACATGACACTGATGGAGAAGGCTAGGAGTATGTTGAGTGGTGTTGGCCTAGAACAAAGGTTTTGGGCTAAATTTGTTGCCATTGCTTGTTACCTGATTAATAGGTCTTCTACATCATCTCTTGTTAATACGATGCCTTTAGAGGCATGGTCAGGTCACAAGCCTTCATTAAGACATCTTAGATTTTTTGGTTGTGAGGCATATACACATGTATCAAAGGAGAAGTGAACAAAGTTGGAGAACAAGGCCATGGAATGTATTTTTATCGGATACAATTATTGTGTGAAAGGATACAAGCTTTGGGGTCTTGTTGCACAAAAGGTAATATATAGTAGAAGTGTTATTTTTAGAGAAACTAAGCCTTTTTCTATTACATTGCAGCTAGAACAAAGTAAATAGGAAGATGTGATTCAATTTCCTTCTACACATGAGAAAGTTGAATCGAGGCCCATGGATAGAAAAGAAGTTGAGGAAAGCTCATCTAGCTCTGAATCTTTAGAAGAGGAGGAAGAACCTTCAAATCAACTTGTTCATAGGTACAAAAGGCATATACAACCACATGAAAGGTATTCACCTAATGATTGGAGATGTATTTTTTCTTTTAATACTAACATGGATGAACCCAGATCAGTAGAAGAGGCATTAGGTATGAATGATGTAGAATCCTAGAAGATTGCTATGTATGAAGAAATGGAGTCTTTGAAAAAGAATGATACATGGATCTTGTACCATTTCCAAAAGGATGAAAACCCATTGGTTGCAAATGGGTGTTCAAGAAAAATATTGTTTCAGATGGAGGCATTGAGAAGTATAAAGCAAGGTTATTTGTGAAAGGTTACTCTCAAGTTGAGGGTGTTGATTATGGTGAGATATTTTCTCCTATTACAAAAATTAAATCCATTAGATTTTTTCTTTCTATTGTTGTTTCTTATGATTTAGAGGTTGAGCAAATGGATGTGAAAAATACTTTACTTCATGGTGACTTGGAGGAGGATATTTATATGACACAGCTAGAGAACTACATGGAGAAAGGTAAAATTAAATTGGTTTGCAAATTGAAGAAATCTTTGCATGGCCTAAAACAAAGTCCTAGGATGTGGTACCAAAAATATGATACATATGTGTTGAGTTTGGGATTTGAGCATTCTAAATTAGATCATTTTGTTTATTATAAAACTAATGGTGATCATTTCCTATTTATTACATTATATGTTGATGATATGTTATTTTTTGGCAAAGGGAAAGGTATGATTTCATAACTAAAATCTCAACTTGCTACTAAATTTGAAATGAAAGACCTTGGTGTAGCTAGAAACATTCATGGGATGGAAATTAAAAGAGATAGAGTGAATACAAATATATGGCTTGGCCAAAGTAAGTATGCCAATTCAATTTTATAGAGATTTAACATGTAGGATTGTATACCATTGTGTGTTCCCCTTTTTGTTGGAACAAATTTATCTATTTCATATTGTCTAGCATCTCCATCAAAGATGGAAGACATGAGTAGAGTGTCTTACTAGAGTGTAGTTGGAATTTTGATGTATGCTATGGTTTGTACTAGACTAGACATTTCCCAAGTAGTGGGAGTTCTTTCGAGATATATGTCTAATCCTAGTAGAGTTCACTGGGATGCAGTGTAAAGAGTCTTTAGATATTTGCATGGTACCTCAGATTATTCCTTGTGTTATCATAGTAATTTGACTGAAGACAATATTTCCATTGATATTCATGGTTATGTGGATTCAGACTAGACATGTGATATTGATAGCAGACAATCCACTAGTGCTTATGTGTTTACTTTATTTAGTGGTGCAATTAGTTGGATGAGTAAGTGATAGGTTGTGGTTTCTTTGTCCACTACTAAAGCAGAGTATATGGTAGCTACTCATGCTTGTAAAGAATCCATTTAGATTAAGAGACTATTTTCAGATATTGGAATAAAACAAGATGCAATTACAATTTATTGTGATATTCAAAGTGCGATATGTCTAGCCAAGAACCCAACATTTCATGCCAGGACCAAGAACATTTATGTACAATATCAATTTATTCAAGATATGCTCTAAGATGGAAGGGTGTAGCTTGTTAAGGTAGATACTTTGATGAATGTTGTTAATTCTTTAACTAAGCTTGTAAGCATCAAGAAGTTTAGATGGATTTTAGAGACTATGGGCCTTTTGGCCCCTAGCAATTAAGAGACAATGTTTATTATATATTTATTTAATGTATGTTGCTCCCATTGTATATTACACCTAGTGGGATGCATGCAAACAATTTTTTGTTAAATTTTTCATAAAATGGTGAACATACATTAAATAAATGATATATTATAAATCTAGATTGTTAATTATTAGGTTTTAGATCTAATGGTGGATATTTTGTTGCCCTATCTTGCCATAGAAGGTAACCCTATTTTATGAGGGTGTTGTACTATGATTGTAGACGGTGATTTATTTTGAGAGTCTAATAGTGATTGTGTTGTATTTGGATCTTTGGTGGTGATACTCCTATGAGAAGCTTTCTCTACAAGTATATTGTAATCTTTTTCATTTATGAATAATATATTGGGCAACTTTTGGAGTGTGGGTTTTTTCTTCCAAAACAAGTATATTGTGATCTTTGCCATTTATGAATAATTTATTGCAAAAATTTTGGAGTGGGGTTTTTCTCCCAAAAGGGTTTTCCCCATGTAAATCACTATGTTGTAGTATGCATGATATTTATGTTTATTTCTATTTAATTTTCTATAACCGTACAAGATTTATAAAGTTTTTCATTATTCCCCTCTCAAGATTAGTGTAGGAAGTTGTTTTGATACCTTAGTTTCCTTACATAATTAAGGCCAATTAACTAAGGGGATGTAAATATAGTGTGAAAATGTAAAGGAGTACATTTTTTGACATTAAATTTATCCCCCACTTTAGTGAGAGTATGAACTTGTGCTTAGACTCACACTAAAGTAGATAAATAAGTCAAGAGAGCTCCAAGTGCACAAATATTGATGGGATAGGATGATAAAGATAAAGGAGGTTGTGCAAGCCCCCAGGATCAAGATCCCATGGAAAACCAACATAAGCACAAAGGGACACACATGAAGCATGATATGAAGCAGCAAGACAAGATACATAATCATACAATGTCAAAATTAATACAAAAAGAAAGAAAAAGGAACACTAGAAGAATTTGGAAAATAAATGACTAGGTGACTAAAAATTTTAGTCACAACAACTAAAAATGACTAAATTCTACTAATTTTTTGCAACTCAACTATAAATGAGTAAATAAATGACTAATTTGGTCGTTGACTAAAAATTATTTAGTCACAGAAATAAAATGGCTAAATAGTTAGTCACCAAATACAAATTAGACAAAATTTAAAAAACACATTTCGACCAATTATTAGAGTGATATATTGTGCACATTGATGTATTGGTGCTTATTCACATTTATTCATGTTCATTGCACAAATATTCCTTGCTTCATTCATTAGTTGTAGGTTAGCCTAGCATTGAGGCATTTTGATCAGTTATAGCAGCTACTTGCATGGGCGATAAAGATTCAGAGAGGACCTGGAAACTTCTAAAAAGGCAGGTAAGGGCAAGGAATTTGGATTTTTCTACAAAAAAATTGAAGTTAGCAAGGTTCTTTGCAGCAAAGTCAAATTTGGGGATGACCTCTGCAGTGAATTAAGAGGTAATTGAAAACCCTCATTACATTAAACAAAAAATCTATAACTTTTTGATTGAAAACTTACATTAGTTATAGTCTACTACTCTTAACAATGTTTGTTTACAATCTTGCCATGATTTTGCTTCATAATGTGTTTGAGATAAATATAATAAAATTTGGGTGTCAGTGCCAAAATAGAATTTCCTCAAACAATTTTGATACATTTTCACTGCAAGCACAAACTATCCTTGTGCAAAGTAAACATGTGCTAGATTTATCCATACATTATGCATTTGAACAAAGATGTTTCCTACTGTAGCTTCTTGTACTTGTGTAAAAATTTCCTTTGCAATATCAAATTGACCCCTTTTAACTAGCACAATGGCTGCCCCATTTGTAGCATAAACATTTCCTGGTCTTTGTGCCAACACTTTGCAATACAGTTCTTTGGCCTTCTCAAGGTGTGGTTCCTTCACCTTTGGATCCCTCCTCTCATTGTGAAAAGTTTCAAAATAATTCCAATTTCCAAGTGAAATGTCAACATAAGAATTATTTGCATCTGATTCACTTTGTGCAGTATTAATTATTTCTTTTGCTTTAAGATACTCATCTATTTTCAGTTCCATTTTTCCAAGCATAGATAAAGAATTTGATGAGTTTTTATCCACCATAAGTGCATCCCCAATAAATTCCAGGATTAGTTGGATCTCATTATGAGCCTAAGCCATGGCTACAAGATGTAGATATGCATCCACATAATCAAGAAACTTGAACAATATTAGCCTGTATAAAAGATTTACCTTTTCAGTATCATGTAGTTGTTCAAACAACCTAGCAAGATTAAATAGTGTTGTTACTTTATCCCATGGTAACTCAAGTGAAACACCACCTTCTTCTAGTGGATGGAAGAATTTCATATCCTTAAAGAGCATAGGGGAAACTGTAGAGTTGGTACTGGGGATTTTATTTATGAATTCAACCCAAATTCCATTTCCTAATGACTCCATAAAATTTTGTTGAGTCAAATATAGTTCATCAAACTCAAAATGAAGAACCCAAATGTTGTTTAACAATTGAATGGGTACTTCTTCTCTACTCTTCTTCAGAAGATACTTTGTTGTCTTAAGAGAATCTAAGGCTACATTGGGGTTTGATGATATTAATAACTCACCCATCTTGATAAATGTATGGGCATCATGTGGATCTATGCAAGTTTCCTTTCTTAATTTACAAAGCCTTCTTTGCATGCCCTTGCTAAGCATATATATGGCCTACAACTTTTAAGCTCTCACAGTTCTCAAGGTGGACCTCCAAAACCTTTTAAAAATTTGAGAGAGAACTCTTAAGATCTCATAGGTTCAATTGAACCTATCTACAAAATCCTATGCCCTCTTGCTTTCCTTGACTAATGTCATGTAGTAGTGGCCAGTGGTGTCATAATCACCTTTACTATGATAAGATCATGAAAGATTATAATATGAATGAGATTTCATAAGAGGGTGGTTAGTTGAAACAAGAGTTGTTTTAGTCAATTGTTCCACAAGAAAATGTTGCCCTGTAGTGAAGAAAAAATGGTTTTCTAAATGATTCAATGCCAATGCATAGTATAGGGATAATTCAAAGGCTCTACAAATCTTTTTCATTCCTTCATGAACACTACCTTTTTCACTAGCTATGAGAATAATACAAGTAAAAAATGCACAAAACTGACCATAGAGATTTATGTAGAGGTAGAACACCATTTCATAATGTCTCCATAAAATTTTGTTAAGCTAACTCTAGTTCATCAAGCTCAAAATGAAGAACCCCAATGTTGTTTAAAAATTGAATGGGTGCTTCTTCTCTGCTCGTCTTTATAAGAAACTTTGGCATCTTAAGAGAATCTAAGGCTGCATTGGGGTTTGATGATATTAATAACTCACCCATCTTGATAAATGCATGGGCATCATGTGGATCTATGTGAGTTTCCTTTCTTAAAATTTCTAAAGCCTTCTCTACCTACCCTTGCTGAGCATATATATGCCCTACAACTTTTAAGCTCTCACAGTTCTTAGGGTGGACCTCCAAAACCTTTTCAAAATTTGAGAGAGAACTCTTAAGATCTCCTAGCTTCAATTGAACCTATCCACAAAACCTTGTGGCCTTTGGCTTTCCTTGACTGATGCCATGTAGTAGTGGCCATTTGTGTCATAATCACCTTTACTATAATAATATTGTACAAGACTATAATATGAATGAGATTTCACGAGAGGGTGGTTAGTTGAAACAAGAGATGTCTCAGTCAATTGTTCCACAAGAAAATGTTTCCATGTGAAGAAAAAATGGTTTGCTAAATGATTCAATGCCATTGCACAGTATGGGTATAATTCAAAGTCTCTACACATCTTTTCCATTCCTTCATGAACACTAACTTTTTCACTAACTATGAGAATCCTACATTTAAAAAGTGCACAAAATTGACCACAAAGATTTTTCCCCATTTCAAACAAAAAAATTGACAAAAAAATGCATTTAAAACCTACAAATAAAATCACACTGATTTTCAAGCCAAAAAAAAAACCATGAGACCATAGCTTGTTGCTTACTATTATGCTTTGATAGATTACCAAGCATCCATAGATTTTAAAATCCACCTATTTTAGAGCTTTTACCCATGCTTGACAAGGCTATAAATTGTTGATAAAATGTTTTAATTGTTAGATCATATGAAAAATGTCTTAATTAGCATAGACAAGGCAATGAACTTTGGAAAAGAAATGCCTCAAAAAAATGTATCTCATGGTGATGGAATTCCATGACAAAACAAGTGTTATGGATTTTAATGCGATTCCATCACCATGAGACCCATTCTTAAAGACATTGCACAACAGTTCTTATCTATGCTATTCTTCTATTATTCTTTGATGATCAAACATCCATGGAGTGTTCAAAACACTTGTTCTAAGGCTTCTATCCATATAACAAAATTGAGTGAGCTACATTTGATAAAATGCTTTGGTAGACATGTATGAAAAATGGTATAGACAGAAATGGGTGAACTTTTGAAGAATGCCTCAAAGAAATGTGGTCTCATGGAATTCCATGACAAAGCAAATGCAATTGGAAGCTACTCTAGTCATTGAATTATACAAATGTGAAGTAATTGCATAACTACTTAGGTTGACTTTGTAAAAGCTATATTGTAATTGAATTTTTTTCATCTATCAACATCTAGTTATTAGTTATGGAATGCGAAGTAATGCTTTGAGTTTGAAAGATGTGCAATGCAATGTAATTAACAATTTGAATATAAACTACAAAAATCTATTTTACAATTCGTGATTCAAACTCTATATTTTATTTTCTCTCTATAACTCATTGCTATGGAAAAATTAAAAAAAATAGTTTGTCTCTTATTCTACAATTTTTTACATTTTTCCATCTATTAGCATCTAGTTATTAGTTATGCAATGCTAAGTAATGCTTTGAGTTTGAAAGATGTGCAATGAAATGTAATCAACAATTTAAATATAAACTACAAAAATCTATTTTTTACTATTCATTAGTTAAACTCTCTATTTTATTTACTCTCTATAACTCTATTGCTATGAAAATGCCTTTCAATTAAAAAAAATATATTTTATCTCTTAGTCTACAATTTTTTGTTGCTATGTGTAGAACATTACTGATGGATCAATGTCGAAGGTTGAAATGCCATACATTTGATGAGAGAATAGCCAATGAGAGTGACATGGACAAATATCCATGCTCATGTAATGACTATCTTGG
>VDFB02270651.1:681333820-681600986 GCA_007258455.2 Sequoia sempervirens | reverse complement strand
TAGAGCGGGCTCTATTTGAGAAATCAATGCATGAACCTCAGTTGGTTTTCTCTTTTCTCTGGAGGTAGTTATTGACTTACTGGAGATCCCTTCTAATTTTTCAAGAATTTATAGAGCCACTTTAGTATAAGTTTTGAATCTTTGTCTACTAGGATCATAGGGGCTATTAATTAACATTTCAATATAGCCAGCAACATAATCCTTTTCAATCTCATAGCCTATCTCAGGAATCCATATGTTTTTTGCTTCAACCACCTTGATAATGCAACAATCACTAGATACCAGAAATGTTATGTCATCCTTATATTTTGTGACTAGCTCTCTTAGAATTCTTTGTCTTTTGTTCACTCTTCTCTAGAATTTTCCAAAGAATACAACAAGGGCATCACCTTGTGCATCCAAATATCCAATATTTCTTATTATTTATCTGATCTGATGTGCAACCGATTTGGTATTCACAAAAACAACTTTTCCTATATCAGGAACTTCCCTCATAAAGTAAAATATTAAGCATATAATCAAAGTTCCATACCTAAATGTGCATTTATTCTTCTTGATATCATTCAAATTCTCCAACAATTGTTTCTAGAGCAACTCACAAAGATCATATTCTATCCTTTTCTCAACCATTTCATAAGTTAAGTCAATTGTGGTAATAGAAACGTCATTGTCACTAAAAATTAGGTGTGAAATAACTAAACTTACATATTGAACCATCGGATTATTGATTTCAATACATACATTCTTTATCAATCCCTTTCCTTTGTCAAAATTGTATACAAGAGTAGGCCTGACGGATTATAAACTAGTCACATCTCTAATTTCTTTGATAGATATCATATACAAATTGTCAAGCCACACAAAATGATCATGAAATATACTAAGTGTCAATCTAATGCATCTCTCTTCATTACTAACGTCCATAAATCAATCTCACACATCTAATTTCATCTCTGTAAGCATGTTGTGTTCTGATTTTAGGGTTTAGTCATCTCCAATTAACTCTTCAAACAACAATATATGTTCTTTTCCATAAGTAGGCTCTTCCAAGTTCCTATTAATATATATCCTGATTTCTTCAATTGAGATGACACCAAAGGGAACTTCCAAAAATACACCCAAGGGGTCGAGTTCTAAGGTTTTGACAAGATACTTCTTAAATTATGGTTCCAGACTCTTTGAATTATCTATCACTTGAGGTGCATCCATTACATTTAACAAAATTCAATGAATAATTTAGAGGGAATATTGTATAGTAGAAGTAACTTACCTTTTGCTTGCACACGAAATCCAAACACTAAAAATTTGTAGTATGGAGATGCTTTGTACTCTTCAAGTTTTCTCTATAGGCTTCTTCTCTTCTACAAATTCCTTTCATCAAATGAATTTTCATTGACATGCTTAAATTTATTTCTTCAATCCTATTTGCTTCAGCAACAAATGCTTTAGATCACAAGTAGATGTCCTCAAAATTTGTGTGTACTTCCATCTTTTCAAGCTCTACAAAATTCCTTCTTTGCACATGTGCACCTAAAATTCCTTTCGCATAAAATTTTGAATTCATCACCTTCAAGAAATGCATTAGTGTCACGACATGAAACCATATGCCGATAGGGGGATGTTATATTTTTTGATGTTTCTCCCCCTAAGCCACTACCTAGGTTTGATTATTGACAGAATTATCTGCACCGAAAGATGGCATAGATGAGTTTGAAACTTCTGATTCTCCTTGCTTCTCTGATTGTCCTTTCTTCTTCTAGATCCTTTCCATTTCCTTCTTAACTTCTATTAGATCAACCTTAGTGATTGGTTCATATCTCTTTACCAGATAGTCTCTTTTCATATTTTTGCTTCTACAATTTCTAGAAAAGTGTCCCGATTTGTTGCAATTATAACAAACAACATTCTTCCATCCAAATTTCCCTTTATTCAATGTATACTTGCATTGTTTTCCATTTTTTCCAAATAAATTATAGTGATAATAGTAACCTTTGAATGGATGGATCATCTTTTTCAACACTTGACTTTTGTATTCTATAGCTTTATGTTCAACTCTTTTGCATTTTAACCATTGACCAGTGAATGGTAAAGCATTTTGATTCATTCCATAATTTGGTTTTAATTTATTTCCACAATGTTTTTCCCTATGTCCAAATTTATTGCATGAATAATAGATACAATTAAGAGATAGGTAACTTTGAGCATTAGGTTGTCTGATAGGAGTCCTTCTGGTATTGCTTCTTTGATTCTTGATATGTTTATGATTTCCTTGAGTCTTCCTTTGATTGTCAAGCTTGTTGGGGAGTTGATTTGCTTTTTCACTTTGTCCTTCTTCAAGTCCCAAACCACTTTTTTCCTTAGAAGGTTTTTGTCTTGGAATGTTTCCTCATGAGCTCTTGATTTCTCCATATCTGATCTTAAAGCTACCAATTCTTGTTCAAGATTTGTACATTCATTAGTCTTGCTCTAAATTTCAACCTTCTAATAGTCCTCAATTCTTCTCTTTTCTTCCACTTTATCTCTCATTCTGATAATTTCCTCATTTACTTTCTTCAATTGATCACTGAATTCTCTGTCTTTCTTTAAATTTATTGATTTTTTCTCTTAGTTTATTGATGCACTCATTTGCTTCCTTGAGGTTTTCCTTCAAATATTTGTTTTCTCCTTCAGTCCTGTCAAGATCTTCAAGACCAATTTCAATTTCACCATTATTATCTAGGATACAATATTATTCAATATGTTCAACAAGAATCTATTCTGAAGGGATAGGAAATCTCTTATTTTCCATGTGTTCAAATTCCAAGATCTTCCTCAAGCTATTAGACTTCTTAAGAGGAACCAAGATCTAATACCAATTGTTGAACACCCAAAATACTAAGAGGGGGTGGGTGAATCAATATTCCACGAAACCATTTACATAATATCCATCCAAGCAATAATACAACTCTTACTCTAACAGCAAGTGAAAGCATGAAATCAAAAGAAGATGAAAACACACATGAACAATAGTATTTTTATGTGGAAAAGGAAAAATGGGAAAAAACCATGATGAGGGTTAGCTCACAATATAATATATCTAGATATAGAATTCTACAAAGGGTCACAACATAAAATAATTTACAAAATAGAGTATGTTTCACTGTCGAGAGGCGAATTGAAATAGAATGCACCTTCCTTGTGCTGGAGTTCAGGTCTAATGAAGAAAAAAACATAAAACACTTCTCTATAAAAGTACTCATTCATATGGTTTCTATTAGTTTTATGATCAGATTTAACTTAAAACAAAAATAGAGCAATTTCACACAATTTCACACAACATATACCCTAGGAAAACCCTCCTTGAGGGAGAAAAAACCCAACAACAATATATCACTTATATATTAATCAAGTAGCAACAAAATGCTTTACAATGAGGATAAACACAAGGCTGAACTAGCAACACCACACTTGATGCAATGTCACAAGAAGAAGATCAAACTCCTTGAATAATATTGTTGATCTCCTTGAAGAATAATTTTGATTTGTAATATCGAACTCTTGTTGTATGTAATTGAAATCTTGTTGTAGGTAATTCACACTTTTCTTGAATGAATGGAATGGATAATAATGAAAGTGAAAAATGCCTCCTTAATATAAAATTTGATGAGGTGATCTCCAACAAACACGTCCCTTCATAGATGAAAGTTCGGCCTTAAATGAATGGGTGTGACTTACAAAAAGGTGGTGAACTTTTAGATGAAATCAGCCTTATTAATAAATAAATCATCTCCAATAAATAAATAGCCATTGGCTATATTTAATTTATTGCTTATAAATCATTCGAAGTATGAATCTCGCGGTTATAACATCAACACTCCCTCTTAGCTAGGGAGAAATACTTCTAGATATCCATGTCATGGAGTCTCTCAACATGACATCCACAATGGATACACCTATCTTTGGGGAAGATCTCATCATGGAGTCACTCAACATGATGTCCACTATGGCTACACCCATGTATGGAAAGAAACAGGTGCACAAGTTCCCATCATAGAGTCACTCAACGTGATGTCGTCATGGAGTCTCTCAACATGATGTCCGCCATGGCTACTCCTAGAGGGTGGATAAACACAAGTAAAAAGAATTCATCATGGATTCTCTCAATGTGATGTTGTCATGGAGTCTCTCAACATGACATCCACCATGGCTACTCCTAGAGGGTGGAACAAGGGCTTTCACCTCAAATTTCTCTATCACAGAGAAAGATGCATTATAGAAATTCACAAGAGATCACTGATTCTGAGTCTCCCTCTTAGCAAGGTCTTCATTCTCCACAACTCCAAGCTTGTCTCAAAAATGCACAAACTTCACTTTGGAGAGAGGCTTGGTGAGGATATCAACTATTTTCTCATTAGTGCAAATGTATCTCAACTAAATAGCTTTCCTCAGTACCATATCTCTAATGTAATGGTATTTGATATCAACATGTTTTGTTTTATCATGGAACAATGGATTGATAGATAGCTTCACATAGCTTTGATTGTCACAATGAATAACAACTAGCTCCAATGATTCTCCAAACAATCCTGCAAGGAGCTTCCAAAGCCACACTACTTCCCAAACTGCTACACATGTTGCAATATATTTTTCCTCTATAGTACTTAGTTCCACTGAATACTGCTTCCTACTACACCAAGAAATCATAGTAGACCCCAAGCTAAAGCAACATCCAGAGGCACTCTTCTAATCAACTACACTCCCTACCCAATCAAAATCATAATAACCTTGTAACTTTAGATCTACATTGGAAGTATATCTCAAGCTATATCCAACTGTGGCATGTAAGTATCTCAAGATATGCTTATCTGAAACTAGATGAATTTGCCTTGGTTCACACATGAACTTACTGAGTACACTCACTACATAGAAAATGTCTAGTCTAGTATTGACTAGATACATCAATGATCCAATCAACTACTTGTACATAGTAGGATGTACCAAATTTGAACTAGCTATAGACTCACTTAATTTCTTCAAATTAGTTTCCATCAGTGTAGACATAGATTTGCAATCCATCATCCCAAATCTCTTCAAGATTTCTATAATATATTTCCCTTGTCTCAAAATAATCTCATTGGGTTTCTTCCACACTTCCAATCCTAGAAAGTAATGCATAAATCCTAAATCCTTCATCTCAAATTTAGAAGCTAACTCCTTAAATTTGTCAATGAGGTATTTTTCTCTAGTAAGAAATAAATCATCAACATAAAGAACCAAGATTAAAGCCTCACCATCAACTATCTTGAAGTGGATATTTGAGTCAACATCATTCTTGGAGAAACCCAAGCTCATCAAGTATCGATCAATCCTCTCATACCAAGCATGAGGATCCTGCTTAAGGCCATACATTCAATTTACAAACATGAGACTCCTTCCCATGAATTACAAAGTCATCATGTTGCTCAATGTATACTTCTCTTCAATTACACCATTAACGAATGTTGTCTTCACATCCATTTGATGCAACTTCCATCCCCTAGTTGTTGCAATAGAAATGATAGTCCTGATGGATGGATAACGAGCAAATGGAGAAAAATTTTCTTCATAGTTTATTCCCTCTTTCTAAGAGAATCCTCTAGCCACAAATCTAGCTTTGTACTTCTCAATGCTCCCATTAGCCGCATGCTTTATCTTGAAAAGCCACTTGGAAGATACAACATATTTTACTTTTGTTCTAGGTACAACTTCCCAAACATCATTCTTGATAATAGATTGATATTATTTAGCCATAGCATCTCTCCATACTTGTTGAATTTATGCTTCCTCAACACTAGAAGGATTAGACTCAATGATATGACTCATTAATGCAACATAGTCTGGAAACTTTTTTGGTCTTTTACTTTCTTTGAATGTGCCTCTAGGAGCTATAAACTCTTCTATCTCTTGCATTGTTTTCCTATCACATAGAGGTATCTTCTGACCTATGATAATATCTCTTGGCCCATCAGTTAGTTCCAAAGGCTCAACTAGATCAATATCCTATTTTGGTTTGATAGAATCCCTTTGAATCTCAAGAGAATGATCAATGTCCATGTCCTGAGGAGTCTCCTGGTCTTCATTATCTATCTTTGTGTATGAACCTTTAGATCTTTTGAATGCAATATCTTCTTCAAAAGAGACATCCCTGCTAATCTCTATTTGTTTATGACTTGGAATGTAAATCCTATAGGCTTTTGAAGATTCACTATAAACCAAAAATATTCCTTTCTTTCTAGATGGTTCTAACTTATATATCTTATCTTTAGGTACATGGATATAAACAGGACAAAAAAAGATTCTCAAGTGACTAACCTCAGGCTTCACACCTGTGAAGGCTTCTTCAGGAGTCATATTTTCTAAAATACGATGAGGGATTTGATTTTGAACATACATTGTAGTTCTGGATGCTTCTGCCCAAAAGAAGGTTTGCAAGTCTTGATCATGGATCATAGCTTTGGTTTCCTCAACTATAGATCTATTTTTCCTTTTTTCAACTTTGTTTTGTTGTGGTTGTAAGGAAAAAAAAAACTCCCTCTTAATCCCTGCTTCGATACAAAAGTTATGAAAGCCTCCTAAAGTGTATTCTCCTCTGTTATCAGATCTTAGGACCTTGATCCTCTTTCTGGACATATTCTCTACTTGAGCTTTAAATTCCTTGAATTTCTCATGTACTTCTTCAAATTCCTTAGACTTCAAAAAATAAATCCAAGTCTTTCTAGAGTAGTCATCAATGAAAATTACATAATACCAAAAACCACTCAAGGATGCAATAGACATTGGACCACACAAATTAGAATGAACAAGATCTAAAATAAATTTTGATCTACTTTCACTACTATGAAAGGACCCTTAGTATTCTTACCCAATGCACATCCTCTACACGTACCATTATGTTCTTGACTAATTTTTGGAAGGCTAGAAACCATCTTCTCCATGGAAGGAAGAGCTTTGAAATGGAGGCAGGAAATTCGTCTATGCCAAAGCTCACTTGGACTGGTAGAATCATGCAACAAAGCTTGCATTGGAAAAATGGAAAGTTTATATAGACTCTCTTGCCAAACACCAATCACTCAAGTTGTATTGATGCTGGAGTTCTTTGGCCAAGAAAGAAATTTTCCCCTAGAAAATGCAATCTGATATCCTTTGTCCTCCAAAGCTGAAATTTATGCAAGGTTCCTCTTGATACCTAGTATGAACAAGACATCAATCAAATGAAGAGAGATTCTAAAATCTAGGTGAAGAGAGGAGGCTCTAGTTCCTTTCACTGAATAACAGGCATCATCTCCTATTATTACTTGAATGTTGGTTTCTTTCTCCACCAAATCTGAAAGATGTTCTCTATAGCCTGTAATGTGTCGAGAAGCACCACTCTCAATCAACCATGTGCTACTATTAGTTGGAACATTGCTTGATAGGGATGAGATAAATAGAAATTCACTTGAGTTATCTCTTGAATCCTTTTGAGATACATCTTCCACATCCTTAGTAGAAACATGTTGCTTTGGTCTTGATGAACAATCTCTAGCATAGTGACCATACTTGTCACATTTGAAACATTGAATATGGGAGAGATCCTTCTTCTTTGATTTAGGAGCAACATTTTATTTCCTGTCTCTATTCCTCTTGAAGTTACCTTTTCTCCATTCTCTTCCTTTCCTCTTTGATGTTTGAGTAGTAAGAACAATATTGCCTTCATTATGAGAGCTTCGACCATTACTTCTTGCTACCAACCTTGATTCTTCTTGAATGCAATTTTCTCTAAGGTGATCAAAATTCGGTAGCTTAGATATTCCAATGATACCTTGGATAAAAGGCTTCCAAGATTGAGGAAGATAGTTCAGTGCCAACATGAATAAGTCTCTATCATCAACTATAGCTCCAATGGCATATAGTTGATCCTTCATTTCAGTAATCTTCATAAAGAAGGAGATGATTGAATCTCCTTTCACCATCTTGATGTTATGTAGTTGTTGCCTCAATGCAAATGCTCTATTGGTGTTATTAATCTCATACAAGCCTTGGAGAGTCTTGAACATGTCCTTGGCTGACGACATCTTGGATATAACTTGCACAAGATGATCCTTCAAGAATAAAACAAAATTTTCTTGGCCTTTGTGCCATTCTTCCTCCATTGTGTTTCCTCGGCCTCATCAAAAGGCTTGGGCACTTCATCCTCCACAAATTTGAGAATATTGTTCTCTTCTAATGCAATAAGAACTCTAAAATTCCAAGAGGTTAAGTTAGAGGAACCATTAAGTCTACCTTCAACCTTGAGTCCGTTCACCATTTTCGAAGCTAAGATAGACACACTAAGATGAAAAGAAGAGAATAAGATTATGTTGCTTATACAAATCTGATCACAATCTTGCTTAAACCTGCTCTAATACCATGTTAGTTTTATGATCAGATTTAACTTAAATAGAAATAGAGAAATTTCACACAATAGAACACATCATATACCTTGGGAAAACCCTCCTTGAGGGAGAAAAAACGTAGCAACAATATATCACTTATATATTTATCAAATAGCAACAAAGTGCTTTACAATGAGACCAAACACAAGGCTGAACTAGTAGCACCACACTTGATGCAATATCACAAGAAGAAGATCAAAATCCTTGAATAATAATGTCAATCTCCTTGAAGAATAATTTCGATCTGCAATATCGAACTCTTGTTGTATGTAATTCACACTTTTCTTGAATGAATGGAATGGATGATAATGAAAGTGAACAATGCCTCCTTAATATACAATTCAATGAAGTGATCTCCAACAAATGCATCCCTTCATAGATGAAAGGTCGGCCTTAAGTGAATGGGTGTGACTTACAAAAAGGTGGTGAACCTTTAGATGAAGTCAGCCTTATTAATAAATAAATCATCTCCAATAAATAAATATCCATTGGCTATATTTAATTTATTGTTTATAAATCATTGGAAGTATGAAGCCCGTGGTTACAACATCAACAGTTTTGCACATTCACACCATATAGCATTCCTTGATCACTATGAATTTCACCAGTTCATTGTTTCACTCACACTCTACTTTTTCTACCTTCATTCATCCATACAACTTCTCAAAAGTGTTTTCATATAAACCATATACATTCACATACACCAATTAGGTCGACCTAAATAGAGTAACCCTATTGCAAATCAAAACTAACTCTATCGGCATTAACCTCAAAAAATATTCATCTTCATACCCAACACAAGCATGTAATATATGGTATTAGTCAAAGTAGAACTAAGATAGATCCATTTAGCATTTGCAATGCATATTTAAAATCCTTAACACCAATTCATAATTATGTTGGCCAAAGTTAGACCTAAGACATCAAGGACTTCAAACATATATGCAATTCACCAAATGTGTAACAATGATACTTGTTAACATATCAAATTCTCCTTTATACGACATCAAATAACTTATCTTCAAATCTAGAAGGAAAAATAAGTGATCATTAGAAAATGTAGAATCTCCCACATCAATGCACTATACAGACCTTTACTGTAATCCTCAAAACAAAACACTGTTATCCATATCTTTTGTATGCATTCATATATTATCATAAAACTTCAAGGTAAGATGAATCTCTCAGTCATGAATCAATATAAAAAATCCTATTATGATATCTTTCATTATGGTAGAATCTAGACCAAAAAACTGGATCAACAAAATAGAACACCGTTTACCAAAATTCTGCTAACTGTATCTTTCCAACCATATAACCAAGCCAACTAAAATCTTGTCAATGGATGTAAATGATGTTGAGATAGAACATATTATCATCTTCTAAAAGAATATTACAAAATGAGATAATCTAGACCAAAATATTAGATCAAAAAAACTTTCAGTACTAGATAAGTATAGCTTGAACTATTATTACTGGAGCAACTATTAACATCAATAACAATCTCCTACTTTCCAACATTGATGTAAATGTCGAAATAAATGAAAATCTTCAAATTTCAAACACTCTCCCCCTTTGTTGTTGATACCAACACATGATGTGAACCATCAAAATTCTTCTTATCAACTTTTCATCTCTCTCCCCCAAAAATTCTTTTCACATTGTACTTTCTACTCCCTTTGACATCAATGGAAAAGGATAAAAGATATTGAATGCCTTCACAATTTCCTTTGCGTACTTGAATACTCCCCCTTAGAAGTACATCCAAAATAGTAGCTATGAATAGTTAACTGGAAGTGGTTGTCCCTTGAATTTTGTGAAGAGTACCTGTCCAAGAGGATTTTCCTTCATCCCAGAGCTTCTTTGCTTCTGTCAATGCTCTACATAGATAATTAAGATAAACTAGGATGTCCTTTCCTTCAACCAAAGTCCTGAGAAAGAAATTTGAGTTCAAAATCCTGTCAACCAGAGAAAAAGAAAAGTAGAAAGGTGTACGCTTAATCTTTATTAGATCTCTAAGCTTCCCATATTGTTCAATCATTTCTCCTTCCTCTTTGTGTAATGTAAGATATTCTTCATGTAGCTTTGTTAAACTGTACCAAGTTTGATCATCTAGATCTAGAGCTGGATCAAAGGTGTTGGAAGCATATTTTATTTGTGTCTCAATGTGTCCTCAACATCCTTGAATCTTTGAAATGCATTAGGCCATGTACAACAAATGAGAATATATTTTTGGCCTCTTTTTCAGACTCTTGAACTTCTTTAAGTTTCTCAAGTGCACTACTATCTGTAGACTTACATATATCTTCAATTTCCAACAAGCCTTTTTATTTGACCTAGGTAATCATTTCACTTATTGCTTGAATTTTTTAGTTCTTTGAATGTGTCATTCAAAGTATTTGTGCTTTCCCCAATGGAATGTGAAGAACAAGAGATAGCTCTAGTATCTATCTGAAGATATATCATTCTTGTAGCTAGTTGCTTGAGTTTCCTTGGATTAGGCTTTATTTGAGAAATCAATTCATGGACCTTAGTAGGTTTTATCTTTTCTCTAGAGGCAGTTATTGACTTATCAAAGATCCCTTCTAATTTTTCAAGAATTTCTAGAGCCACTTCAATATAAGTTCCAAATCTTGGTCTATTGGGATCTCAAGGGATGTTAAATAACATTTCAATACAACCAACAACATAATACTTTTTCCCATAGCCTAGCTTAGGAATCCATATTTTTCTTGGTTCAATTGCCTTGATAATGTCGAAATCAATGGATACCAGAAATGTTATGTCATCCTTATATTTTGTGACTAGCTCTCTTGGAATTCTCCATCTTTTGTGCATTCTTCTCTATAATTTTCCAAAGATTGTAGCAAGGGAATCTCCTTGTGCATCCAAATATCAAATATTTCTTATTAGTTCTCTGATCTTATGTGCAACCGGTTTGGTATTCACCCAAAAAAAATCTCCTATATGAGGAACTTTTCTCATAAAGTAAAAGATTAGGAATATAATCAAAGTTACATACCTAATCATGCATTTCTTCTTCTTGATATCATTTAGATTCTAAAATAGTTATTTCTGGAGCAAATTACAAAAATCATATTCTATCCTTTTCTCGATAATTTCTGAAGCTAATTCGATTGAGGTGATAGAAACATCATTGTTACCAAAAATCAGGTGTGAAATAACCAAAATTGCATATTGAACCGTTAGATTATTTATTTATGTACTTGTGTTCTTTATCAATCCCTTTCCTTTGTCAAAATTGTATACAGGAGTAGGTATGGAGGATGATAAACTAGTTACATCTTGAATTTCTTCTCTAGATATTATATATGAATTGTCAAGCCACACAAATTGATCATGAAATCTACTAAGTGCCAATCTAATGCATCTCTCTTCATCACTAAAGTCCAAAAATCAATCCCACACATCTAATTTCATCTTTGTAAGAACTTTGAGTTCTGGTTTTAGTGTGTAGTCATCTCCAATTAACTCTTCAAACCACAATACATGTGATTTTCCATAAGTAGGATCTTCCAACTTCCTATGAATGTATATCTCAATGTCTTTAGTTGGGATGACACCAAAGGAAACTTCCAAAACTGCACCCAAGGGGTTCAGTTCTAAGATTTTAACAAGATACTTCTTAAACTATGGTTCCAATCTCTTTGAATTATCTATGACTCGAGTTGTATCCATTACATTCAATAGAATTCAATGAATAATTCAAAAGGAATAATGTATAGCATAGTAACTTACCTTTTTCCTGCACCAAATCCAAACACTAAAATTCTACAGTATGGAGATGCTTTGGACTCTTCATGCTTTCTCTACATGCTTCTTTTCTTCCACAAATTCCTCTCATCAAATGAATATTCATTAACACACTTAAATTTGTTTCTTCAATCCTATTTGCTTTAGCAATAGATGCTTCAGATCACAAGTAAATGTCCTTGGAATGTGTGTGTACTTCCATCTTTTCAAGTTATGCTAAATTCCTTCTTTGCACATGTGCACCTAAAATTCCTTTCACATGAAAATTTGAATTTGTCACCTTCAAAAAGTGCATTACTGTCATGACATGACACCATATACCAATATGGGTATGTTAAATTTTCTGATCTTGCTCCCCCTAAGCCACTACCTAGGTTTAATTATTGATGGGATTATCTACACCGAAAGATGAAACAAATGAGTTTGAAACTTTTGATTCTCCCTACTTCTCTAATTCTCCTTCCTTCTTCTATATCCTTTCCATTTCATTCTTAACTTCTTCCGAATCAACCTTAGTGATTGGTTCATATCTCTTTACCGGATAGTCTCTTTTTATATTTCTTCTAATGTAGTTTCTAGCAAAGTGTCTCGATTTTCTATAAGTATAATAAACAACATTCTTCCATCCAAATTTTCCTTTATTAAATCTATATTTGCATTGGTTTCCTTGTGTCCAAATAAATTACAGTGATAACATTAACCTTTGAATGGATGGATCATCTTGTTCAACATCTGACTTTTGTATTCTATAGCTTTACATGCAATTATTTTTCTTTTAAAACATTGATCGGTGAATGGTAAAGGTTTTTGATTCATTCCATCATTTTGTTTTACTTTATTTCCACAATCTTTTGCCCTATGTCTAAATTTATTGCGTGAATAAAAGATTCCATTAAAAGATAAGTAACTTTGAGCATTAGGTTTTTTGATAGGAGTCCTTACGGTATTGCTTCTTTGATTCTTGATCTATCTATAATTGCATTGAATCTTCCTTTGATTGTAAACCTTGTTAGGGAGTTGATTTTCTTTTGAACTTTGTCCTTCTTCAAGTCCCAAACCACTTTTTTCCTTACAAGGTTTTTGTCTTGTAATCAGTTCATCCAACCTTGTAGAACTTTTTTTGAATTTTTCCTCATGAGCTCTTGCTTTCTCCAAATTTGATCTTAAAGTTACCAATTCTTGTTCAAGCTTTGTACATTCATCATTCTTGCTCTGAATTTAAAATTTCTTATAGTCCTCAATTCTTCTCTTTTCTTCCACTTTCTCTCTTAGTCAGATGATGTCCTCATTTTCTTTCTTCAATTGATCATTGAATTCTCTATGTCATTCTTTGAATTTCTTGATTTGTTCTCTCAGTTTCTTGATGAACTCATTTTCTTCATTGAGGATTTCCTTCAAATATTTGTTTTCTCCTTTAGTCTTGTCAATATCTTCAAGAGAAATTTCAAGTTCACCATTATTATCTAGGATACAATCTTCTTCAATATGTTCAGCAGGAATCTCTTCTAGAGGAATAAGAAATCTCTTATTTGTCATGTGTTCAAATTTCAAGATCTTCCTCAAGATATTAGAATTCTTAAGAGGAACCAAGCTCTAATACCAATTATTGAACACCCAGAATATTGAGAGGGGGGAGGAATCAGTATTACATCAAACCATTTACATAGTATCCATCCAAGAAATAATACAACTTTAACTGTAACAAAAAGTAAAAGCGTGGAATCAAAACAAGATGAAAACACACATAAACACCAATATTTTTATGTGGAAAACCAAAAATGGGAAAAAATCACAGTGAGGGTTAGCTCACAATATAATATATCTAGATATAGAATATTACAAAGGGTGACTCACTGTCCTTGAAGTCTCATAGCCTAAAATAATTTACAAAATAGAGTATTGCTCCCTACCAAGAGGTGAACTAAGATAGAATGCACCTTTTTTGTGATGGATTTCATTTCCAATGAAGCAAAAAATATAAAATACTTCTCTATAAGTGTACTCAACAATTCTATCTACTCATTTATATGGTTTCACACATCCACACCATATAGTAGTCCTTGATCACTCTGACTTTCACCACTTTATTATTTCACTCACACACTCTACTTTTTTTACCTTCATTCATCTATACAACTTCTCAAAATTGTTTCATATATATACTATATACATTCACATACACCAATTTGGTTAGCCTAAATAAAGTAACCCCATTTCAAATAAAAACTATCTCTTTTGACATTAACCTCAAAATATATTCACCTTCGTTCCAAACACAAGCATGTAATATATAGTATCAGTCAACATAGACTTAAGATAGATCCATTTAGCATTCACAACACATATTTAAACTCCTTAACACCAATTCATAATTAGGTCAGCGAGAGTCAGACCTAAAACATCAAGGACTTTAAACATATATGCAATTCACCAAACGTGTAACACCAATACTTGTTAACACATTGAATTCTCCTTTAGATGACATCAAAGAACTTATCTTCAACTCTGCAAGGAAAAATAGTTGATCATGAGAAAATATGGAATCTACCAGATCAATGAACTATATAGAACTTTATTACAATCCTCAAAACAAAACATTGTTATTCATATCTTCTATATACATTCGTATATCATCATAAAACTTTGAGCTAAGATGAATCTCTAATTCATGAATAAATGTAAAAAAGTTGATTATGATATCTTTCATTATGGTAGAATTTGGACCAAAACACCAAATCAACAAAACAAAACACTATTTACCAAACTTCTACTAACTATATCTTTCCAACCATATAACCAAGCCAATTGAAATCTTTTCAGTGGATGCCAATGGTATCAAGATAAAACTTATTATCAAATTTTGAACAAATCTTACAAAATGAGATAATTCGGACCAAAATATTAGATCAATAAAACTTTCAGTACTAGATAAGTATAGCTTGAACTATTATTACCAGAGCAACTATTAACATAAATAACAATCTTCTACTTTTGAACACTGATGTAAATGTTGACATCAATGAAAATATTCCAATTTGCAACAATCTCCCCCTTTTTCATTGATGGAAACACGTGATGTGAAAACCATAAAAATTCTTCTTCTCAACTTTTCATCTCTCTCCCCAAAAATTATTTTCACATCGTACTCTCTCCCCCTTTGACATCAATGGAAAAGGATGAAAGATATTAAATGCTTTAACAATTTTCTTTGCATACCTGAATACTCCCCCTTAGAAGCACATCCAAAATAGTAGCTATGAGTAGTCAAACCAAAGTGGTTGTCCCTTGAAGTTTGTGAAGAGTACCTATCCATGAGGATTTTCCTTCATCCTAGATCTTCTTTGCTTCTATTAGGGCTTTTCATAGATAATTAAGATAAACTAGGATATCCTTTCCATCAACAAGAGTCCCAAGAGAGACATTTGAGTTTAGAATCCTATTAGCTAGAGAAAGAGCATAGTAGACAGGTGTGCACTTAACTTTATTATATCTCTAAGCTTCCCATATTGTTCAATCATTTCTCCTTTCTCCTTGTGTAATGTGATATATTCTTCATGTTGCTTTGTTAAACCGTACCAAGTTTGATCATCTAGATCTAGAGTTGGATTAAAAGTGTTGGAAGAATTTTTTTGTCTCAGTTGTGTCCTTAGCATCCTTGAATCTTTGAATCACATCAAGCCATGTCCAACAAAATGAGAATAGATTTATGGCCTCTTTTTCACACCCCTAAACTTCTTTAAGTTTCTCTGGTGCACTATTATGTGTAGACTTCTATCTTCAATTTCCAACAAGCCTTTCTCTTTGAGCTAGGTAACAATTTCACTTACTGCTTGAATTTTTAATTCTTTGAATGAGTTATGGATATGTGTAGGATCATCATGGAAAAACAAGCCCTTAAGTGGCAAAAAATTTAGAAAAATCAAAGTTAGGAAACTTGACGTAAAAATTTGAATAAGTTATCTATATTATTTCAAAAATATGTAAGAATAGAATCTATAGAAAATTGAATGTAGTCTCGAAACAACTAGGTTTGTTTAAAAAATAAATAAATGTATTTGGTGAAAATTTGAAATTTCAATGCAATAGTACTTAAATTTTAGGGAAAATAAGTAGGTGTCAATTCACCCTAACCATAGTAAAATGATAATATTTTTATAAATTTTAGATATATAGAGGAATCATGTCCCGATGTGATGCATATTTTTGTAATTTTTTTCCAAGTAAATAATTAATTATAATTTTTTATTACAACTTTTAAAAATATAAAAAAATGTCCGACTACCTTAACTTGGTCAAAACTTCATGAAATTCAATTTTTATTTTTTAATCCTATAGTATGCAAAGCATAGAATGTGACACATGTTTTGGATTCAAAAAATGTGATACTATTTGAAAGTTATAGATGTTTTTCAATCATCCTATCAATCAGGACTTTAGTCATAATTTGTATAGAAAATGAATAATAATTACTTATTAAATTCAAAGTAAAGCATAATTTATATTGGTGGAAAGCTGAGAATCTCTTGTAAAAACCCTTTTCATTTCACTAATTATGGGTTAAAAAAAAGTCGTCAGCCACATACCCATCATATTGCCACTTTTTGGCCCATCATGATCCTGCACATACCCTTATTCAAAGTATTTGTTCTTTCCCCAAAGGACTATGTAGAACTAGAGATAGCTCCAAGAACTATCTGAAGATGTACCTTTCTCCTAGCTAGCTTCTTGAGTCTCCTTGAAGTGGGATCTATTTGATCAATCAATGCATGGAATACAGTAGGTTTTCTCTTTTCTCTTGTAATGCCCCGCCACGCAACACTAGGGGAAGTTGCAATTCACTAACCAAATGCAACAAATTTTTTATTTTTTATTTTTAGAAAGGACATTAACATACAAGTTCACTATACTTTGCAAACATCCCCTAAGGCTACGAGACAAAGATTACTTAAACCCGAATTAAACAACCAAGGAAAGAAAACATAACATCATTCAATTAAGGAATTAAAGTACATACATTCCATACATGATATAACATCAAGGACCAATCGATACATCACGATACCCAAAACAATTGTTTACATTATAATTACATCACTCATTCCCCGAATGAGGTAAATCAAATAAACCTGATAATTTATTACAATTTCCACCTCGATACAAATGAGGGGTAAAGAAATACAAGAATAACAGAAATGGAGGAAACTAGAGGAGCAACTGGATCCAACGAGCCCTCCAACATGAAAGTCTCGTCCACACGATCACGAACAAAACCAATGGCGTAAGGTGCACGTTCCACCCAACCAAGTGAAACCCAAAGGCTCACCCCCCGTGCTAGGAGATAGTAACCAGGATTTCTAGCCAAGACCAACTACCTCTAGACAAGGGCTAACCATAACCGAACTGACTCAAATACCAACAACATCACTTAACACAGTACGAAAACTCACAAGACAATACATTACTTCCAGGTTACATAGAACAAGTACACCATTGTACAACACACAATAACTAACCAACTGTTGACGTAGGAAGAGTGTCATACATAAATTTCCATGAGTTACCCTAGCTCAACCTTCCTAGGCTGTCGGACCCCCATCATGGGTTACCCTGGCTTGCCTCTACAGGCGCCGGACCCTCACGCAAAACTATGCGTCTCATCTCATCTCGAGTCTTAACAATGCATGTTCCATGAGAGAGGCATACTTTAACTTTATTAGTGTGAAGTTCCCCATTAATTCTTTTAGATTATCACTTGATTAAACCCTAGGTGAGTTACCCTGACACCACTTTGGGCGTCGGACCCTCACAAAGGGCCACTCTCCTACTGACAACCCGGGGATACAAAACCCCCAATCCAAGGGTAGACAACATGTACAAACTGAAAAACCCAAATTTCCAACCTTAACGCATAAGGTCGCATAACCCGTTCATAGTACACGGTAACCAAAACCTATCACAAATCTCGTTCATGCTAACTGATGATAACACAACTACAACCACGTGCACTACCCCAAATAACCCACAAGTTGACCGACATACCGACAACCCTTACTCTTAATATGACAACCTCAAAGGAAGACTTTCAAAGCAAAGATTAAATAGTCCAATCATGGAGAATACCGGGACAACACTTGAGGAGTAGTACATGCATTTTTAGAAAAACAACTAACATTAGGATTTCGTAAATCCAATTCACTCATCAACATAGTGTATTCAACTAATTAATTACATCATATTCCTTTCACCCTCATGTGAACGAGAATTCAAATTACGCTATAAAACATTACTGAATCTCAAACTAAACACTTGCTTTCCATATACTTAATCAAACAAATGAATTTAAATACAATCTCTTTAAATAAAATAACATTTTATTTCTAATCATTTCTTTCTCATCTAATCTTACAATACTCACAAAATACCCCTATTTAATGCATGTATATATTAACATACATATATGGTTATATAATTTTATGAATATATATAAACAGCATATATATATTAATTATAAATAATAAAAAAATCTAACTACAAGAATAAAGTAATAATTTTATTTTCTTTATTTTAAATATTCTTATTATTTAATATATTTAATGTATATATATCATATATATAATATTTAATTATTATATATAATACATATATTTTAAATATATTTAAATAATAATAATAATAAAATAATAAAAATAAATTAAAACTAAAATAACACAAAGTAAAAATATAATATAATATGTATTACATATATATATTATATATATAATAATATTATGATATTAAAGTAACCAAAATAAAAAAAAAACAAAGTCAAAACAGCCGACGGCCGAGCCCTAATTACCATGGGCGCGGCCCTGTTTACACAGGGGTGGGGCCGCCATTACTGGGGGCCGCGGCCTGTGAGGGCAGCGCTCCCCAGCACTGGGGGCGCCCATGGGGGTCGAACCCCCACCAAAGCCCTAAACAAAAATTGCTTAAATAAAATAAATAAAATAAAACAATTCTGCCTGAAATTTCAACACGTTTTCTGGACGCGAAAAAGCAGGGGTTGAAACAAAAAACCCAGACCACTAATATTGCATAAAGAACACATAAGATATATATATAGATATATATATATTATACATATATATGTGTGCATATATATATATATATATATATATATATATATATATATAAATCTTCAATATATATATATATTTTTTTCAAAATTATAGTCATATTGAAAACACTCATTCCAGAAAATGAATGATAAAAACAGAGATTTGTTTTGTTTTCCACATTTTTTGACAAGATTATTTTATTTTATTTTATTTTTCTTTGTTTCAAGTTTTGCATTCATAAACAAAATGGGTTTTTTTTTTTTTTTTCATTGTAATCATAATAGCTTATTTCAAATTTTCAAACACAATCTAAGAGGGGTTTTACAAGAGATTAAATCTTTCAAGGAATATGAACCTATATAAATTTTCTATCAACAAGAAATTAAGATGAACAAGTAAGAACCTTGTGTTCTCTCCAAGCTTGAAGTTCTTCAATGGAGGTTTTTCCTTTGCTTTTCCAATTTTGCTCCACCCAAATCTTCAATCTTCTCCTTTCAATTTCCTCCAAGAGTTTCCATACAAGTTTTTCTCTCCAAATTTTCCAATTAATTCAAAATAAAAATCCCAATTACCTTATGCAAACCTCTCCAAATTTGTCAAACCCCTAACTTTGAATCCACCCACCAACATTTATTGCTAATTTAGATATTTTCTATTTTGCAATTTTCAAACAATTTCTATTCTCAAATGAACTTTGCATAATATCTTTTAAATAAAATTACATTTTCAACCCAAATGAAAATTTAAATTTTCTTTTAACCAAATTGAATTCAACAATTCATAATGCCATCCTCAATTCTTTTTCAACTTTATTTCTAAGAATTTAAATATAAGACATATTTCTAATTTATGATTTAATCCAAATATCTAATAATGCCACACAGCTAAATTGATTTAATTTATCCCTATTAATTTAATTAGTCAATAAAATAAATCTAATTCAAAATTAGATTATTTTATTAATTAAACTAAATTAATTTAATTAATCACTAATTTTCCAACATTTCAATAAGGCAAAACAATCATCATTTATAAATTTCAAAAGCCATTTAATCACTTTTAACTTGCAATTTTAAATATAAAGTCAAAAGGGGAAACTAACAACATAAAACATTGAACCCGACTAAGACCGACGACACACTATGGCTAGGGTGATGGTTTGACACAAAAATCCTAGTTACTATCTCCCAATCGATACCGTTGGTCGATGGACACGCTCAAACCTGTGAAATCAGGTGGAGTCAATGTCCTATACCTGCATCCTGCACACAATACGAGTGTCGAAACATGCATATAATATATTAAAACACACCGCGAAGAGGAAATCGCGGAATCCCAGGGCACTCGCATGCGAGTGATGTGATCCCATCCCCTTCACCAATACAATATCACTAACCGACGCATCTAATCATCCATGATATAATCAAAACATAAAGCATCAGTAATTCATATACATGCTAATTTAATCCATAATATGAAATAATAACATCGGAATAAAGTACCATCACATCAAAACATAATGTTTACATCGCTTAACAGATAGCGGTTAAATAACTAAGTTCCAAAGTCACAATGCAACAGAAATAAAACATATCATAGAAGAACACTGTTCGATCAAAGAGCAAAATGGAGGGGTGTTACATCTCTAGAGGAAGTTATTGACTTGTCGGAGATCCCTTCTGATTTTTTAAGAATTTCTATGACCACTTCAATATAAGTTTTGAATCTTGGTCTATTGGGATCTTGAGGACTGCTAATTAACATTCCAATATAGCCAACAACATAATCCTTTTCAATATCATAGCCTAGATCAGGAATCCATATATTTCTTGGCTCAACTGCCTTGATAATGCAACAATCGATGGATACCAAAAATATTATGTCATTCTTATATTTTGTGAGTAGCTCTCTTGGAATTCTTCATTTTTTGTTCATTCTTCTTTGGATTTTTCCAAAGAATGCAACAAGGGTATCTCCTTGTGCATCCATATTTCCAATATTTCTTATTAGTTCTCTAATTTCATGTGCAACTGGTTTGGTATTCACCCAAACAACTTCTCCTCTATCAGGAACTTCCCTCATAAAGTAAAAGACTAGGAATATAATCAAAGTTACATACCTAAATGTGGATTTCTTCTTCTTCATATCATTCAAATTCTCTAACAGCTATTTTCAGAGCAACTCACAAAGATCGTATTCAATCCTTTTATCAATCATTTTTGAAGCTAAGTCAGCTATAGTGGTAGAAACATTACTATCACCAAAAATCAGGTGTGAAATAACCAAACTTGCATATTGAACTGTCAGATTAATTATTTTAGTATGTATGCTCTTTATCAATCCCTTTCCTTTGTCAAAATTGTATACGTGAGTAGGCCTAGAGGATGATAAACCAGTCACATCTCTAATTACTTCTCTAGATATCATATACAAATTGTCATGCCACACAAACTAATCATGAAATCTGCTAAGTGTCAATCTAATGCATCTCTCTTCATTGTTAAAGTCTATAAATCAATCCCACACATCTAATTTCATCTCCATAAGCATGTTGTGTTCAATTTTTAGAGTGTACTCATCTCCAATTAACTCTTGAAACCACAATATACGTGATTTTCCATAAGTAGGCTCTTCCAAATTCCCATAAATATATATTTCAATGTCTTTAGTTGAGATGACACTAAAGGGAACTTTTGAAAATGAACCTAAGTGGTCGATTTCTTAGGTTTTAACAAGATACTTCTTAAACTGTGGTTTTGATCTCCTCTGAATTATCTATGACTCAAGGTGTATCAATTAAATTCAATAGAATTCAATGAATAATTTAGAGGAAATAATGTATAGCAGCAATAACTTACCTTTTTCTTGCACACTAAATCCAAACATTAAATTTTTTGTATGGAGATGCTCTGGACTCTTCAAGCTTTCTCTACACGCTTCTTCTCTTCCATAAATTCCTTTCATCAAAAGAATTTTCCTTAACACACTTAAATTTATTTCTCTGGCCCTATTTACTTCAAAAATAAATGCTTCATATCACAAGTAGACGTTCTCAAAATTTGTGTGTACTTCCATCTTGTCAAGCTCTACAAAATTCCTTTTTCACACTTGTGCCCCTAAAATTCCTTTCGCATGAAATTTTGAATTCGTCACCTTTAATAAATGCATTAGTATCATGACATGATACCATGTATAGGTAGGGGGATGTTAAATTTTCTCATATTGCTCCCCCTAAGCCATTGCCTAGGTTTAATTATTGACGAGATTATTTACACCAGAAGATGGCATAGATGACTTTGAAACTTTTGATTCTCCTTCCTTCTTCCAGATCCTTTCCATTTCCTTCTTAACTTATGTCGGATCAACCTTAGTGATTGGTTCATATCTCTTTACTGGATAGTCACTTTTGATATTTTTTCTTTTGCAGTTTCAAGCATTTAGTACCCCAGTTTGCTGTAATTATAACAAACAACATTCTTCCATCCAAATTGTCCCTTATTCAATCTATATCTACATTGGTTTCCCTTGTGTCCAAATAATTTGCAATGGTAACAGTCGCCTTTGAATGGATGGATTATCTTGTTCAACATATGACTTCAGCATTCTATAGCTTTATGTCCAATTCTTTTACATTTAAAATATTGATGGGTGAATGGTAAAGCTTTTTGATTAATTCCATCACTTTGTTTTACTTTATTTCCACAATCTTTTTCCCTATCTAAATTTATTGCATGAATAGCATATACCATTAAAAGATAAGTACCTTTGCACATTTTATTTTCTAATAGGAGTCCCTTCGATATTGCTTCTTTGATTCTTGATCTGTCTAGCTTTGCCTTGAGTCTTCCTTTGATTGTCAACCTTGTTAGGGAGTTGATTTTCTTTTGAACTTTGTCCTTCTTCAAGTCTAAAACCACTTTTTTCTTTAGAAGGTTTTTTTCCTGTAATTAGTTCATCTAGCCTTGTAGAACTTGTTTTGAATTTTTCCTCATGAGCTCTTTCTTTCTCCAGATCCAATCTTAAAGTTACCAATTCTTGTTCAAGCTTTGTACATTCATTAGTCTTGATCTGAATTTCAACTTTTTGATAGTCCTCAATTATTCTCTTTTCTTCCACTTTCTCTCTTAGTCTGATGATGTCCTCATTTTATTTCTTCATTTGATCACTAACTTCTCTATGTATTTGTTTAAATTTCTTGATTTGTTCTCTTAGTTTCTTGATGCACTCATTTTCTTCCTATAGGATTTCATTCAAATCTTTGTTTTCTCCTTAAGTCCAATCAAGATATTCAAGAGAAATTTCAAGTTCACCATTATTATCTAGGATAAAATCTTCTTTAATATGTTCAACAATGATCTCTTATCTACCATGTGTTCAAATTCCAAGATCTTCCTCAAACTATTAGACTTCTTAAGAGGAACCAAGCTCTAATACCAATTGTTGAAAACCTAGAATACTAAGAGGGGGGGTGAATTAGTATTCTATCAAACCATTTACATAATAGCCATCCAAGAAATAACACAACTCTAACTATAATAGCAAGTGAAACCACATAATAAAAACAAGATGACAATACACATGAACACTAGTATTTTTATGTGGAAAATATAAAATGGGAAATAACCATGGTGAGGGTTAGCTCATAATATAGTATATTCGGATATAGAGTATTACAAAGGCTCACTGCCAGGACTCACTATCCTTGAAGGCTCATATCCTGAAATAATTTATAAAATAGAGTATGGCTCACTGCCAAGAGGTGAATTGAGATAGAATGTACCTTCCTTGTGTTGGAGTTCAATTCCAATGAAGCACAAAATATAAAAAATTATTTGTAAGTGTAATCAACAATTTTGTCTGCTCGTTCATATGGTTTTGCACATTCACACCATAAACTAGTCCTTGATCACTCTGACTTTCACCACTTCATTATTTCACTTACACAATCTACTTTTTCTACCTTCCTTCATCCATACAACTTCTCAAAAGTGTTTTCATATATATACCATATACATTCACATACGCCAATTAGGTTGGCCTAAATAGAGTAATCCTATTTCAAATAAAAACTAACTCTGTTGGCATTAACCTCAAAATATATTCACCTTCGTGCCCAACACAAGCACGTAATATATAGTATCATTCAACATAGACTTAAGATAGATCCATTTAGCATTCGTAATGCATATTTAAACTCCTTAACACAAATTCATAATTAAGTCGGTCAAAGTTAGACCTAAAACATCAAGGAATTCAAATGTATATGCAATTTTCCAAATGTGTAACACCATTACTTGTTAACACATCAAGTTCTCCTTTAGATGACATAAAAGAGCTTATCTTCAACTCCACAAGGAAAAATAGTATATCATATCTTCCGTATGCATTCGTATATCATCATAAAACTTTGAGGTAAGATGAATCTCTTAATCACAAATCAATGTAAAAATTCCTATAATGATATCTTTCATTATGGTAGAGTTTGGACCAGAAAACTTGATCAACAAAATAAAACATTGTTTACCAAACTTTTGCTAACTGTATCTTTCCAACTGTATAACCAAGCTAACTAAAATCTTTTCATTGGATGCAAATGATTTCAAGAAAGAACATATTATCAACTTTTGAACAAATCTTACAAAATGAGATAATCTGGACCAAAATATCAGATCAACAAAAAATTTAGTACCAAATAAGTATAACTCGAACTATTATTACCAAAGCAACTATTAACATCAATAACAATATTCTACTTTTTTACACTAATGTAAATGTTGACATCAATGAAAATATTCCAATTTCCAACAAAACCTACATCACATTGTTAGGTCAAAAGCATGCATAAACACACAAATCTTGACATCATGATAGGATCTTGAATATTGCAATAAGTGACAGATAAATATGTTATCCAATGCTCTTGAAAATAATCTTCTCTTGTAATGCTTGTGTAAAGTTTGTTCTAAAAGTGTTATCTTTGAATTGATAAAAATACCTTGTATTTATAGGTATTTCCTTAATTACTCGACAATTAAACATCACAAGCCAACCTTTGCAATTTGAATTTAGAACATAAAAATTCTGCCAAAACATATTAAAAAATGGATCCTGAGACTTAAGGGGGACCCATTCGCCCTTGGGTGAATGGGTCCTAGGCCCTAAACTTAGGGCACAAATTTTCCAAGATGTGTAATTAAGTGTAGGCATTGATTAAATGTGGTTTTCCCTTTCGAAAAGAATAAATAATTAGTCTTGTGACTGCATGATTGGGCCAATTAAAGGCTTAATTAAGTCCATTTAATTAAGGGGATGCAAACATAGTGTGAAAATGTAAAGGAGTACATTTTTTGACACTACAATATCATCAATTTTTTTATGTTGACATTTTAATTTATGGGATGTGAACAAAAAACTAGTTTTGAGGTAAATTTAGATGTAGTAATTCCCTTGGTTAATATAATATAAATAATAAGGGGATATAAAATTGTAACAAAAAATAGGTACATAGAATACTTGGTGAATATTGGGAAGTATTATAAGTACATACTAGTGTATGAAGAAGGGTTATCAAACATAAGATTTGAGGATAGAAATAAAATTAGGATTCTTTATTAATATCCAACAAATACACATGATATTTGATTGGTTTATAAGTGAATCCCCTAATATTTTATTCCCATCATCACTTTTCTTGTCTTCTAATTCTTAGCATGACCTTAGAATCCTTAGTTTCTATAATATTAGAAAGCTCCCATAGCTAGACCATGCTATATCTCTTATTTGTATGACTCCTATTGATCAAGAAAAAAATAGAGGATAATAAGATAGGTTGGGAGCCTATTTCTAATGACCAAAACCTCCTAGAAGTTTACACTTGTCTTCCACCATTTGGAATAGCTTTAGTTGATTAGTGATATGGGCCTTTGCATCAACTTTTGGTATGGTGATTATATTTCACCCATCCTCTATGTAAATTAGTGTATTATATTTTTGAATAATTTAGTATATAAAGTGCACTATTGGTCATAAAAAATGCTTTATATTCTTCAATATAATGTAATTTTTTGGAACTCTTTCCAATATGCATTTAGTTTTTTAGAAAATCAATCTACGATTTTTTTTTTCTTTTTTTTATGGCTAAATCTTTTCTTTAACTCATTTTTGTGGCATACATGTAATAATGGGTACATTATCACTTGGGTTGTTTAAAATGTGAACCATGGATTTTTAGTCTAGAAAATGATTTTTTTATAATGTCTTGTCCTTTCCAATATAGTATCCATACACATGTAAATTATATTAAAATTTTGGTGACTATTATTTTGGATAAAGTTAAAATTCAACATGTCAAATACTTAAGGTCTTCTTTGTTGTAGTTTAAATGATACATTTGCACACCTATGTTGATTCCCATCCAATTTTGAGCTTGTATTGATGGGTTGTCTTCATATAATTATATATTGACATGTAGAAAAATCTTGTTATTTTTAGTTCATGATCATATCTATTTCATAATAATTTACACCTATTTATATGAATTTGACCTTATTCCATTTTTATTTATGGATGTTCCAATATTTTTTATTTATACCTCATTTATTAGCACATATTTGCACACAAGTTGACACATTTATTTTACCTCAAAATAAAACTTATCTATCTTATATTGATCAAATTTTTCTTAAAAAAATCTTAAGTAACATGGGACTCACCCCAAAATTTTATATTTTAATATTTGAAATTTTAGATTTAACTTTCCAATGTAGTATTTTTTTTTTGAAATGGAGGACCGCAAAATACAAAGCTCTCATTTTCCCGTTAATGGTAATTTTTTGAATTTTTCTACTTGCTCTGTAAAGGCCAAGGGCTTTCACATTGTAGGAAGGGTTCCATCGACTGGTTTTCCTAATGCTAATGGTGCAATTTCCAATAGATCAACATCAGATTTCTATAGAAAGTCATTTTCATCAGCGAAAAAGGATATTTCTTAAAAGGTTAAATAATTTCAAGGTATTCTTGGAAGCATTTTTCATAATGGGGCTTGGATTCCTAATCAACAAGCTTCCAAGCTTCCTGTTAGGAAGTTTCAATGCAAATCACATGCCACAATGTCCCTTGTTAGGGAGAAGTAAACACCCTTTGACATTTGTGTCCCTGATTCGAAATCCCTTGCAGTTTCTTCAAGTTCCTCCCACTCATGGGCTAATGTGGCTTCTGCTCGTTCATGTGGTCATAAGGTTTCTTTTGTTTCTCGCTCACTAGCTTCTTTCCCCAATAATATTCCTATTTCTGGTATTTCTAGGGCTTCGTTCATTCCAAAGTCTCCTTTTTCCTATCCAACCACTTTCCCAAACGACATTCCTATTGTTTGACCTAAACCTTTTGCTCCTTTGTGATCCCCTCTCACTTTTCCAAATAACATCATTATTAATAAGAAGGTTTTATTGGGCCCAAATACTAACAACACTAATGATGTGCTGCAGAGGGTTCATTCCAAGTCCCAAATGTAGGGGAAGGACAAGGCTTTGGGCTCTAATAGCAAGGAGTGGATCCTGAAACAAAATTTGGGGAGAGATCAAGTAAATGTTACTCTTCCTCATGCCATGCTTCAACAACAAATTAATTATCTTAAGGACGTGGCCCTAATTTGTAAGTTTTGGAATTTCACTCCAGATCTTGGTTTTTTGAAACGTTGGATTTTTCAAACTTGGGAAGGATCTAATCAAGTTTTGATTTTAGACAAGGGGGAAGGTTTCTTTGTAGTGATATTTTTTGATAAATATTCTAGGAATGTTGTTTATATAAAGAAATCTTGGATTTGTGAGGGTAATCGATTATTTACAACCCTTTGGACTCTAAACTTTTGTCCTTCTCACACTAGGGTTCAATTCATTCCCTTTTGGGTTCAATTGCAAGGGTTACCCTTGGAGTACAGAGAGTCGAGCATTATTGAGGTCCTAGGCAATCAACTAGGCATTTTTCTGCACGAAGATTTTATATTTTTCTTTAATACAGCATTACCAGTTAGGCTTTGTGTGCTTATTGATGTTTCTAAGATTCTACCAATAGTTGTCAATTTTAAGTCAAGCTATGGCTTGTGGAAACAGAAGGTGGTTTTTGAGGATCCAAAGCAATTATGTTTTCTTTGTTATTTTTCTATTCATCCTTCAAAAAAGTGTGTGGAGTTGGAGGACTTGAGCATGGATGTTAATAGGAATTCATCTAAAAGCTCTATTAATACACTTAATGATAGATCGATTGTGCATTTTTCTACTCTTGACAAGGATTTGTTGTGAACATTCGATCTATCATTCTTTTCTAAGTTTTTTGATGTCTATTTTAAGTGGCATCAATTTATTACTGGACTAATTTCATAGATTAATCTTCAAGTTCCTTATAGTGAAGAGTTACAACACTGGGGGATTCCAAAAGTTTCACTATTGAAACCAAATGGAGGCTCTTGTTGTAGCTATCTCTCTTTGGGGGAAGCTGAGGGTTTTCAAGCAATTAATTATGATAAGGTAGAATGTTTCCATGATAGAACATCTCTTCTACAGGCTAAAATTTTATCATTAGATGGTTTCAAAAATGAAGGGTCAATTACCAAGGTTTCTAGCTCTCATTTTAAGCCTATTATTGTTTCTTTTTTACCTAGCTTAGAGAACTTATTATTGTCTCCCATGAATATCTTTCTCCATTATATTAATTTCTTGGTTCCTCATATCAATTTTGTTAGTTTTCAAAAATTGAATTAGTTTGCTTCAATGCTAACACTTGGATTGTCTAATCAATGTGAAGAAAGGTTAAATATTTTTGATGGTCAATAATTTGAGGATAGTTTAATTTTACAATCTCAGTCAGCTTGTGTCAGTTCTAATGCTCATTCCTCTAATTTTCCTTTTGAGATGGAGTTTGAGAAATTTGTTGATGAGGCTTTAGTATCTGTAGGAGAACAAATGATAGATGATATTTCTTCACAGGTTTTTGGGGAAGGGGGGTTTTCAAATGATCTGGTTTCATTATCAATTTCCCAGTCCCCGTTGTCTCTACCTTCAAGCAAAAGGTCTCTTGCCAAAATGGGTAGGAAGTCTTTAGCTACTAATTTACAAGAAGATATAGCAGGAGTCTTACAATTGACATTAGATGTTAAAATGGGTTTAGGCTTGAAACAAAAAAGGCCAAGGAGAGCTTGTTGCTCTCCCAAGTTGGAATGAGGTTAATATCATGGAATGTTAGAGGCATAAATGCCCCGAAAAAATGGGCCCAAATCAATCCACAATTGGATGCTTGTGGGGCAGATTTAGTTTGTTCTTCATGAAACTAAAACTTCATATGAGTCTTTTCAATCTATTACTAAGAAGTGGAACAAATGGAAAGCTTGTCATTTGCCATCTTAGGGAGCTTCAGGAGGTTTGATTACTCTTTGGAATGCAAAAATAGTTTGCATTAGTAATGCTTCTTTTGATCATAACTGGAAGCTAATGGAGATAAATCATTTTGATTTATCTTTTTGGTTGTTGAATGTTTATAGGCCTAATATTACAGTAGGTAAGAAGTTGTGGGAAACCTTGAAACTAAAATTAGATGTGTTGGGGCAAGAAAAAGTTGTTCTTGTAGGGGATTTCAATGCAATTACAAGTTTACTAGAGAAAAAAGGTGGTATATGTCCTCGAAAAAAATTCATGGAGGATTTTGCTGCTTTTATTCAAGATAATGCTATGGTGGATGTAATTCCACAAAATCATGGATTTACCTGGACAAATAGGAGGAATAATTTCCTCCAAATTGTGGAAAGGTTAGATATGTTCTTAACTTCTCTGAATTGGGTCTTAAGTCATTTTCAATTGATATCTGAAATACTTCCTTTTGCTGCCTCAGATCATTTTGCTATCTCACTTGATTTGATTTCAAAAAAAGAAAAATCAAAGTTTCAATCTTCTTTTAAGTTTGAGGTAATGTGGTTTAGACATCCAGAGCTTATTCTTTTGTTAAAGAAATGGTGGTTGAGTGCACCCTTTATTCATGGTTCTAGAATTTTTCAATTGAGCAATAAATTGGATCATGTTAAGCAACAGTTAAAAATTTGGAACCAACATGTTTTTAAGAACATTTTTGTGCAGAAATATTTGGTTTACAAAAGGTTAGTAGATGTAAATGAAAACATTATTGCTAATGGAATTGACAGTGTATTATTTGAAGAACATGGAAAATTACAAGAGGAATGTAAGGAGTTGTTATTGAGAGAGAAGGTATATTGGACACAAAAATATAGAGAATTATGGCTGAAAGATGGAGATAGGAATCCAAAAAAATTCCATATATTAGCACAAATAAAAAAATAAAAAAGTTTTATTTTCTCAATTCAAGACAGTGTGACACGAGTCTTGCTTACTAAATAGGAAGAGATTCATAATGAAGGAGTCAAATTTTTCTCTGCCTTATTATCTACAAATAATAATGACAATGCTCATTTAGTAAGGGAAAGAGAAGAGCTTCTTCATGATATCCCAAATCTGGTCTCTCATGAAGATAATGTTAGGTTGCTAGCTCCTTTTTCTCTCAAAGAAGTAAAAGAGGTGGTTTTCTCCATGCCTCCTGACAAAGCCCCAGGACCTAATGGTTTCACTGCCATCTTTTATCAAAAATGTTGGGAGTTCATTGGAGTTGATATTCTCAATGCATTGGAGGAATCAAGAAAATCAGGAGGTATGTTGAAAAAGTTTAATGTGACTACTATTGCCATCATTCCAAAAATTAAATATCCAAATAATTTTTTTGATTTTCAACCTATTTCTCTTTGTAATACAATATATAAAATCTTTACGAAGGCTATTTATCTTTAGTTACATCCTCTTGTGTCTTCAATCATTTCTAAGGAACATGGGGTTTCGTTCCTAGAAGATAAACATCAGAAGAGAAATTGTTGCTCATGAAACTTTGCACTCCATTGCTGCAAATAAAATGTCTTCCATGATTATTAAACTTGATATGCAGAAAGAATATGATAGGATTGATTGGTATTTTTTGAATCGGGTGTTATTGAAATTTGGTTTCTCTCCCAAGTGGTGTAAGTGGATAATGGTATGTTTATCTAGTGCCAAGTTTTCAGTGTTATTAAATGGATCACCAGTTGGGTTTTTTGGATCTACCTAAGGGGTCCACCAAGGGGATCCTTTGTCTCCATTTTTATTTATAATTTTAGTAAAAGCTTTGAGCGGGTCTTTTCATAAAGCTCATATGCAAGGCTTCATTCAGGGTGTTTCTATTTCAAATACTAATATATCAGTGACTCATTCTCTTTATGCTAATGATACTTTGCTCTATGGGTGTCTCCTACTTGGATGGGGCTAATGCCAGTTCCTCACAACCTACTGATGAGACCCCAAATCCAAAACTGGAGTGGACTGAGGTGAAAAGGAAGTGGTCCACTACAACACTTTCAAACCACTCAATGTTGTTAAGATCCGCAACCTAAAAGAATAAATGATTGCTTCCCTTTGATAGTGGGCAAAGAAATACTATGGATTTAAAGGGACTTATTTACAGGGAGAAATTTACCAATGCCATTGTGGTGAAATGATGTAATACTGAATTTTTTGACATTATTATATGGGTGTGGTTGTGGGGGTTTAACAGGGTGTTTATCATGGTGGTTGTTTGTAGGGTGGTTATGGGGTTGGTTCTGGAGTTTGGTAACAACAAAAGGGACTAAAATGAGATATCTTTTTTCTAAAATAAATAAAATCATATTTACGAATCAAAAATAAAGAAATAGATGTATTTTTAAGAAAGAGAAACTAAACATTGACCAAATTTTGTTATTATTGGAAAGGTCAATATCTGAAATAGTAAATGCCAATGTGTATAAAGTAAAACATGTTGGCTTACTTTTCACTACTTGGGATTCAAACCTGTTGTCCTCATGGACATTATTATCTCTTCCTTTCAAAGGTAATCTTCATCAGTATACCCCAAAAGTAAGCAAAGCTTCCATAGTTTGGTCACCTCCTCCTTTAGGCATGTTCAAGTTGAATATAGATGGAGCCTATAGGGGGAATCCAAGTATATCTAGAGCAGGGGTGATTATAAGAAATCATAAAGGATTAGTGTTATGTGAAAAATATTTTAAATTGATATCTAGAACTAACTATGTTGTTGAGGCTCAAGCTCTTTTGCATGGTTTGCAGTTAGTTATTAGTTTCAAACTCCCTATGATTCAAGTAGAAGGTGATTCTTTAATCTTAATCAATGCATGTAGGGATCGTAAGCTTCAAAATTGGAAATTGGAATACATTGTTAAATAGATCTGGTCCTTGCTTGATAAGATAGGTAACTATCAAATCTTGCACACATAAAGAGAAGGAGATATGGTTGCAAATTTTTTTGGCAAATTATGGGTGTGATCAAGTAGATTTTGAAGTTATTCATGTAGCTGAATTGGGTAAGATTTATCCTATACTAGAAACCTTTTTTTGTTTAATTTTTTTATTCAAGGGGTAAACGCTTTTGAACTAGAGCTATGAACCAAAATACAACCACTCAATAATACCACCCCAATGGGGTTTGAACCTTGGTGGCGAGAACAACAATGCCACCTTTAAACCATCACACCATGCCAATATTGACAAATATACTAGTAGCCTTATTATCAAAAGAGGAAAGTTATTAATTCCTTACAAGATTTATTGAGGTATCTGGTGGCCAATTTGGGATGTGAACGACTTTCAAAGTTGGTAGTAATTTTGAGTAAGGAGGAAAATTTCTATCATAAACTCAAATGTTGGCTAATATTCAATTGCTTGACATATTTAACAAATATGTAATTATCACATAAACCTGAGATAAATATCTTAAGTAGAATGAGATGATCTGGCAACACATGTGTAATTGACAATTACTAGTATGTTATGATCTTGGCTAGAACTATGAAAAAAGAAAATAAAATAAAATCATATTAGGTGATTTGGCTATGCATGTGTAATTGGAAACTATAGTGTGTTATGAATAATCATATGAAACATTATGGAAAAGATATGCACTGGCTACACATATGTAATTGACAATTACAAATGTGTTATGTTTCTAACCAAATCTATGAAAAAGTGAAATCAAGTGTTCTAGCAACACATGTGTGTTATCACTAGATCTTTTCAAATCTTCAATTGCTTGTATATGTAAATCGTCATTGATGATGTTACAAACTAAAAACAAAGTGATGTAAATATGTGGGAAGTATGTACTTCTTTTGGACACCTGGCATCGAGAATTACACAGTATCATAATTCAAAGTTTCAAAATTGCTAAATCTTCTATATTTGAGTCAGAGGACTGTCAAGTGTTAATGCCAATAGTATATGCCAAGTGTTTAAAAGCTCCATAAGTTGTACAACTATAGGGTGGACAACTGTATTGTCTCAAATTGAAAACTAAAAATAGCACATGGTGCTAATGTATCAACACATGTAAAAGAGTGTGTGTTGGTACAAATGTCATAAGTCAGGTACAATGCATATTAAAAGTAGATCATATCTTGATAAGTAGAAGGAACTCATTTGTACATAGTGGTGTAGTTGGAGTATTTTCAATCCATGTGAATTTTCTAGCATTCTAAAAACTTTCACCAGTCGTGTGTGCAATTTGTTTTAAAATGTACCTTTTAGGCCTCAAAGTGAGGCAAAAAGAATATGTCGTACAGTAATCCAAAAGGCAGCAAAATTCTATGATGAAATTTTTCCTAGGTATCATGATACTAGTTTGCTCTAACTTTTTGTGTCCTGCCCAGGCTACAAGTGTCAAATATATGTTTTTGCACACTGTTTCAAAATGTGTGAACTAGGAATAATAAATAAACATGATTAGTATCATTTGCTATGAATTGATTGTGCATATCTAAATTTAAATATGCTATATGCAATTGTTTAGCTTTGCTAAGTGCGGGCCATATTTTATACTTGTCACAATCAAGTTAGCAGATATTCATTGAAAGATAAACACTAACCCATTTTGCATGAGAGTACAATTGGATTAGGATTTGATAAGATACTTCATCAAAGGCATGAGAAATAAATTAAATTGAATGGTGCTTAAAATTAACCAAATGAAATTTAGCTCTGAGATAACGGTCTGGAAAAAAGTTTCATGTTTTCTTTGACTAGTTTAGCAGTGGTGAGCTTAGAATTCCTAATCTTTTCTATTCAATGAGTTTGAGAAGACAAATGGAATTCTACTTACAAAATTATAGAATGTTTAGACTAGTCAAGGATTGGGAGTTGTCAATATCAGAAGAATTTGGAGATGTTGAGCTACAACTAGTTTTTAAAGATCATTGTTCAATCTTTATGAAGCACATAAAAAGGGTTGTTGGAATGGAAATTCTAGAGCCTGAAGCAAAATCCTTCATAATTACTATTCATTTTTATATCCAACCTTATGGACCTATTGCAAGATTTCAATTTGGTGGAGATGATCATAGGTAAGGTTGCAAATGAGGTTTATTTTCAAAATGAAATTCTTCAAAAAGCATGTCAAAGGTATGATTTATGGCAAGGGCATGGGTATGTAGGAGGACTCTTCCCTAGGAACTTTCTTCTGCATAGGACAAACTTCCAAAAATTATTTATTGCAATCAACAAGACTCTTTCTCTTTAGAATTCAAGTTTCATGTTGAATGTTCTTCGATGTCAGGCACGTGGGTTTGCACCAGAATTTGTAGATAAAGTAAAATTGAAAGCACATGCTATTTTGATGCTTCTCACGCATGTTCAAGAGATACCTATTTCAGTGTCTTTCCAAGCACAAGTGCAGTCAAATGGGAACAATTTGCTTCACTTTTTGGGTGAAAATGAAGCTGAAGTGGAAAGTGTTTTTTTTTTCTGGAAATAACAAAGGTAAATGTGCAAATTGGGGGTGCTCAATTATAGTTGTTTGGAGTTCGAATTAACAATGAACTCAATCTTAATGAAGAGCCTTGGGTTAGAGTTGTGGTCGAAGAACAAGATGCTATTTTCCTACAAGTGGGAGCACAAAATGCTGGTGAATCTTCTACTAGTATGGCTCAATATGTGGGTATTTGGAATATTGAAGAGCATGGTGATACAAATATTGAAGAAATGAAAGTTGGTGTTTAGGATAATGGAGAGTCATTACCTATTGTTGGCATGATAGAAGAAGACCATGATGAATATGATTAATTAGTACCAATGGAGATTGAAGTTTTATGAAACTAATTAGCTGATAGAATTTTTGCCTGAATTTTGGTCAACATTCTATGTCAAAGGATGCGGGTAATGGAGTGCAAAGAAATATTTCACTAGTTATATCATGGTTTTTTTGGGCCCTCTACAATTTTTTTTCATTTATCCAGAAGGTTATTTTTGGTTCATCCAAAAGCATTTTGTTTTTTGATAATGCAAAAAATGGAAACTGTAAAATGTTAGAATACTGGAAATAGTCTTGGGTATGTAAAATTGTTGCTAAATCTTATAAAATCATAGCAAAAAGGGATAATTTTGTTGTACTTATGTAATTATGTGAGCTATAACTGGAGGTTTTCTTCCTGATTCTTTCCTACCAGTATGCTCTCCTAAATCAGGGTTTTGTATTAATTTTAAAAATATATAATATAATATATAGTAGCTTGCCACTTTTCATTAAAAAAAAAAACTTTCCAATGTAGTCATTATAAGATAGCTTGGTACAATTTTTTGACTTATTTCTATTTTTTATATTTGAAGACATATATTGTGTACCTATCATCATTATGATCAAATAAGTAGAATTTACTATAGTAAAATTTAGATTTGGATCTTTAAAATAACATATCTACATTGAAATCCTATAGGCTATATGCATAAATACACATTATATTTATGATTTTTTTATTAGAATCATAAATATAGTACAAATAGGAGTTTAATGAAGTGGAATTAAACCTTAGTGAATTTTGAAACTCCCTTAGAGTTTCTAAAAAGCACCTTATAAAATAACACACTAGAAAGTTGAACATATTGAGATCTAATGCAAATAATCTAAAAGCTTATTTGAGATGTTTAGATTTGGAAAGTTCCTTGGTTAGGAATTTTTATGCGTGTGCTACAAGTGGGCACAAATTTGATCTAGGAATTATGGTATCTAGCATTAGTGTTGTATATTGGTGTAGGTGTTAGTGGACTGTTATAGGTGTTAACTAATGCAAGTGTTCAGTTGGATAGTGTAGGTTTTCATATAGTTCCCAAATACCATAAGATCATCAAGGAGATCAAATTTGGTATATTATTGGACAACTATAAGTATTTTATTACACTTAAATTGTTAATGTGGAATTTCTTAGTAATTTTTTCAATGATATTGGTGATTAATTAAAAGGGAAATAAGATTATGTTTAGGCATTAACACTACAAGTTAGGGGATGGTGATTCAAAATATCATTGTGCTTAGCATGGAATCAACCAAGCACATATTCATGGTTATTTACCAATTTTAATGGATTGTAGCAATTTAGAGGTCATTTAGGATAAAATAATGAATAAAGGTATATTTCCTTTCACAAGCAACATGATGTTGGTCATGTCTGTCTCCTTGATCATTGAATTATTCCAAAAAGGATAATTACCACCTTCAATGAATCTTCTTAAAAGTGGTAATTTACTCCCAGTGGTGTTTAACCCTTTGGGCATGTACACCAAGATGGGGCACAAAAAAGTGGCCAAATGCCCCAAAACAAACAAAACATCCTCATGTTATGAATAAATTCAAATAAAATGCTCATTTTATGGCTTGGATTTTCTTAGACATAACACAAGAATTTTATTTGAATCAAAAAATTCTCATGCTTTTAGCATTCAAAATATGTATGTGCTTTTATGAGAGAAAAAACACATGTTTTTTGCATAATAAAGTTATAAAAAACATGCTCATTTTTCTCACTGATGACCCATGGTTTTTGCAATGTTTTTTTGTCCCTTAACCCAACATAACATGAGTGTGGTCTTGACATTTGAAACCTAGATTCAAAATTCTACATCAGAGAAGAGGTAAGTGCTCTTTTTTTTCATTAGATTTAAATTTTATTTGCATTTAAAAAATGCATAATTTTTTTTATCAATTTCATGTTTTTTTTTGAAATTTTATAATAGATCATATAAACCCTAAGCCACAACCAAGTTTAAATGATGAAATGCTTGAGGAAAAACCTAGGATTCATGACCCTCCTCCAACCTTTCCAAAAAACCCTAGAAAAAGCTAAGAGGATTTATTAGGGAATCTAGAACAAAACAAAGTTGTAATTTCTAAATTAGTTTTAATATTGAGGGGTTCCACATCAAACCAACATCACCTATCCCTTGCCTTAGCATTGAAAGCAATGATGAAGAATGTTGGCATAGTTACAAATAAAATAAATAAATGAAAACTTGTAGAGATTCATGTCATCAATTTTATGCAATAAAATTGTCCTATGATCAAGTGAAAAGGAAAGTCATATGCAAAGCAAAAATATGTGTTCCTAAATAGATCATAGAACCAATGAACTTATTCCTCTGAAATCAAAGAGTCTTTCAAGACATTAGTGTAATCATGATCATATAAGAAATAATTTTTGGGATAGGTGGTGGATGGTCTTTGAACAACCTCAATATAATAATTATGAGGTTCCGCTCTATTTTCTTAGAAAATTATATTGTGAGTTTATCCTTCATCAAATTCCCAATTATTTTGATATGAGGGAGTTTCAAGGTAGAGGTGGATTCTCTGCCCAACATAGACCAGGAGCTCTTTAGGTAGATAATTATGAACATCGAAGAACACTAGCATAAAAACATTTTCATCATGTGAAAATTCCAATAGCCATCACGAAGAGTATGGAGGTGTGGAATCTCCATTCAATTGCTAGCTTGATTGACACCATTATAGAGCATGACACAAAAATATCCCATCCTTTTTCCTCACATAATGATGCAACAACTCGACCATCTAACTCCAGTTCCCCTAGCTCTCACATATGCTCAAATTGTTGTAACCTATGCTTTGGGAGAGACAGTGATGCAAAGGGTGAAGATGGTTCCACATCCCATGTGTGTTCTCATTTTTAGTATAGATATTATGGGAGTAGTGGGGGTCATCAAGGTGGTGCATCAGATAATGTGGTGATGAAAAATGAGTTGCTAAATGAGGTGTATGTTAGTCAAATGTAGGTATGTTGATTTGAATTTATAACATTTTATTTATTAAATACTTAAAATTTATAAATGTAAATAGATTTTTAATTATAGTGTTGAATTAAAATGATGAAAATATAATACATTTTAGGGTGTAATGCTAGAGGGTGATACATCATTGACCTTTCTTGCATCATCTTTTACACTTGCAACTATATCAAAGGTAAAAAATGTATAATATATAAAAATAAAATAATAATTTATACAAAATAGTGTTTAATATTTTAAAATACAACTTTTAATTGGATATATGGGCATCACATCACCATATAGTACACATGTTGTCATAGAAACTTATGAATTTTAATTTACATAGGTACACTATAATGCTTTTAATTTTGTTTTTGCAAATTTAAGATTTGTTTTTTACATATATTTGTGTTTTTGAGTTTAATCTATTATTGGCTTTTTAGTTGATGAATATAATAGTCACACCTCCTAGCATAAGAGAAAATTTGGAAGTTGGTTTTGGTGCAAAAATTTCGTCATCAATGTGCTTAACTCAGGTATGAGTATGAATACACATGTTTAATAATTTTTATTTTATATCAATTGATATTAGTAGACCTATAAAAAGTAATTAATAAATCTATCTTTGTTGTTATAGATATATGTGTTTCAAGAATGAAGGGGTTGTTATTGATGTCAACTGGTCAATTGGTTACCAACTGGTTGATGTTGTCATCAATGTCATGGATGTAGGATATTTGTTGTATATGTTGAGGATATTGAGAAAATTGTAATGAAGAAAGATTGCAGGGGTTCATTGGTTGGTCCAGGTTCTGCTTCAGGATTTACTTCTATGTTTTTGTGGTTCTGATATGTTGATCATGGTTGTTGGAAGTTGCTATATTTGGATTTGTGGCTTCTGATTCATTGTACATTGTGAGTTATGTTCACTAATTGTGAACTGTGGTTTTCTATGTTTCTGGCTAAGGTTTGGGAGAAATGTTGTTGGTCTATATTTCCTTTTGGTTAAGTCTTATGACTTGTGGTTCTATAGTTAATTTTTTATCATCATGTTGAAGATAATTTTGGTGTCTAGAAGGATTTGATCATGCTAAGCATTGTTCTATGTGTTTTACACTACCTTCAAAGTTGATGAAGAATTTTGGGAGCTTCTTGGGTCCTCATCAAATGTGTGTTTGGGTCACCCTCATTCTAATTTCACCCTAGGATGTTTTGGTGCCAACCTAATTTGAATTTAATGATGGATGGAAATTTTTTTATATGTTTCAAAGTTGAAGATGGTATAAATACAGGATGAGTTAGTGGTGAAAGATGTACAAAGAGATAAGTACAAATAAATAGAGTAGATAGACCATAAATAGATGTGAATCCATGTGTGTGTGTGATTTGAGTGTGGCAGATTAGTGTGAAGTCTAAATGTTGAGTTTTTAGATGCAGTGAGTTGAAGGTGTACTCTATCATTCATGCATGTCTACAAATGGTTATGTAAATTTTGGTGGAAATATTTGTTCCATTGATATTTTACTCTCTTTTTAGTATATCTCTTCTATCTTCTTTGTATCTTTGTGGTAGTGAGCCCTCTGGGTGGTTAACCTTGTTGGACAGTGAGTCCTTGTTTTGGTAGTGAGCCTTTTCTCTAGAAGTGAACATTTGTATCAGTTTTGATATTCAAGCTATAGTGTGATTTAATCCTCACCATGGTTTGTCCCTTATTGGGTTTTCCACATAAATCTAGTGTTACTTTTCTTGTATGATGATTTTTAGTTTCTTCACTTGCACTTAATGTTTAATCATTCTAGTAGGGTTAAGGATTTGTGATTGATCTAAGTTCTGGTGAATGTTTTAAAAGGTTTAAATTTTATACAACTAATTCATCCCCATCTTATTTTTCTTGTTCAGCAATTGGTATCAGAGCTTGGTTCCTTGGAAAAGAGATTAACCACTTAAGGAAGGTCTGGGATGGTTGACAAAGATACTCATGATTATCCAAGGTTCAATTGAACTAATTATGCTATCTGGAAATACTAATGGAATAATATCTGCAGTATTGTGGATATGATGTGGAGAAAGCTTACACTAATACTTACACTCCTCTTGCTAATGGTCCAAGTATGGTTGATGAGATCAAAGAACATGAAGAAAACAATAAGGAAAAGTACATTTTTAAGAATAGTCTTGTACATTACAAGTTGATTAAATTTCAAAATCTGGAGACTACTAAGGAAGTCTGGGATGCTTTGGAAAAGGCACATGAAGGAGATGAAAGTGTCAAAGAGGAAAATTTGAAGAACTTGGCGACACAGTTTGAGCTCCTACATATGTCTAAAGATAATAATGTTAAAGCTTATGTACAAAGATTGGATGAGGTAGTAGTTGGAATACAAGGACTTGGTGCTACAATAGATGAATCTAGGATTGTAAAGAAAATTCTTAGAACTCTCCATGATGCTTACAACAAAAAGGTATGTTCTATTGAAGAAAATATAGATTACAAGACTTACACTAAAGATCAGTTGTTGGGAACTCTAACATCTTATGAGATGAGAAAGCTGAATTTGAGAAATGGATCTGAATCATAAAATGCTTTTAAGACTACAAAAGTTGAAGATCTAGATGAAGAAAGTCTTGATGAAGTAGAAGCTAACTTTGTGATAAGGATGAAGAAAGGATCTGTCAAGTATGAAGGTAAGTTACCCTTTAAATGCTTTAGTTGTGGAGGAATAAGACATTATGCTTCGAGCTCTCCCAAAAGAGCTAATAGGTATAAATAAAGATATGAGAAAGAAAGGAAAGGCAAGAAGATCAAGATATCATATTATGTGAATGAGGATGCTAGTATATCTGATGAGGAATCTAATTATGGAGATCTTGATGACAATGAATTCTTGTTCTTGGCTATAAAAGATGAACCTACTTCTACTAATTCTAAAAAATAGGTGAAGGAATGCCCTCTAGAGAAGGAGAAAAATGAAGGTATTGTAATCTATGCCCTACATGCTAAACAAGAAAATAACTATTGGGTTGTTGATAGTGGTTGTTCACATCACATGATTGGTGATAAGAGTAAGTTTTTTAAACTTGAAAAATATGATGGAGGCTTAGTTATGTTTGGGGATGATATTGGTGCTAAGATTTATGGGATAGGTTTAGTAAGTTTTGATGGAAAGCATAATACTAATGATGTCTACTATGTTAAGGGTTTAAGGCATAATATCTTGATTTTTGGACAGATTTTTAGTAAAGGATATAATCTTTTATTTAAGTATGAAATATGTGAGATTAGGAAAGATTCCAGAATAGTGATTGTTGTAGGAACGAAATCTAAAGGAAATATCGATCAACTTAAGGGTGCTAATGGACGATGATTTATGACTTAGATTAATTTTAATTGGTTGTGGCATCAAATAATGTGTCATATGAATTTTTATAGCTTGGTGAAGATTAGTTTAGTTCAAGTTGTGAGATATTTTCCAAGGATTACAAAGCCTGTTAATGCGATTTGTAGGAATTGTCAATTTGGAAAGCAAGCAGGAAACCATTATAGATCAAAGGAACAATCTACTAAGTTGGAATACTCGATTTAATTCATATAGATCTTTCTGGTCCTACAAGAGAGAGAAGTCTACATGGTGAAAGGTACCTTATGCTTTTGATTGATGAGTATTCTAGATATTCATGTCTTAGATTTCTTAGAGAGAAATCTAATGAATTAGATAGATTCAGTACATTCAAAGTTATGGTTGAGAATGAAGTAAATTTTAGGTCTAAAATAGGTGGTGAATTCACCTCCCATGAATTTAATATGTTTTGTGAAGTGCATGGAACAAAAATATAGTTATCTACTCCAAGAACTCCTCAGTAGAATGGAGTTGTTGAAAGAAAGAAAAGAATAATTCAAGAGGTCGCTAGATCAATGATTATTGAGGTTGGTCTACCAGAAGTTTAATGGAGATAATATATTCATATTGATATTTATGTATTCAATTGATTTCAAGCAAGAGAAAATAGTACAAAGACCCCCTATAAGCTATCATGTGGAATAATTCCTACTATTAAGTATTTCAAGGTGTTTGGAAGCAAATGTTATATCAAACGAGATGAAAATTTAGGAAAGTTTGATGTAAGAAGTGATGAAGGAACTTTTCTTGGATATTCTACTAAAAGAAAAGCCTAAAAATGTTTCAATAAAATACTTAGAAAGATTGTAGAAAGTACAAATGTCAAGGTTGATTAAAAAATGAAGAATTCAATAGATGTTGATGGATATGTATTTGATGAACCTAATTGTGTAAGGATTGAACAAGTTGTGGAAGAACAAGAAAAGGATGAGAAAGAGAAGTAGAATGAAGAAAAAGAAGAATCTCCAGTGGTGTCCATTAAGACACCTAGATATGTGTAGAAGAATCATTCAGAAAGGAAAATCATTGGAGATAGGATAAAAGCAATATTTATTAAAAAGGCATAGGAAAACTGAGAGGGGCAGGGTGAATCAGTTATCACCAAATTAAACTCAAAATTCAACACTTATTAACTTCACAACCACATTGTTCTGTTATTAAGTATGAACATGAAATGTAGATAATAGAAAGAAAAATTAACACAAAGAACAATATATTTTATGTGGAAAAAAAAGAGAGGGAATAACCATGGTGAGGATTAACTCACAATATAAAGAGGTAACAAAATTGAATACAAATGCTCACTGCCAAGGGTTCATTGCCAAAAAGAGGACTCATTGTCTAGATACAAAGGCTCACTTCCTACAAAAAGGACTCACTATCCAACAAGGAGGCTCACTTCATATAGATACAAAAGAAAACAAAAGATACAACACAATAATTTACACACATCCGTAGCTTTGATTAGAAGATTGTAGAAACCTTTGGCTCACTAATTTTAGGAATCTAACACAATGAAGTACTACTACCTCAACTCACTTTTGTACACTTCTTCTCTTTTATTTGTGGCTTACTTCATCACTTTTCATCATCTAAATCTTTGCAACTTAATTTACATTTATACCATCTTCAACCTTAGAAAATTTCTCCAAGGTCGGCCACCTATGCTTCATTTCATAAATTCAAATTAGGTCGGCAACTCAACATTCCCATGGTGGAAAGGAATGAGAGTGGACCAATTAAATACTTAACCAAGACCAAAATTAATGTTTCAGATCAACCAGACACTTCCTTAATTAAATTTAATTCTTCATATGAAGTGTAAACACCAAATCATCCAAACCTAATGAAAACACAAATGAACATTGAAGTACTCGCTTCCTAGCAAGAATATAACATGTACACAACATAACATGCTTCATTATGCATGAAAACACATCTTAGGTTCCTTTAGATACATTTGCAGCAAGTGTAACAACTTTCGAACATAAAACTCTTCCATTAGTCCATTCGGTCTATGTAAACACATACAACAACACTGAAACCAAACTTTCAGACCACCAAACCACAAACACTTTTTCTAAAACCCAAAGAAAACCTTTACACAACATATTCCAGATCTGCGAGACCTAAAACAAAATAGTGGAGGACTGCGGTGTAGAAGCATTTCTCCCAGTCCATAGAAAGTCAACTCTACCAGAATAGTTCACACACTGGTGAACACAACTTTCACATTCCATTAAACTAGAGACTACAAGTTGGTAGATATCACCATTATATCATCAACAACAACCCTGTAGATTTTCACAAGCATAGGATCAACATGGGAGAAATGTGGAGCACATACTGGAGCACATTCTGAACACTTACATGATTCTAACTTGGAAACCCATCATTTCAAAACATCTGCAACATCATAAATATAGCTCCATGTACTCAAAACATCTCAAATATACATGCACAATCTGCAACATTATGAACTTTGTTGACGTCAATGACAAGCTTAATGACAACACCACCAAACTTGATCATACTTGCAACAATCTCCCCCTTTGTCATTGATGGCAACACATGATGTTAAAAACCATCAAAGACAACAACCTACACAAAATTTTGGGAGAAAATTTTTCACATGAATTTCTCTCCCCTTTTGACATTAATGGAAAAATATCAAAAGCTATGATTACTCCCCCTTAGGAGTAAACCCATTAACTCATACTGCAACAATGAAGTACTTTTCTACTCCCCCTGTAGAGTAGACCCATTCATCAGTCGAGAGAAATGAAGAGTCTGTGAATTCACTAGACCGATGGACCTCCATGTGCACCTAGTTTGGAGGGCCAATGACCCCAAACCTCTCCCTAAGATACTCAAAATTATCCTTCGAAAGAGCCTTAGTAAATACATCTACAATTTGTTCCTTTGTTGACACATGCTCCAACCTGACTTCATTCTCCAACACTTTCTCTCTCAGGAAATGATATCTAATAGATATGTGTTTTTTTCTTGAATGCATCACCAAATTCTTTGAAATTTTTATAGTACTCGTGTTATCACAAAAAATAGGAATAGGCTCATCACATATCACTCCAATGTCTTTCATAGTTTGCTTCATCCACAACACCTGTGTGCAACAGGATGCTGTAACAATATATTTTGCCTCTGCAGTGGATAAAGAAACTGAGTTCTATTTCTTACTCAACCAAGAAACCAATCTTTCACCAAGAAAGAAAACACCTCCACTTGTACTCTTCTGGTCATCCACACAACCAGCCCAATCTACATCAGTATAAGCACTCAAGGTGAAATCAACTCCTTTAGGATACCATAAGTCATAATCTAATGTACCTTTAAGATATCTAAATATCCTCTTTACTGTTGTAGCATGCGCCTCTTTAGGGTCTGCTTGAAATATAGCAATTGAACATGTACTACATGCATAATATCCGGTCTGGTGGTAGTAAGATATTGTAGCCCACCAATAATAGATATGTATTTTCTCTGATCAACTTTAGTAGATTCATCATCTTTACTCAACTTGCATATGGTTACCATAGGAGTACTAACCATTTTGGAGTCATCCATTCCAAACTTCTTCAATAACTCTTTCATATATTTTGATTGTGAAATGAATATCCCCTTATCAGTTTGATTTACTTGAAGACCAAGAAAGAAATTCAACTCACCTATCATGGAAATTTCAAATTCTTTTTGCATTTCTTCTACAAATCTTTTACACATGCCTTCATTTCCACCAAAGATGATATCATCAACATAAACTACCACTATCAAAATTTTGTTACCTTGCACTTTGAAGTAAAGATTGTTATCATAAGTAAAGATTGTTGTCAGTAGAGCCTTTGTTCATTCCTTGTTGTATTAGGTATCTATCCAATCTTGCATACCAAGATTTGGGAGTGTGCTTCAGTCCATACAATGCCTTCTTCAATTTACAAACCATATCTGATTTATCTGATAACTGAAATCCTTCATCTTGTTCCATGTACACTTCTTCCTCCAATTGACCATTCACAAATGTTGACTCGACATCCATCTCATATACTTTGAAGTCCTTGTGGGAAGAAAATTCCATAAACATCCTAATAGCTTCCATTCTAGCCACAAGGGAAAATGTTTCTTCAAAATCTATTCCTTCAACTTGTGAGTATCCCTTGCATACAAGTCTGGCTTTGTTTCTTATAACTTCCCCATTTTCATTCAACTTATTCCGGAACACCTATTTTGTACCAATTAAATTCTTATTCATAGGTCTAGGAACTACTTCCCATGTCTGATTCTTCTCTATTTGTTGCAACTCTTCTTTCATAGCTATAACCCAACTCTCATCTTCACATGCTTCACACACAGTCTTAGGTTCTATTTTAGAAAGTAAACACAGGTTTACCTTAGTTGTCGCTTTTCTTCTAGTCTTCACACCTTCACTCTTATCTCCAACTATCTGTTCCTCTAGATGATTCTTCTGCACATACTTGGGAGTCTTGATAAAAAGTTTTGAGTTTTCTTCCTTCTTCAATCTATTATTCTTCTACTTCTTCCTTATTTTCTTCAGGTACATGTCCACATATAGGATCATTAGGTTCAACTTCACTTATCTCAATAGTTTTGTGCATGTCCTCATCAACTTTCACATTAGCACTCTCAACAATCTTCCTCAGTCTTTTATTGAAGCATCTATATGCTTTGCTAGTAGTGGAGTACCCAAGAAAAATTCCTTGATCACATCTAGCATCAAACTTCCCAAGATTTTCATCATCTCTTTTAATGTAACATCTGCTTCCAAATACCTTAAAGTACTTCACAGTAGGAGTCTTACAGGTCCATAACTCAAAAGGAGTCTTTTTGATGTTACCTATAATCTAAACTCTTTTAATAACATACATAGCAATGTGTATTACCTCTCTCTAGTACACATCGGGTACATTTGATTATTTCATCATGGTTCTTGCAACTTCTTATACTGTCTGTTTTTTCCTCTCAACCACTCCATTCTATTGAGGAGTCCTTAGAGTAGAAAACTATCTTTTTATGCCATGCTCTTCAAAAAAAAGTCTTAAATTCACTAGAAGTGAATTCTCCACCTCTATCAAATCTCAAACATTTGATTCTCAGGTTTACTTCATTTTCCACTCTTGCTTTGAACACCTTAAACCTATTGAGACCCTGATTATTTTCTATAAGAAAAAAAACCCATGTCATTCAAGAATAATCATCAATAAGGAGCATGAAATACCTATCACCATTTAGGTTTCCTATTCTAGTCATACCACATAGGTTAGTATGAATTAACTCCAACATTCTGGTAGTAGATTTCTCTTTTCCCTTAAAATTGCATCTTGTCTATTTCCCTAACTGACAACTTTTGCAAATATATTAGCAGGATTTGTGATTCTAGGTAGACCTCAGACAACATCTCTTGAACTGATCATGACTATATCATCAGATTTTACATGTCCCATTCTCCGGTGCCACAACTAACTCTCATTAACTTGAGATACAAGGCATTGACCATCAACACCCTTAAGCTAATAGATGTTTCCATGAGTTTTTCCAGCAACAACCATATCTCTAGATCCTTTTCTAATTTCACAAGTATTATCTTGAAACATAAGTTTAAAACCATTCCTAAACATCTATCCAACACTCAAAAGGTTATCCCTCAAACCCTTTACATAATATACATTATCAGTGGTGTGAATTCCATCAAAACTAATTGTACCTTTCCCAACAATCTTCGCTCTTGAATCATCACAAAACATGACCAAACCACCATCATACTTTTTAAATTTAGTGAACTTACTTTTATCTTTGATCGTGTGATTAGAACATCCACTTTCAATCACCCAATAGTTTTCATCCTATCTAGCATGAAAGGTGATGACCAAAGTACCTTCCATCTCATTCTTTTTGTTCTACGAAACATTATTTCTTTCACATTTTCCAAGGTTAGCAAACTGATTTATTCTCCAAAGCTAAAAAAAAGCATTCACTATCATCACCCTCATAATTAGATTCATCATCAAAGATTTTGGTTTCTTCTTTAACATAATACAACTTCTTATATTTCTTATCCTTTCTATCCTTATCTTTATGATCCTTGTTCTTCTTATGTATAGCTCTATTCAGACTTCTTGAAACATAATGACCATTATTACCACAACTAAAATGTTTAGAGGGAAACATACCTTTATACTTATTGATACCTTTCTTCAACTTCCTGGTAAAATTTTCTTCCAACTCATCAGAAGCATCTCTATCCGGATCATCCTCAATCTTTGTTGCCTTAAATGTAGTTTCTATCTTTTCCTCCTTTCCAAACTTTCTCATTTCAAATGTAGTCAAGGTGCCAAATAACTCTTCTTTAGTATACTTCTTAGGATCATACATTTCTTCAATAACTAAGATCTTATCACTGTAACACTCAGGTAGGGTTATTAGGATCTTCTCAATTATATCTTCATCAATCAATTTAACCCTTGATTCCTAACATCATTTGCTATAAGTTCAACCCTCTGGAAATATCTTGCAAAATATTCACCTTCTTCCATTTTTAGATTCTCATATTTGCGCTTTTTCGTCAGCTTCTTTGCCAATTTGACTCTATCATTTCCTTCATAAAGATCTTCCAACTTCTTCCAAACTTCATAAGAAGTGTCCAAAGAAGTAACCTTAGTTTGCTTAGTTTTAGATAGAGCATTGAAAATAACATACCTCACCTTCTCATTCTCCTCATAAGCAAAAATCTCATCTACAGTAGTAAGACAACCCATCAGAGTAACATACTTTGTCTCAATAGCCTTCCAGGTCTTATAACCAAGAGAAATAATATATCCTCTCATTTTCATTTTTCAGTCACTGTAATTAGATCCATCAAACATAGGGATTTCCAACTTATGTGTCATCATATCTTCTTTAAGTGGTTAAGCTCTACACCAAGGAACCAAAGCTCTGATTCCAATTTTTAAAAAGGCACAGGACAACTAAGAGGGGGGGTGAATTAGTTGTCACCAAATTAAACTCAAAACTTCAACACTTATTAACTTCACAACCACACTATTTTATTATTAAGTATGAAAATGAAATGCAAATAATAGAAAGAAAAATCAACACAAAGAACACCAAATTTTATGTGGAAAACCCAATGAGGGAAAAGCCACGGTGAGGATTAACTCACAATATAAAGAGATAGCAAAACCAAATACAAAGGCTCGCTGCCAAGGGCTCACTACCCAGAAGAGCACTCACTATCCAAATACAAAGGGTCACTACATACAAAAAGGACTTGCTATCCAACATGAAGGCTCACTACCTATAGATACAAAAGAAAGTAAAAGATCCACCATAGCAATTTACACACATCCACAACTTTGATTAGAAGATTTCAAAAACCTTCAACTCATTACTTTTAGGAATCTAACACAATGAATTAATGTTGCCTCAACTCACTTTCGCACACTTTTGCTCCTTTATTTGTGGCTTACTTCATTACTTTTCATCATCTAAATCTTCACAACTTAACTTTCATTTATACCATCTTCAACCTTAGAAAATTCCTCCAAGGTCAGCCACATACACTTCATTTCATAAATTGGAACTAGTTTGGAAACTCAACATTCCCACAATGGAAATGAATGAGAGTGGACCAATTAAATACTTAACCAAGACCTAAATTAATGTCTTAGATCAACCACACACTTCCTTAATGAAATTTAGTTCTTCATATGAAGTGTAAACACTAGATCAACCAAACCTAATGAAAATAAAAATGAACATTGAAGTACATGCTTCCTAGTAAGAAGATAACACATGGATGATGTAACATGCTTCATTATGCATGTGAACACATCTTAGGCTCCTTCAGATACATCCACAACAAGTGTAACAACTTTCAAACACATAACTCCTTCCATCAGTCCATCCAGATTGTGCAAACACATACAACAACATTGAAACACAAATTTTGGACCACCAAACCACAAATACTTTTTCTAGAACCTAGAGAACATCTTTACACAACATATTTAGGATATGTGAGACCTGAAACAAAACAATGAAGGACTACGAAGCAAAAACATTTCTCCCAGTCCATAGAAAGTCAACTCTTCTAGAACAGTTCACACACCGGTGAACACAACTTTCACATTCCATTAAACCAGAGACTACAAATCTATAGATATCACCATTATATCATCAAAAACAACCCTTCAAATCCACACAAGCATATGATCAACATAGGAGAAATTCAGAGCACATTCTGAACACTTACATGAGTTTGATTTCTCTCTTTTTATTAATTTTCTCAAAATCACTTGGAAACCCATCATTTCAGCACATCTACAACATCATAAAGATAGCTCCATGTACTAACAACATCTCAAATATACATGCACAATGACCACATTAATGACAACACCACCAAACTTGCTCATACTTGTAATAGTACTGACAAGAAGCAGAGTTGTTGTGGATGAGGTAAATCTATGTTTACAAGTTCTAAGATTGCACTGAATACTTTAAGTGAAGCATGTAAAGATGAGCATTGGATGAAAGCTATGAAAGAACTTATGCAGATTAAGAAGAATCAAACTTGGGAATTGGTCCCAAGACCAAAAAACAAAAACATTGTAGGATCAAAGTGGGTATTCAAAAATAAGTTGAATGAGAATGGAGAAGTGGTTAGAAACAAAGAAAGGCTTTTGTGTAAGGGTTAGTCACAAGTAGAAGGCGTATATTTTCAGGAGACTTTTTCTGCGGTGGCAAGGATGGAAGCTATCAGGATGTTCTTAGCATTTTCTACTCATAGAGATTTCAAAGTCTATAAGATGAATGTCAAGTCTGCATTTTTGAATGGTGAGCTAGAAGAAGAGGTCTACATGGAACAACTAGAAGGATTTCAGTTGTCAGATCAACCAGATATGGTTTGCAGATTGAATAAAGCTTTATATGTATTGAAGAAAACTCCTAGATATTTATATGAAAGGCAAGATAGGTACTTGATTCAACAAGGTTTCAACAAACGTACGATAGATAGTAATATGTATTTTAAAATTGAAAATGACAAAATATTGATTGTGGTTGTATATGTTGATGAAATTATTTTCGGAGGAAATGAAACTATGTGTAATATGTTTGTAGAAGAAATGCAAAAAGAATTTGAGATGTCTATGTTTGGAAGATGAATTTCTTTCTTGGGCTACAAATTAATCAAAAAGAGAAAGGAATTTTTATTTCACAATATAAGTATGTGAAAGAGATGTTGAACAAGTTTGAGATGGATGGTTCCAAACTAGTATGCAATCCTATGGTGATTGGTTGAAAATTAGCTAAAGATGATGATTCACCTAAGGTTGATCAAGGAAAATATATATTTATGGACTGTTGTATTTGACTGCTACTAGACTAGATATTATGCATATTGTTTGTCTTGTGGCTAGATTTCAAGAAGATCCTAAGGAAACACATGTTGCTTCTGTTAAAAGAATATTCAATTATTTGAATGGCATTTCAAATTATGGCTTATGGTATCCTAGGGATATTGAATTTAAACTAAGTGCTTATACAGAGACATATTGGATTGGATATGTAGATGACAAAAAAAGTACAAGTGGTGGTGCATTCTTTCTTAGTTGCAGATTAGTGTCATGGTTGAGTAAAAAGAAAGATTTAGTTTCCTTATCTAGTAGTGAAGCTGAGTATATTGTTGCTGCATCTTGTTGTACACAAGTTCTATGGATGAAAAAAACATTGAAAGATATCACAGTTGTGTATGATGATCCTATTTCTATCTTTTGTGATAACACAAGTGCAATTAACATTTCAAAAAATCTAGTAATACACTCAAGGAAAAAGCATATATCTATTAGGTATCATTTCTTGAGAGAGAAGGTTATGGAGAATTAAGTAAAGCTTGGATATGTCCCTACAAAGGATTAGATTGCTGATATATTTATGAAGGCTCTTCCTAAAGATACTTTTGAGTATCTCTGGGAGAAGTTAGGGGTCATTTCCCCTCTATTGAACTAGATGCATATGGATATGCATCATTCTAGTGGGTCTATGGATCTATCTTTCTTTTGGACTGATGTTTTGGTGGCTATCTCTCAAGGGGAGCAAGTAGTGTCATGTGTTGTCATTGTATGAGTATTCTATTTTTAATGTCAAAGGGGAGATCAATGTAAAATATCATTTTCCTTTTCCATTGATGTCAAAGGGGGAGCGGAAGAAGATGAAAAATAGAAAAGTATATTGTGAAAAAGAGAAGAGTATCATGTGAAAAGAATTATCTACTAAGGGGGAGAAACAAAAAGAAAAATCATGAATAGTGTGTTTGAAGCTAGTATGCTATCTTTGATGGTTTTTCACATCATTTGTTGCCATCAATGAAAATGGGGGAGATTGTTGCAAGAATGAAGGTATTGTCATGGATGCCAACTAGACAATTTGGTTATCAACTGGTTGTTGTTTTCATTAATGTCATGGATGCAAGATATTGGCTATATATATTGAGGATATTGAGAAAATTGTAATGAAGAAAGATTGCAGGTGTTTAGTGGTTGCTCCGGGTTTTTCTCTAGGATTTTCATCTATGTTTGTGTGGTTCAAATATTTTTATCATGGTTGTTGGAAGCTAATATATATATATTTTTTCTTTTGATTCATTGTACAGTGCAAGTTATGTTCACCAATTGTGAACTGTGATTTTCTGTGTCTCTGGCTGAGGTCCGAGAGAAATCTTGTTGGTCCAGATTTCCTTATGGTTAAGTGTTATTATGTGCGGTTCTAGAGTTAAGTTTTTATGATTTTTTGAAGATAATTTTGGTGTCTAGAGTGATTTTAGTGTGCTAACGGTTGTGTGAGCTCAATTGTTCTATGTTTTTTACATTAGTTTGGTTGACCTTGTGTTGAACACTACCTTTGAAGTTGATGAAGCCTATTGGGACCTACCTAGGTCCTCATTAAGCATGTGTTTGGGTCACCCTCATTCTAGTTCCACCCTAGGATTTTTTGGTATTGACCTAATTTTAATTTAATGATGGATGATTGACTTTGGATATGATTCAAATTTGAAGATGGTATAAATACAGGATGAGTTAGCGATGAAAGATGTACATAGATAAGTACAAAGAAATAGAGTAGATAGATGAAAAATAGATGCAAATCCATGTGTGTGTGTGTGGTGCGATTGTGGAAGATCAGTGTGAACACTAAATGTTGAGTTTTTGGGTGTAGTGAGCTGAAGGTATAATCTATCATTCATGCATGTTTGCAAGTGGTTATGTAAATTGTGGTGGAAATCTTTGTTGCATTGAGATTATCTTCTCTCTATAACATCTCTTCTTTATTCTTTGTGTTTATGTGGTAGTGATCCCTCCAGGTGGTTAACTCTATTGGATAGCGAGTCCTTATTTTGGTAGTGAGCCTTTTCTCCCGTAGTGAACCTTTGTAACTGGTTTTGATATTCTCTAAAGTGTGAGTTAATCCTCACCATGGTTTTTCCCTTATTGGGTTTTCCACGTAAATATTGTGTTACTATGTTTGTGTGATGGTTTTTTAGTTTTTGTACTTGCACTTAATGTTTAATCATTCTAGCAGGGTTAAGGATTTGTGATTGATCTAAGTTTTGGTGAATGTTTTAAAAGGTTTAAATTTTCTACAATTGATTCACCCCCCTCTCAATTGTCTTGTTCAACAATATGTAAACACCACTGTGCAAGGAAAAGCATCTCTTGATGATGTATAGCATTGCAGGAAAGAAGATATAGACTACCAGTATGTTGTGAGTGTGTTTATAATATATATCATTTTAAATAACTTTTATAGTTTTTGGCTTAGGAATAATATCTAATTTTATATTATGTATGTATAGGTTGAGGTGCAAAATAGTGAGGAGTGCATAAGATCATAATAACACAAGATATTGACTATTACAAGGGACCAAGGTTTAATGTATAGTCGAGAAAAAAGAGGTTCAATGTTTGAATAATAGTGTTCAATTTTCATAGATGAACACATTTTGTATGCCTGTACATGGCACATAGATAACATTTTTTGTGTGCCTATATGTATTGATGATATTTTCTAGACTGGGAGAATACATTTCCCTCATGACAATGTATGATATCTTGGTGACTTTTTGTGTGCCCCAATGATGGCATTGTACATGAAATTTTGTGTACCCTCATGATGGAATTGTATGAAATTGTGATGAAATTTTGTACATCCTCATGGCCTTATGGAGATCAATTTATATAAATATTTTATCCATAAATTGGTACCTTAAATGGTTTAAAATGTTCTCATAATTTACTTAGCCCCAAGAAATGCATATATGAGGACCAAAAAGTTGTAGTAGTATTGTATTTTCCTAAAATTGTAACCCCAATGCAATTTCACATTACATAACCTTCATTTTAGCTTAATAAACATAATGAAAATCCCACCATTTTTCTTTCCTTCAATTTCATCCTTGACCCTAGGCTTTTTATCTTTGAATGAATTTTGGTTTGGGACACTTCTATGACAATTAGACGTGTGAGTCACGTGAACATCCTAACAAGATTCATAATTTTATAGCCATTGGGATTCCACACTGTCACTTTCCCATGAAGTGTAAAGCCCCTATGGTTGCAAACACACCCAATAATGGCCCTCTTACATACATTTCTTCATTCAAACTCTCATTCTTCCCTCTAATTCATTTATTCACACATTCTTGCAGCTCAGTTTCTCAATATTTCATTCTCTCATTCTCCTTCTTTCATTCTCACTCCCTCAAGCTCTTCTACACCATTTTTCTCAAGCTTCTTGCATATTCGTGGCTTCAACATCTTTGTTTCAGCTCTCTCAAGTGTTGTACTCTCTTTCAACTTTGCAATCTCATTGAAGGGATGGTAAACACTTTTTCATTGCTATTATCATATTTGTTTAGTAGAATATTGATATCTAATGTTTTTTCTTTCTTTATCTTGTCATTCTATATTTCCAATCATCTACTTCTTTATCTCTTTATCTTCTTTGTTGTTTGTCGAGGTGGAAACACAAAAACAAGGTTTGACTAAGGCAAGCCTCGAAACAACCCCAACAATTTTCATTGTCTCTTTTTATGTAGGTTGTTCGTGTGGAGCTTATGGGAGGCTACATAGAATTGGGCCTCCCATGAGTTCATTCCTCATATTTCTCTTCATTCCATTTTATTTAATCTAGATTCTTGCATTTTTATTATTCTTCTTGTTGTACTTTGTCATTTCTAGCATTTTGTTAGCTTAGTTAAATAGTCAAATTTTAGTCCTCAAGTTGTCAATAGTATTTGTGTGTTTCCATAGGATTTCTCTCTTTTTTTTATGAGAGCTAGTCAACACACTCCTAAGACCTCTGAGGCTGCTCCTTTAGCTTCTAAAGTCCTTTTCCCAAAATCAGCCATAAAACATAAAGTATTGCAGAAAACTCCCCTTAGTTGTCTCATATCACCTAAGCTTAAACTTTGAGGTAGTCAAGGGCCATTCGCTCCTTGTAGACTCTTCTTTTTTCTAGAGACTCAAGAGTAGCAAAATTTCCTCTACATTTAGGTGAACCCGACGTGAATCTATCTTTCATTTTGTCTTTGTATAAAAAAAAAATCTTCTCTTATTAGGATGTGTATTCAATAGTGTGTTATGATGCTTTTATGAGATTCACAACCCAATATACTACCACTAAGTGAAGAAGCTATCAAAATATTTATAATATCTAGAAGGTTCAATCCTCCCTTTTCAAGTCTAGATTTTGATGAGTACTCTATAGGAATCACTACCAGATTATCCCCTCCTTGTATTGGAACTAAAACGCATACCCCTCCAGCCTCTCCTTTAAACTATTAACCTTCTGTAGCTAAGGAAGTTTCTCTTATAGTTATTTTTTATCATATTGACTCTTTGAAATTAACGCTTGAGGAGCCCGTAGAGTTCCTAGTGAACAAAATATATTATTCTCAAGTAGCTCCTCTCGTCAACAATCTAAGTGATTTACTAATTACCAATTGAATAGAGAGCTTGATATTAAGTGAAAAACCTAAATTCACTAGAAAATAAAATAAAAAAGTATTATTAATAAAATTGAATATATTTAGAATTGTACTTTTTGAAATGTTCCTTGGAAGAAAGCTTAACCACCTAAGGTAGATCTAGGATGGTGCATAAGAAAGATGTTCCTATATTTGATGGATTAGATTATACATTTTGGAAGACAAGGATGGAAGGTTTTCTAGTTCCTCTTGGATTTGAAATTTAAAGGTTTGTTGAGAGAGGATATACTATTCCTGTAAATGTTCTAAGCATAGATGATGAGATCAAGGCTTATGAAAAAAATGGTAAAGCAAGGTATGATCTCTTAAGTGGTATTGCTAATTTGGAATTATTGAAAGTTATAAATCTTAAAACTACTAGAGAAATTTGGGTAAAGTTAGAAAGAATTTATGAAGGAGATGATAAGATCAAGAAAGTGAAAATGTAGAATTTGAAGATCATGTTTGAGACCCTGCGAATGTCTGAAGATGAAAACATTACAAGCTACTTGCAGAAGGTGGATGAAGTTTTCTACTATTGAAGAATAAAAAAATTTGAATTAGTATACCAGAGATTAGTTGTATGGTTCTTTAACTCCTTTTGAAATGAGAGAATTTGGTATAAGTAGTACAAAATTTGAGACTTCTTTTAAGGCTATAAAATTAGAGAAGACTATGGAATCAGATCAGGAGGATCTTGATGATGTGGAAGCTAAATTTGTGAGAAGAATGAAAAAGGGTACTAGAAACTATAGTGGTAAGCTTCCTTTCAAATGATATTTCCTTTGTGGAAATATAGGTCATTATGCTTCTAGATGTCCAAACAAAGATTTGAATAAAAAATAGGGAGAAAAAAAGTAAGATGGTTAAGAAAAGTTATTATGTTAGAGAAGATACAAGTATATCTGATGATGAATCTGATTATGGAGATGATGAGGATGGTGAATTATTGTTCATGGCTTTAAAATATGAATCTAATTCTACTAAATCTAAGAGATTTGTGAAGGAAAGGGCTCTAGAAGCAAGTGCTAAAATTGAAAGCACTTTGGTGTCTACTTTTCATGCTAGACAGGAGATGAATTATTAGATCATTGATAGTGGATTCTCTAATCATATGACTGGTGATAAGAGAAATTTTGTTAAACTTGAAAATTATGAAGGAGGAATAGTTAGGTTTGGTGATGATACTTCTGCTAAGATATGTGGAAAAGGTTCAATTAGTTTTGATGGAAAACATAACACTGATGATGTTTACTATGTTAAGGGTTTAAGACAAAATTTTGAGTGTTGGGAAAATGTGTAGTAAGGGACACAATATTATATTTTAGGATGATGGCTATGAGATCTAAAAAGGATCTGAAATAGTGTTTGTTACTAGAAGAAGGACAGATGGAAATGTCTATCAACTCAAAGGTGCTAGTGGTTACTATTTTATGACTCAAATCAATGAAGTTTGCAATAGCATAGAAGAATTTGTCACATCAATTTTGATAACTTAGTGAGGATAAGTTTAGTTCAAGCTGTGAGAGATTTTCCAAAGATTACAAAGCCTATCAATTGTATCTATAAGGAATTTCAAGTTGCAAAGAAACCAAGAAGAAGCTTCAAAGTCAAAGAAAAATATTCTATCAGACTATTGGAATTGGTGCATATAGATATTTTTGTTCCTACCAGAGTAAGAAGTCTTCAAGGTGACAGGTACTTCATGCTATTGATTGAAGATTATTCTATAATGGCACGAGTTACTTTTCTCAAAGAAAAATTATAAGCCTTAGATAAGTTTAAATCATTCAAAGTTATGGTTAAGAATTAAATGGATATGAAAATAAAATGTTTGAGGTCTAACAGAGCTAGAGAGTTCACCTCCAATGATTTCAATATATTTTGTGAGAATCATGGAAAAAGAGGCATTTATCTACCTCTAGGACTCCTCAACAAAATGGAGTGGTTGAAAGAAAGAATAGGACTATTCAAGAAGTTGCAAGAAAAATGATGAAAGAAACAAATCTACTAGAAGTCTACCAGAGAGAAGCAATTCATATTGTTGTTTCTATACTTAATAGAATGCAAGAAAGAGAAAAACACATGAAGACTCCTTATGATATATGGTATTGAAGGATTCCTACTATTAAATACTTCAGAGTGTTTTGAAGTAAATTCTATATTAAAAGAGATGAAGAGAACTTGGGAAAGTTTGATGCAAGGTCTGACGAAGGTATCTTCCTTGGATTATCTACTAAAAGAAAAACTTACCAGTGCTACAATAAGAGACTAAGAAATATTGTTGAGAGTGCAAGTGTCAAGGTTGATGAAGATCCACAAAATAATTCAGTGGTGATAGACAGATATGAATCAAATGAGCCTACTTGTGGAGAAGAATAAAAAGCTAAGGAAAAAGAAGTACAGATTGAAGAGGAAGAAGCTCCAAAAAGGATTCCTAAAACTCTTAAAGTATGTGTAGAAGAATCATCTCGAAGAGAAAATTATCGCTGATAAGAGCAAAGGTGTATTGAAAAGAAGGAAAGTTATTGAAGAATAGGTAAATCTATGTTTACTTTCTAAAGTTGAACCCAAAACAATGATTGAAGTATGCAAGGATGAGTATTGAATCAAGGAAATGGAAGAAGAACAAATGCAGATTGAGAAGAATCAGACTTGGGAACTTGTCCCAAGACCAAAAAACAAGAATGTAATTGGAACTAAGTGGGTATTTAGGAACAAACTGAATGAGAATGGAGAAGTAGTAAGAAAAAAGGAAAGGGTTGTATGTAAAGGTTACTCATAAGTAGAAGGAATATACTTTGAGGAGACATTTACACCAGTGGAAAGAATGGAGCTATCAAAATGTTTTTGGATTTTGTAGCACATAATGATTTCAAAGTTTATCAGATGGATGTGAATTCTACTTTCTTGAATGGTGAATTGGAGGAATAAGTATACATAGAACAACCGAAAGGATTTTAGTTGTTAGATACACTGGATATGGTCTATAGATTGAAGAAGGCTTTATATGTATTGAAGCAAACTCCTAGAGTTGGATATGCAAGGTTAGACAAGTATTTGTTAAAATAAGGATTCAATAAAGGTACCACATATAGCAATCTTTAATTTGAAGTTGAAAAAGATCAAACCTTGATTATGGTTGTGTATGATGATGACATAATTTTTAGAGGAATGAAGCTATGTGTAAAAATTTTGTAGAAGAGATGTAGAAACAATTTGAAATTTCAATGATCGGAGACGAATCTCTTCCTTGGGCTACAAATCAATCGAAAAAATAAAGGTATTTTCATTTCATAATCAAAGTATGTCAAGGAAATTTTGAAGAAGTTTGGAATAGAAGATTTTAAAATAGTATGTACCCCTATGGTTATTGGCTGCAAGTTGAGCAAGAATAATGAATCTCCTAAGGTTGATCAAAGCAAGTATAGATCAATGATTGGAGGACTACTATATCTAATTGTTACTAGAACAAATATCATGCATGCAGTTTGTCTTGTGGCTAGATTTCAAGAAGATCCTAGAGAGTCGCATGTTACAGTAGTGAAGAGGATATTCAGATACTTGAAGGTCACTCTGGATCATGGCTTGTGGTATCCAAAGGATATTGAATTTAATTTGAATGATTACACAGATGCAGATTGGGTTGGTTGTGTAGATGACAAGAAAAGTACTAGTGGTGGTGCATTTTTTCTTGGATGCAAATTGGTGTCATGGCTAAGTAAAAAATAATATTCAATGGCTTTATCTACTACAAAGGGAGAATATATTGCAGAAACATCTTGCTACACACAAGTTTTGTGGATGAGGAAAATATTAAAGGATATCGAGGTGGTATATGATGAACCAATTTATATCTTCTATGATAATACAAGTGGTATCCATATTTCAAAGAATATGGTAATGCATTCAAGGACAAAGCATATTTCAATCTAGTATCACTTTTTGAGAGAGATGGATGCAAAGAATGAAGTGAAGCTTGAATATGTTCCTAAAAAGGATGAGGTTGTTGATATATGTACTAAGGCTCTTCCTAAGGATAGTTTTGAGTATCTTCAGGAGAAGTTGGGGGCTACTAGCCCTCCTTTGAACTAGATACATAAGAAGATGCATTAGTCTAGTGGATCTCAAGATTCATTCTTTGGTTTGGATTGATGATGGTGGCTACCTCTTGAGGGGAGTAGGTAGTGGATTTTTTGTTTGTTTGAGTTAGGATATGTGAGTGCAGTGATTATCGATTGATATAGTTTGGTGTGTGCTCCTAAGGGGGAGTATGCAAAGCAGTAAAGGAAAGGAATTTGTAGAGTAGTGGTAAAAAATATGATTAATGCCAAAGGTTGAGAATAAGTGGTGCAACTATTTTATCCTTTACCATTGATGTCAAAGGGGGAGAATGAGACATGTGAAAAAGAAAAGCTACTAGAGATAAAGTTATCAAAGGTGGAGACAGTGTAATGAGTTACCTATGCAAGGGGGAGAAAAAAGAAAATGAAAAAGGTATAACAAAACTATTGTGTTTGTTGTTGATGGTTTTTCACATAATATGTTACCATCAATGACAAAGGGGGAGATTATTGCATTTATAAGCAGATTGGTGTTGTCATTGATTTCAACAAGATTGTGTTGTCATTGGTGTCAATTGTATGAGTAGGAGTTTGTTGCAAACTTATGAGCAGTTGGTATTGGGTTGTTTTTTTGTTGTCTCTAATGATGCTTTGATTAGTTTCATTATGTTATCATTAGTAAGCTATTGTTGTCAACCTCTAGTATTTCATTGATAAGATTTTGTTTATGGATATATGGTTGATTTACTATGTTGCAGTTGGCTTGATGGTGATGATGAAGTACTGAAGATGTTGATGAGGTGTTTTTGGTGCTTGGTTACCAAGTGATTTTGAGAAAATTAAATCAAAAGAGGAAATAGTGTGTTGCAATGGTGTTCATTGGTATAGAGTAGCATTCTAGTTTGGTTCTGTATTTATTTTGGGTTGAAGGTTTTCTTGTGTAGTTCAGATATGTTGATCAAAGGTGTTGCATTCAAAATTTGTTGTGTTGGTTTGTTGTGCAAAGGAAGGTGTGTTCACTAGTGTGTGAACTGTATATATTACTGAGGTGTCTAGGAGAAATTTTCTTGCTCTACATTTCTCCACATAGTGGTTTAAGGTCTTGTAGATCTGGAAGAGTGATGATAGTGTGTTTATCTTTCTTTAAATGATTTTTTTCATGGTTTGGTGCTTTGGAAGTCAGTTTCTTGAGTTGTAGTGTATGGTAGAGTTGTCAAAATTTATTGGGTGTGTACATTCTTGAAGTGAAAATTGTTGCAAAGGAACTTGTTGAATTTTAGGGTGTTGTAGAATATTCTAGATAATGTTCAAGTGTTATGTGGTGTCTATAAGTCATCTTAGGATTTGTGGAAGCGTGTACTTAAGTCTTAATGGTGTTAACATTGTTAACTTAGGTTCGACCAACCTTGGGTGTTTACACTACTTGCGAAGTTGCTTTTATTTTTGTGGAAGCATGGTGTGGTGTGTATGAGTGGTTTTAGGTCCTAGCTAAGGTGTGTTGTGGCCCACCTTCATTCCTTTGCACCATAGGAATGTTTTGGTGCCAACCTAATTTGAATTTACACATTTGAGGTGCATAGCCAACCTTGGAGAATGATTCCAAGGTTGAATATGGTATAAATAAGTGTTAATTTTTTGAGGGCTGATAAGATATATGAGTATGGTGTGAGTGATGTGACTTGCAAATTTGTAGGGTGTGAATTTGAGAAGTGCAGTGCAAGATTTCAAGTGTTAGATTATTGAATGCAGTGAGAAGGTGTCTACAATTCTTTAAAAAGACTCTGAAGATGTTGGTGATATTGTGGTGAATTTTTCTATTGCTTTGAGATAGATTTCTCATTGTAACACTCTTCTCTATCTTCTTTTCTATTCTAGCAGTGAGCCTTTGGTAGTGTTCATTTCTATCTTTGGGTAGTGATCCCTATTATATTTGGTGTTTATATTACTTTTTGATTGTCTCAATGTGGTTTTTCCCATCTTGGGTTTTCCACATAAATCTAGTGTTTCTTTGTGCATGGTGTTGATATGTTTCAATTTCTATTATTTTCTTTCATGATAAATCATTCTAATAGATTAAGGGTTAATTAGATTAATGTGGATTTGAATGTTTGTGAGGGTTTTCAAGTTTTAAGGTACAATTGATTCACCCCCCTCTTAGTTGTCTTGTATATTCAACAATTTTTCCATGAAATATTGGATTTAAAATTTGAATTGTCTTTTACTACATAATTCTTGAATTTTGTCCCCAAAAATGCTTTTAGACAACCCTAAACCCCTACAAACCATCAATTGAAAATAAAGGAGGATTCCCATTCCATGAATCTTCCCAAAAATTAACTTTCTCACCATTTTCAACAGTCCATGATAGCAAAGGGATATTACATCTCATAATGAAATGATGAAATTCCACATTTTTTAACCTTCTAGTGGGTTTTCCAGAGTGAAGATTATTTTTGAATCTACCAAGTCCAGGTATTTAGTTCTCATAATTTGGCTCCATTTTAGTGTGGGGTTTGCATACGGCTTACAAGTTAGCTTTGCACCTAGAGCTAAATTTTCAATTTTAGGTTTTGTAAACCAACACCTCCAAAAACTTTATCTTTGCATAGTTTTTCTCAAGAAACTAAAGGTATTTTCTTAGAATTATCTAAATTTCCTTTCCAAAGAAATTGTTTGGTAGCTTTCACAATATTCTCATGAACCCCTTTTGGAATTTTGAGCATTTATAAGAAGTAATTTTAGATGGTAGATAAAACTACTTTAATCATAGTAAATCTCCTTTTCAATGGCAACCATCTGCTCCTCTAGGATGCTTCTCTACTTTGAATAGTTGTTAAGATCTTACTCTATAATGAGGAATTTTGAGCCCTTGAAAAGAAAGGAATACCCAAATAAGTACAAGGAAAATTATTCTACCTAAATTCTAAAACTAAGAGTATGCAACCAATTACCAATGTGCTAATGTTCTAAAAAAAGACTTTATTTCCCTAGATTGATCATTTGCCTCAAAATTAGACAATAGTTATCCAATACATACTTAATATTTTTAGCTTCCTACATAGAGGGATGACCAAATAGTAATGTATCATCTGCAAATAAGGAATGCGTGCAAGAGATGTTTGATCTCAGTATTTTGGTACCATTCCACTTGATGCATGGAAGGATAAAATTTCCCTACTCAGTGCATCTGCCATCAAAATGAAGAGGAAGGGAGAGAGAGGATCCCCTTTTCTTACTCCTTGGGAGGCAGAATAAAACTAGTCGAAGATCTATTTATGAGGACTAAAAACTTTGCTGACTTGAGATAAGAAAGAATTAATTTGCACCATTTTGTAGCAAAAACTATCCTTACCAAGATCTTTGATAAGAAATCCCAACTTAATTGGGCATAGGCCATCATTATATCTAATTTTATGATCATAGCTGGATTTTTTCCTTCATGAATTGAATGCAAGATTTCATGTGCTATTATTTCCCCTTTAGCTGTCTCTTTTCCTAGGAAAAAACCACCTTATTCCTTTGAAATTAAATTCATAATAATTTTGGCAAGCCTTAAAGTAATAGCTTTTGAAAATAATTTATAAATAGTGTTGTAGAGGGAAATAGGTAAAAAATATGCAAATGAGGATGGATTTTTTCTTTTGGGGATAAGGGAAATATGAGTCCAATATTGAGATCTTTTAATATTGTGTCATTTATATGAGATTTCTCTAAAGCCATCCATATATCTCTCCCCATAAAATCCCAATTTTTTTGATAAAATGGTACAAAAAACCATCTAGATCTAGAGCTTTATCTAAGGAAAGTGCAAAGACTAAAAATTTAACCTCTTCCAAGGTGAATAGAGACAAGAGGAATTTGTTATCTTTTGAACTAAACACCCTTGGAATGAAATTTAAGAATTCCTATTCTTTTCATTCCAAATCAAGATCCTGATTTGTTGGTTTAGAGAGGAGATTATAGAAAAATAGGACAACCTCATTTTGAGTTTGTAGCTCATATTTTAGTAGTTCATCGGAGGAAAATTTAATAGAGAAGATTGTATTAGCATTGTGTCTAACCTTAATAGAAGTGTGAAAGAACTTCATATTTTTATCTCCCTCTTTTAACCATGTTTCTCTTGATTTATGCTTCCAATATATTTCTTCTTTGGAAAGAACTTCTTCTAGTTCTTTCTAAAGTTGATTATGGTTTTGAAAGGATTCACCATTCATACCCACTTGAATGACCTATTCATCGAGCTCATGTATTTGTTGTAAAAGGATATTTTTTGTTTGAAAATATTTTTAAAGTGGATGCGATTCCATTGTTTAATACATCATTTATAAATTAATGTTTTTGGCAATTTGAAAAATTCTAGAGCTTGCTACAAATAGTGCATTCTCCCACCATTGTTTGAGGAGAGATAAAAAAAATTAATCCTTGAACCACATGCGTTTAAATTTAAAGGACAATTTGAATTTGTTTGATGCATAGTTCCAAGCTATATCCAATTTGATCCAAAAAATGTGAGAATGGAAGAAGCATATTTAAAATTAGTGTTGGGCCAGATTATAGAGATGAGGAACCTATCTAGTCTTTGTGTAGTGAGACAAAAATAATTCTTCTGTTTGTCTAGGTAAATTTACCATTAGTTGGTAAACAATTAATCAAAGAATTATCTAGGGTGAAATTAGAGAAGTCATCCATTGCTTTTGAAGGGGTGATGATACCCCCATTTTTCTCTTTCAATTAAGTATTAGCATTAAATTCCTCTCCTAAGATGATCAATTCTTCCTTTAAAATTTTTAGGGTTGCTAACAAAGAGTCCCATACCTATTTCTTACCAGTAGTAGAGGTAGGACTATAAATATTAAATATCCAAAATGTATGTTGGGAATATTAAATATTGGTGAGCATTGATGAGCCTAGTTTTTGGTCTAGTATTGGGTAAAATTTATAGTCTATTTTCTCATAGATGTCATGGAATTTAATGTTAAATGTTGGTATTTTCATAATGTTTCTCTCAAACCATTGACATTGGACTTAATCCTATCCCTACAAGTTTTAATAAAATTTGGCATAATATGTGAACTATCTATATTGATTTTGCATGTGGTTAACAAATGGTTCTTGGAGTGGTTATAGATGTGCAATTATTATGTGTACTAACCTTGCCATGAAAATTTAATGTGCTAAGTTGAGGAAGAAACCACCAGCTGGGCATGCACCATAACGTCCAGTTGAGGAATCACTCCAAGTCAAAGGAAGCCGGCAACAAAGATTCTTCATGCAACTAAATGTAACTTCCTTGTAGTGGACCTTAATGATTGAGCATGCATGGGCGTTACTGTTGTGCTAGGTCTACGTCTGAATTGCATGTCTAACTGGATTCCATGCATGCGTAACCACCATCACTCCATTTTCCCCTATTTTCCCTAAATGTCATCCTCCCAGTCATCAATTTGATTGCCTTGTGTAGCTGTAGTATAAATAATGATTTGATGCTCCTTCTCCAAAAAGGTTGCATGATTTTACATTGTACTCTCATTCTCCAGTTCTGATACATTACTCTTTGTATGCATGATTTACAGTGAATGAAATAAAGTTTTGAGTTTGAGCATTTGAGTTCTTGTTAGTTTTGAGGATACTTATCCAAGGGGGCCCACTTGGTGAGTATTCTATCTTATTAGTTTAGCATTAGTTTATTATTACTTGTTGTTTAGTACTTAGTTAGAAATATGGCATCAATTATTCCTGCAGCCACTAGAAGTCCATTCTGTGTTTGTTCCTACAGCCAAAGTAGACAAATTAGTTTCCTATTTGTTGCTTAGATCTTTTATTCCTGTTATTCATTTCAACTTAGCATAGCTATTGGTTGATGTTCAATATTTTCTTTATTTCCTTTTCAAGCAATTTACTTTCAGTATTGTGTTTCTTAGCTATAGAATAGAAATGGCTACTTGAGAGTTCCTAGCGCACATACTGTGCTAGCCCATTTCAAGTTCACGTCCCTGGGTTGATAATTTAAATGCACCTTCATGATGGTTGAGATAGCTATTCAGGTTAGATGTCCAATCTCTGAGTCATAGATGTAAAGGCTTAGTTATTCAAATTATTGTAGGAGGCCAACAAGCATCCACCATTTTTGGGTTGCAATAAACTCATACCTAACCTTACATGGATCACATAAGACTGCCAACCCTCCTGACACCCCTATAAGAGGAATATAAAATACTTCCCACTTAATCCATCTGCTCAAAATTTCTTTGTTTTGGTCCTCTAAAAAATTAGTTTCTTGCAATAGAAAAATATCTACACCACTTGTTCAATTTGACACTTTATCAAGTGCCTCTTGTTAGGGGCATTTAAGCCCCTAAATTCCACAAAAGGACCTTCATTGGTCTTGAGGAGAATTATAGGCCCTCCTTGGTCTTAGGTTCAAATTTTTATCTAGGGTAGTTTGTAAACCCACTAAAATTTTTCTTGTCTTATACTTTTCTTTCTTTCTTTGTGCTTCTCTTGGGAGACAAATTTGACACATAAAATTGAGCCTAGGAGATTGAGATTGGTTGGGAGTAATCAAAATCATTTATATCCTCAACAATTTCATTGATGATTTTTTCTCCTCCTTCCACTAGGATTTGTATTGACATTGCTAACAAGGACCTTGAAGAGGGAACTTGAGAGATAGGGGGGATATATTTAATAATATCCCATTTATGGTTTTTAACAACAAAGCTTCCACTATGAGGCTTGGAATGAGAATTTGTTTCCATATAAAACTTGGCCATATGTTGGGATTAGGAGGTGATCTAATTCCAAAATCTTATTAATATTACCATGAGAGGACACCCCCTTTTTCATAAATCCTTGATGTGCATTCACTATCATCATAATTCATTTAATCTTTTACCATTAAATCTAGGACTACTAAAGGAACATCAGGTTTCATGGTTTCCTCTACTAATGAGTTTGAAATAATAATATTTATTGCAAATATAAGTTATTGTTTCTTGGTAAATGTGAATCTAGAATTTCCAGAGTTAAATTAGTAGGGTTTTATACAATCAACTACATTGAAGCTTCATTCTCCCTAGTATGGAATGGAACCTTTAAAGGAGAGAGATCCTTCTCGAATTGGATTTCTATTAGGTCCTAATCTCCCATTTTATTTCTTGATGAACTTTTATCCACCACCTCAGTTCTATTTACTATAGCCTCGATAGCCATTGAATAAATCTCTAGGAACAAGATAAAATCATCCTTAGGAAGAATTATTTTATCAACTAGTATTTTTTCCTAATCCTCACAAGCTTCTCAAGATATGTTATGTAATGAAATAATTTTGTACTAGGATAAATCATTAGATGGTAGGAAAGACATATGGAATTAGGCCCTTCAAGGAAAATTTCTTGCCTCTAGACCTCATTTCTAGAATGAATTTAAAAAGCTTGTGGGAGAGATTTAGTGGTATCTATCAAAACAAAAATCCAAACAGGAGCTTCGGTATTATAAAAAATGTTTGATCATGTTTCATGAAAATACCCATTTAATTTCCTAGGATTTCAACTATTTGTAAATCTCTATATTTAAGTGGCAGGGTTTGTAGTTGGACCCAAAATGACATGAACTTTATAACTATAGATGAAGGGTTGAAGTTAGGGATCCAAGGTTGGGTATATAATCTTGCACCTTCTAAAACCCATTTCTTCACTTTAAATACAACATCCATTGCTTTTTTTGAGGAGAAAAAATAATTAAAATCCCTTTGCCCTGGTCTATGTAAAAAATTTCATTAAATTCTAGTGATCTTCAACCCATTTAATGAGAGCATTTTTGGTAGGGTTAAGGTTCCAAAACATACCAATAATAGGTCTTTCTTGAAGCTCCTTGATTTGATAGTTGATATGAGCTTTTGAGAATTTCACCTGGATGTCTCCCCCTGGTCTTTCCTTATTCTCTAGAACCCTTCTATGCTGCTCTACTAGCAACTTCACACTTGGTTTCTAAAGCTGGGGCCAGAAATTTGTATCATTTTGTTGGTATTTAGGAGTTGGGTTCACCTTGTTGTATCACCTAACTAGTTTTTGAGTCAACTTTTGATACCATGGTTTTCTTAGTAAAGGTGGGTTGAAGGAGGTGCCAGATATGCTTAGTTTTGGAATGGAGATGTTATTGGGAAAAGTCATGGAGCCCTTCCCACCATCGATTTTTTTTGAAAAAGTGTTTGTAGGCCCCAACCCTTAAAATGTACTAATTGTTGGGAATAGTATGTAGATTTATGCTAGACTACATGACCCTTCCCACCATCCAATGTATTTGAAAAGGTTATTTTGGGCCCTCGTTCCTTGAAATGTCCTAGTTGTTGATGATTTTTTGGCCAATATATAGGCTTTTTCCATCTAGAAACCCTCACCATGGTGCATTTGAGAATCAAAATTTTGAAATTTTCCCATTAGGGGCCTTGAAATTTTATTGAAGCTCTCTCATCTTTCCCCTCATTTTTTTTTTCTAATGTTAATTCCAAAAGGGAAAATAAAATCTAAGCTAATTCAATTGTTGGATCTTGGATATCTTTTCCACTTAACTTTTTGGTGAACCCAACATATCCTACACTTATAGTTTTTCTAATCTATATATAATGAATATTGAAATTTGATCTACCATTAGACTATTTGAATATCTTGTTATTCATATGTACTCATCTAGTTTTAAAAATCAAGAATTTGCACTCCTTATTCATTAAAACACTAAGCACTTTAGTGAATTCAATTTAGATCACATTTATAAAATATTTTGGATTTAATTGCATAAATTTAGATCTAATTTTCTTTGTTTATGGTATTATATATTAATTATTTCATATTCATTGGAAAATATTTTATATTAGTTAGAAAAATAAAACATTTAAAACACTTTGTTCCTTCAAAAACATAAACCTAAACACATTGTTTTACCATTTCATTGGAATATCTATCTTGTCACCAATTTCTTCTACCTTGTACTTCCTAGGAGCACTCATGTGTGAAGCTAATTTCATAAATCAAATACTTTGAATTCTTAAAACCCCTCATTCATTCCTTCATGTGCCTCTTATCATCAAAGTAGGGTATATTAATTTCTTGAACTCTACTAGATTTCACTCTTCGATTTTTCACATAAAAGAACATACAAAATCTTCTTTACCTATGCAAGATTTGAATCTTGAAACCTTTGTACTTCTAGACTAGGGCACTTACACCCATGTCTAGCCAATTTTACCTCAATTATTTGTGCAGGGCTCAACTTCGTAGACTTTTCTCATATTTGGTTCCTATTCTTGGTTGACTATTTGAAATTTCTATATTCTATTGTACATTACTAGTTTGACCATAATTCACTTAATTTATTGCATTACCCTAAAAATACTTGTTCCTCACACCAAAAGTGATCAAAATCCTACCAAGCCTTCTTGGTTATCCCTTGGGGACAGTAGCCAAACAATGTTTCTTGCCAAAAACTTTGTGCCATTACCAAATTAGCTTCTCAAAATACTTCCTTTCACCACTTTACCATCTCCCAAGACATGCCCTAAACTAAAAATTATCATGTATCCCCCTTCTCATATTCCTCAACCATAAAATAAACCTATTCTAATTATTGGTGCTTTAAAGCAACCTAAACATCCTATGCACATCCTAAAATTTACAAAACAAGTCACTCAAATCAATTTTATACACCAAAATATGGTGCAAAAACCACAATATCATGCAATTTATCACATATACAATACTTACAACAAAACACAACCTAAAAAAACACAAATCTACCCCAATTCCATTTGATTTCCTCAACCCTATATCCCCCCACACCTCAACTTCCTCAACATGTGAGAAAAGAGTATGATCTTGCTGAGCAACTTTGTAATACTCCAACTAAGATATCTCTTTCATAATTAATAAAAAACTCACCTACGTACCATAGAATGATCCAAGAGGCCTTACAAAAGAGAGTGGTGCCACCTTCTATTAGGCCAAATTATGTAGTAACCTTTTTTTATTGTATGTAGGAAACAAACTTGGCCATTACATTCCCTCAACATGAATTACCTTCTCTTGAAATCTAAAACCAATATGATGTGGTGGAACCCTTAAAAAAAAATTATGAGTTGGTCTTTGGTGATTCTGAGTTTTGAAATGTTGTCAAGGGTTTAGGGTTTTATGCTATGATATTTGGTTTTAGTAAGCATATTTTCCCTTTGTTTTAATCCTTGTTCTTTTGGTATTTTCCTCCATTGACCTACTGGCTTGGGTTTTTGGTTGTTTAAGTTGTACATATTAAGCTATCATCTCCATGTGGTAACCATCCCCTTGTGTTTAGGGTTACCATTTTTCCCATCACATGAAATTTCCCTTCATTTTGGTTCAATAGTTGTTTTATAAGTTGGAGTCATGAATTTATTTGCCTTTTGTCCTAGGTTGAATCTACAATTTGGGTTTGTTTTAAGTCCCCATTATTCATTGTGCCTAGGTGGCTCCTCTTTATGAACAACTTTTGGGAATGTGCTAATTACTATCACTTAAGTAGCGCATCTCTCATCACAATTTTTATTTGTTTCATCGGTTCCATTTACATGATGAGTGATGAACTCTTTTTGCTTGCATCGCATGCTTTCTTCACATTCTTGAAAGGTTGTTTCCTATCTTTTAATTTGCACAATAAGTGATGGATTCTATTTCACTTCATATATATATAGTCCTCTTTGCATCACAGAAGTAATAACACCCATACCCAACTCTTTTTGTGATGCATGATGGCCTTTTGTATATTGTTTGCATCGCGTTGTCTCTTTGCATCGTTGGAAGCCTTTTACTGCTTATCTCATTTCAATGATATGTGATATAAAATAAAAAATGAAGGATCATTATTGCACCACTTGTCAACATCTCATGTTGTCACTCATTTCTTTCATATCATTGAAAGCATTTTCATTCCAAGTAAACTTCAATGACAAGTGATGAGCAATGGTGAACTTCCAACTTCGTTTGCATCACTTGATGTTAATACATCACTAGAACATGGTTTATCCTTTGAAACACATTAGTGATAAGCGATGGACAATGAAAGGATATTCCTATGAATATTCTATCCATTGAAGGAACTTTTCACATTGTTGTTTCACTTTGTCAAGCAAAGGGTGTTAGAGCAATGTGCAATGGCTATATTAAAGGAAGTAATGGAGAATGTGGAGCATCCATATGGAAATATCTTAGAGTGTCATCATTTTTTTAAAGTATGTTTCCAAAAATAAAAAGGAGATTGGAAAATATGATGGAGAGCCATTGATCAAGTTTTAAATCAAATGGATCAATGGCTGAAATTTAAACATAAATGACTAAGTGTCAGAATGCTCATGTTCACTTGCGTGAGTCATATTTCACCAATAATGGTCAATTTTCTCATCTCTAAGGCCATTAAAGAAGTGAATTGGTCATTTTCCACCATTCTTGCAATAATTTAGGAGTAGAAAGGTGAACATAAGCTTTAGGAAAAGAAATTTTAAAGAACAAAGAGATTGTTTCCCGGGTAAGTGATCTTTGTACACTCATGTGTCTGGTTTTCAAGCATTGGGTTAGATTAAAAATAAGGGTTGAAGCATAGGGATTTATAGATTTAGGGTTGTTTTTTTCTCTATTTTGTAAAGGGGATCTCATAGTTTTATATTGGGTTTGGAGATTGGGATAGATAATTATAGATTTTAAGTTTGAATCATGTAATTCTAAGAACAAAGCCTTTGTTTTTGCTTAATTTGAAAACCCTAGATTCCTTAAATCTTGCAAAATGAGAACCCAGTGAATCCTCCAAGACTGAAGTGAAACCCAAACAAAAAATACCTAGAAAGTAAAAACATAAAGATTATGTAACAAAACTAGAAGTATGAGAGGAGTCTGAGAAGAAGACGTGATTGAAGAGGGATTTCACTAGGTATATGGAGGAGGAAACTAAAGGGTCATCTTTAGATGTAAAACTAGTTGGGAAAGAGAAATTGGTGAAGGTGTTTTAATGAGTCACTTTCAAGATTTGGCATCTGGGGTTGGTGACATTTTTGTATCTTAGAGTGGATGGGAATTATTCCTCTATGCTTTTAACAAAAGGTTTTCTAGTCATCCAACATGTCATTTGTGGACATGTGATGTTGGAAAGTATATTGTTCCCAATGTTTTTGTGGAGGTATATTTAATTTGAGAGTTGGCTAGATGTTATGAACCCAAGGATAGGGTGATTAAGAGGTTGAAAGATGGAGCCCCTATGTTGGACATAACCAAAAGCTAGATTGTAGAAGTTTTCAATTTGAATCCTTCTACAACACTTTCAATCAATTTTGGTGCCTTGTATCAACAATATGAGTAGAACAAGTATGGATACAGGAAGAATGTGCTACCAAGGCCAAGAAGACATGATGTGAACAATAAGGGTGTAGCTTTTGGACACAATGATGTTGAACCCTTCGACTGTGATGAATTTGAGGATTACTTCATAAACACCAATTATGGGTTGTGTGAAGTTTTGGCCAGGAAATTTTACATAAAGATAAATGTCCATTTGATGGTCATAGTCATCAACATTAAAAAAAAAAATCAAAATAGAGGGTTTTATTATGCCTCTTACCTTACAGAGGAAATTAATAATGACTTGGTAAAATTGAAGGATGCAAGACCCCCTCTATGTTTTAGACACTATTCACTTTTAATGCATATGTTGTTGTGGAAAGGTAGGAAGGTGTGGAGAACTTTTATGAGGCTAAGAGAAAGAGACAATCAAGATAATGAGTTTCTTGTGTAGGCGTAGACCCACATTTGGGGCATGCACTACCCTAATTCTAATTATGTTGCATTTTACAATGGATTTAAGTTCAGAGTTTTCAAATAGTTGGATTTGAAACTTGTTTATAGACTTTATAAGGGTGTGAAGGATATTTTGATTCCATTGGAATTTTAAGAGAACACAACACAGAAGCATAACTAGAGTGACTAGTATTTACATACTAGTTGTACTACTATTAGATTTTATGGAGCTTTCATGCCACCCCATTTCCTACCAATGTATGTATCTGATAGAAAGCCCTTCATGGAGATAATGTGGCAGTTAGATGCCATGGATAAAGAACATTTTAGGAGTGCTAGGAAAGCATCTCTCATTAATCATAAATGTGATTTTTCATGTTTTATGGTCACCTCAAAATAGGGTAGTGAGAAGTTCGGTACTGTAATCAACAATTACAGAATGAAACAAGATGTAATAAGGAATTTTGACCCTGAGGAAGTAGTTGACAATGAAAGGAAGGCAAGAGGAAGGTCTAGGTTCCATCACCATTTTCCCTACACAGAAGATGTAAATAGATTTTTTTCTTCAAATGAAACAGATGCTAAGAGAAAGAATGAGTGGAAAACCATATGTGCCATTGAAGAGAATATATTGAAGGAGAATCCCTTTTATATAATTCCTTATGTTGAGATAAAGTACTAACATGCTCAAGCTAAGGTATTATTCGGTGATTTTTAGGACAAGAGTTTCTTTGAAAAGATGAAGGAGGTTGAAGCAAAATCCAAAGTTTCCAAGGAGCAACATGATGCAAAGGAGGAGCTAGTTGAGTAAATCTATAGCTCATGACACACAAATTTGAGCAATGGAAGTAGGTGATGAACATACGGTTTCCCCTTTGGTAACATATTCTAAAATAGAGCAAGGTGGTGGAGATAAAATGCAAAAGGAATCTACTAAACACATTCTTATGGAGTAGGAGATTAATCAAATGATCCCCTCCCATGAAAGTAATGATTCTCTTGATATTGTTGTCCCTACTAGGAAGATTGTTATGTAGGAATACGAAGAGGATGCAAATGATGATGTCAGGGTAAGGGTTGGAAAATATTTTATGAGTGATGTCACTTTCATTCAAACCAGGGAATTTAAGGAGTTTTTCATCCAACTTAGAAGCCAAGAAATCATGAAAATAATTGAGAATGAAAAAGAAAAATTAGACCCCTCATTGTAGGAGGAGGTTGAGAAAGCAAAGGAAGAAAAAATAATGAATGAGATTGCTACCATCACCCTAGAAGAGGAAAGGAAATTGGTAAATGGAAGTGGTATTTTTTTGTTTCCTTAGTGGGACCTCACACCAGCCATTGCATTGGATGCAATCAAGAATGATCCAAGTGCTTCCATTTCTAAGGAACACTTTGACAATACGGTGTTTGGATCAGGGTTTAGTCCAAAGTTGCATACACTTGCAAGATGGTCCATGGAACCTAATACTAGAAATACCAAGGTTGTGAAGTCAGTTGAGGAATTCATTCGTGTTGTGGTGGTTAAAAGAGACATTGAAATTACTCCTACACAAGCTACGCAATTGACAATGCATGCATCAATGCTAAGTGGGGACACAGTCCAAATCTCTCAAGAAAGATATGATAGGTTACTAGAGAAGTACAAAAATATTTTGGATGAATATAGTAGTATGGTGGCTACTGCTACTAGCTTAAATTAGACTTTATCTTCCCCAACTTCCTCTTCCTTTGATTTATCTTTGCAAGATAGGAATACTTTGTCCTTGATAATCAAGAGTTTGAAAGAAGAATTGTGAATGGGGAAGGAAAATATGAAGAGAGCCAAAGAAGAAACTTCAAAGGTGGCAACAAATATTTTTGATGATATTTTAAGGCACGGGGTTTCTAGATTGGTGCACAAGTCCGATAATGTTTAAAATGTTTACAAGAAAATTCATGAAGCTCTCCTGAGGTATACTTAGGTAAAAAGTTATTTTTAGAGTGATTAGAGTAAATGGAGTGATGGGGTTAGTGATTTAAAAGAGATGATACCAAACATGAAGGAAGACCCTGAGGTACCCACACATATCCTTGATTTGATAAAGCTAGGTTGAATTGTTTAGAGAGATATCTGCATTTCATGGAAAGTTGGGTATGCAACACCAAAATAAATTGAAAATGTTTAAAGATATGGAGGGGCATGGAATGCTCAAAATATTAAGTGATGAAGGAGAGTTGAAGGATTTCAATACATGGAACAATGAGTTGGGAGTTCTACTCCCACATTTCAAGAAAGCAATCAGTCTTAGTGATTATTCCATGCTAAATAATGTTGTTGATGACATGATTGGGATTGAGGTGACTATGGACACATTTGTTAAAGAGGCCAGCGTGTTGATTGATGCTAGATATAATCAACACAATTCTAAGGTGTAGAAATTATTAGATACTCAATGGCCCACTGAGGAGGAGTATAATACATGGCTTGGAAAGTTCACATTAAGCCTTAGATAAAGTATGGATAAAAATTATCTCCTCTTAGTTATAAGGTTGATGAAAAATGGTGTTGATGTGGAGGTGCTCTACTTTTTCTCTTAATTTTTTTATGTTTTAAGTCCTGCAATCTTGGAGAGCACGTGGAAACTATTTTTTCTCATGGGAGAAGTATCTTCATCAACTAAGGAGATTTTTGGAGAGTGGGAAGTATATGCATCAACAAATAGAAATGACTTTTGTCTTACATGAGTTTTCCCCCTCAATTTTTGTAAATATAATGATCTTTGAAGTGTATAATGTAATTGTCAAATGAAAAACTAACATGTGTACATTAGCCTGAGGCTTGCTTTTCTCCCTTATTTTTATAAAAGGGAATTCATGACCAATTGTATAGGGTTGTTAGTTGATCGATCTTAGAGAAGTTTTGTAACCAGGTGTAGATAATAGAAATATGAGTCTATTCTAGGTTTTAAAGTTTTTGAGTCTTGTAATGGTGAATTTTGATAATAGTATTGTCACATTTTGAAATATAGATGGAAAATATTCAAGGTCAACATTATCCATTGTATACATTGTGAAGATTATGAATACAAATGAATTAAGGATTGTTTATATTAATCTTCATTTTCTTTCCTTTGAATGTTTATTTACTTTATTATGCTTGTTCAATGAATGAGTTAAATCTATATTAACATGGATAAAGGTTTATGTGAATGTATGCATGGATAATTAATCATTGTTTCTTTACTTCCCTGTATAAATGGTGTAAGACACCATTGAGAGGATTTGTTGTGATAGGTTTGATGTTGTTAGATGTTTTCAATTACATGGTTTAGGATTCTCCACCCTAGGATAAGGAAATAGTCATGATAGGTCATGTTTTTGATTGATTAAGTAGGGAAAGAGCCCTGACCCATACAAGAGAACAACAAATTATAGATCAATAGGAACAAAATAGCACTACTGAGGAAGTAAAACAAAAGGATAACCCCTTCCCCCAAACCCAATCAACTAAAACACATTAGCCTATACCCATAACATCAAAATTTATAAACATATCCATAATCCCTAACATATATAACCAGATCATCATAATATCCATACCCAAAAGTAGGTTATAACAACATAACCTTAAAAGAGTACCAAGCCAAAAACTAGAGTTTATCACAATAATTAAACTAAGGAAATAACTGTCTAGGCACCTAAGACCTATACCATCAGGACATCTTATATAGTAGCAATAAAACATCATGACAAAAAAAAAAAAAAAATAGTAGGGACAAACACTGAGGATCAAGCATCCTCAATCCAGCTCCAGGATTTCAGTAGGTCTTCAACAAAGCCTTCAAAATTGTCTTCAAGCTCCATTTTTCCAGAAAAATCAGCCTCGTCCTCATTCACCTTCTTCCTTTGTTGTTTCTTAATCTTACCTTGACCAAAAATAGTGGCCATGACATATTTTTTCATAAAAACATTGGCAACCCTGCATAGATTATTAACACTTTCAAGAGCTTGGAATCTACTGGAATTATCATCCTTTTGCATTTTCTCCAACAAATCCACCCTTTGAATTTTGACTATGTCTAAACCCAATATGTTACCTTAAAAATATTTTGAAACTTCATTCCCAAGGTTATAAATCTCCCTAACCTCCGAGTCATTGGTATCATCACCTTTATCAATAGCGTCCTATGTGTCTTCTTCATCATCCTTCCCATCCTCATCCTACGAATCGACATTCTTCTCCTCCTGGCTATTTTCCACTTCCTCCAACTTCATTTCCTCCTCATCAGTAGACACACCACCAAGGCTATCTAAAACTTCCTTAGGTGAAGAATTCTTATCATCCCTAACCACAATCTTCCCCTTACTATCCAAAGACTCCACAATTTTCTCTTCTAAACTTTTAGGTTTTTTATTGTTGTCAAAACCCTTTGACGTGACCAAGGTAAGCTGAGTAGATCTTTGACCCATCGGAGTAGAGCACTTAGGGAAATTGTCATTATCATCAAGTATCATTATAGTGTTGGGGTCAACCCCCAACTCACAGATAATTTTTTTTTTTCTTTTTGTTTACAATAGGATCCACGAGGGCCGCTTTACATTTTTTTGGGGTGACTTTGAGAAGGTTCAACCAAGGGGAGTCCATAGGAATGGGGGAGGTTTTAGTAGAACCCTTAGTCAGAGAATGGGTCCTACTTTTAATAAGCTCAATTTTAACAATACTCTTAGGAGTAGAGTTTTCAAGCGGCTTAACAAAGACATTTCTTTGTGGTGAAGCAGCCAAGACATATTTGTATATCACGCGAATCAAGCCTTGGTGAAATGGGTGGTTTGCTCCATTTGTTAGGCTTTGGTTCAAAGACAAAAATAGGAAGAATGGAAGATTAATTTTCTCAAGATGATGAACATGGTTCAAAATCAGAAAGTGATATCCATGGAACAATTGGAACAAGCCTTCCAACATAAAATATTTCATAACAAAGAAGAAAACATTATGGTATAGTAGAGGGAGTAAAACCCTAGAGTACCCATTTTGAAATCTCTCAGCTTTCTCTTTATCCTCAAAAAACTTTTCAATGTAAGTTTGATACTTTCCATTGCTTACCTTAGCCACCTTCTTCCCTTCATACAGTAGCCCCTTCGTGTTAGCTATGAGCTTAGCATCAACCTTGAAATGAAGACCACACAACTCAACCTCCCCATACTTCCAGGTGTTTGCAAATTTGTAGCTCAAATGCTCGATATAACCTTCCATAGCAGTAAAATAAGGGGTAAAACCAACCTTCTCAAACAAACTCCAAATCTTCGCATTCTTTTGCAAGGAATCAAATTAACTCAGCTTCGTCTGCTTCCTGGGGCCACCCATGGTTTTCTCCTTGGTAGAATAATTCTTGGGGAGAAGCAAAAACTTTTCTGGTTGGCCTTCCTCGTTCACGATTGTAGCAACAGGTAGTTCAAAAACTTCAATTTTGATTGAAACTTGGTGATTTTTTATTTGCAATAATAATGGCTTGAAACTTCTAGTAGCTTGTTGAAAATAATCAATCAAAATACAGAGCCAAATATCATATTTTTGGGTCCTTTCATAATGAATACTGACAACTCTGCCACCTTTATATATGAGCTATGATTACTCTTTTTTTATTACCTTCCTTTGCATCGACAAAAAAACATGTCAAAATTTCTTTTCCAAAATAAAACACAAATTTTTTTGAGATGTGAATAATGATCCCTATATCCTCATTAACACCTTTCTTTTTAACACATGAGGTTTCCAAAATAATCTGTCCTTTCCACCCCATTCTATTTAAATCTTTCATATCTGACATACTACCTCCATTCAAATTGTACTTCCCAATCCATCTTATCATCCTACACAATTACCACCCAAGACTGACAACAAGCAACTTGACAATGAGACAACACATCGATCCTCTCTTTTTAATGATTACCATTATGTCCATGAAAATTCAAATTCCTTGATCTATCCTTAGCAATATTTTCCTTAATTTGGTTTGATAAATTGGAGAAATCCCAATAATTTAAAACCTCCTACCTAAATCCAAAATTTTCTAGGGCATCGATAGCCATATTACCTTCCCTAAAGGTATGGTATATCTTGCAACTATGAAAATATTGTAACATATTTTTGCAATCATCTAACAAATCTTTTATCTCCCAAGGAGCCTTCGCTTTATTATGTAAATAGTCATTTATTAATTTGGAATCACCCTCCACAATAACCTTTGTATAACCATTATATTTCAAATAACCTATTCCTATTCTTGCAGCATAAGCCTCTTTCATATTATTTATTATTGTTCCTAGGCCCTTGTTGTATCCAACCACATAGATACCATGATCATCTTACAACCCCACTAGCCCCTGCCTTCCTGGATTCCCTTTTGAATGTCCATCAAAGTTACATTTGATCCATCCAGAGTCTGGGGGGATCCATATATTACTTTTCCTAATAACCTATTTAGCCCAATTAACATTCTTAAGAGCTTGAGAGAGGCCCCATTGTTGCTTGATTCCCATCTCTTGATATGAAGGCCCCTTTTTTGAAAGGGAATACTTGCAGCTTTCTATGTTCTCTTGAATCTATTTCTTGATAGTCATACACAACTCTTTCTTGCTCTTAGCAACATCCCTGAAAATCTTATTATTCCTTTCTTTCCACAAACCCCAAGTGAGGAACGGGGGAACTTATCTCAGAAGGTCAAAAATTATATTATGAGAGTAGGGCCATATCCTCCAGCAATCAACAAACATTTTAACCAAAGGAGGAAAAACCCATTCAACCGTCAAACACTTTAGAAAAAATCTCAAACTTCTTGAGCATAAGAACATTGAAATAGCAGATGCATAATTGTTTCTTTCTCTTCATTACATAGATAACATTTATTAACTAAGTTCCATCCCATTTACTTGATATTATCAATTGTATGAATCTTTCTGTTCATTACCGTCCAGCAAAAGAAATTAATCTTGGGGGTTAACTTCTTGCTCCACACATTATTCCAATTGAAGATCCCTAATTGGGAAGGCTACAAGTCAATAGTCTCATAAGAAGATTTAACCAAAAATCGCCCAAAGGCATTTTTAGTCCAAATCCATTCATCATTCTTGTTTCTTAAGAAAAGGTTAGGATTCCCAATCTTCCTCAAAATGGAGGCCAAAGCAGCATCCCAATTCATCTTTCTACCACCCTTAAGAACAACAACATTCAGATAGTTGCTTAAATCAATCTATTTTGGTCTTGAATCATCCTAATTCAAACTATTTGAATCCTTTTTTCAACACTTCTCTTTAATTTGATTCTAATCTATTGTAGGCTGTCACTAGTTGATAAAGGAGCACAAGAAGACCAAGCATCCTCCCAAAAGTTAGTTGTAAGCCCATTTCCAATTCTCAACTTTGCTCCTTTAGTTAGAGTGCCTCTTACCTTAAGCGGGTTATTCTAGAAGATAGAACCATAGGAAAGTTCCTTGTTCCTAAGGAAACAACAAACATCCTTTTTCCCCAAGTATTTAGCCCTTAGAATATAAACCCAATATTTTTCTCCTTTTAGAAGGAACCAACCCATTTTAGCCACTAGAGCTTTATTGAACCTTTTTATTCTTCTTGTCCCCAATCCTCCTTCCCTCTTTGGAGTACAAAAAATTTCCCATCTAACAAGCACCATTCTTTTCCTTTCTTCCACTCCTGACCATAAGAACCTCCTTTAGATCATTTCAATTTTCTTGGCAATATAGGTAGGTATGTTTAAAAGAGAGATAATAGATAGGTATATTTTGTAAAGAGGATTTTAAGAGTTGAATCTTCCCAACAAAACTTAACAATTTTCCTTTCCACCCAACTAGCTTCTTCTAAATCTTTTCCACAATATAGTTATAGTAGTTACTATTGGGTTTTCTTGAGATTAGCAGTAACCCCAGGTAGGTAGCTGGTAAACAAGCCTCCTGATAGCCTAAAATACTTATCACTTTATCCTTAACAATTTGGCTAGTATTAAAAAATAAATTTTACTTTTTTGGTAATTGTTGTATTGGCCAGAAACTTTAGCATATTTTTCAAGGATCACTTTCCATTGTTTATCTTCCAAAACAAACGCCTCCCCTAAAAGGATGGTGTCATCAACAAACTGCTGATGTGAAGCAAGTGAAAGGGAAGAAACAACACATAAACCTTTGAAGGCCTTACTAGAAAGTTTTTTTTGGATATTGTGACCCAAGGCTTCATCCACAATGACAAACAAACAAGGTGACAATGGCTCTCCCTATCTAATACCATGACCAACAGAGAAGAAGCCTTGAGGAACCCCATTAATCAAAATATAATACTTAGGAGAAGTGACACATGATTTGATTAAGTTGAAAAATTTATCTTTGAAACCAAAATTTTCAAGAACAACAAATAGGAAATTCCAAGAGACTCGATCATAAGCTTTTGAGATATCCAATTTCAAATCCATACCCTGTTTCTTGCTATGAGCCATAGAATAAAGCACCTCATTAGTATAAATAGATGCATCCAAAAAAAAAATTCCCTAGACAAACCCTTTCTGATTAACAACAATCATTTTATTCAAGAATAACTTCAATCTATTGACCATAATCTTAGAGCAGTTCTTATAAGTGGTGTTACATAAACTAATAGGTCTATAGTCATTCATTGAGGAAACTTCATTAGTTTTAGGAACAAGCACAATAAAGGTGGAATTCATCTAATTTAAAATCTTTCCCAACCTAAAGAAATCCCTAACAAAATTGAATAGGTTAGAGGAGAAAATATCCCAATAGACTTGGAAAAAACTTGGAGGGAAGCCATTTGGCCCTAGCACTTTGAAGGCTCCAAAAGAGAAAACAACCTCCTTAACTTCACTCATGGAAACAACTTTAGACATTTCATTTAAATTTTTCTCTATAATAACGTTAGGGATCACCTGTATAAAGTCATCCAATTCAGAATTATCAACCTTAGGACATTCTAGAAAATTTGAAAATAAGGAAACAACCTCCTTAGCAATGTCCTCCTCTTTGTCAATTCTAGTCCCATTTGAAGTAACTAAGAACCTGATCATGTTTCTTCCTCTATGTTTTAAGTTGGATTGATGGAAAAACTCAGTATTTTTGTCCCCTTCCCTCAACCATTGAATTCTTGATTTTTGTTTCCAAAAGACTTCTTCCTTTTTATTTATTTTATACCATTGAGATCTAAGGTTCCTTTCTTGGTTACAAGTCTCTTCATCCTTAATTCCCAGCTCCATCAGGTCTTGGATCTCTTTAATTTTCAAGCTTAAATCCTTTTAGTGGTAAAAATGTTGCCAAATAAATACTTATTTCATCATTTGACTTTCTCTTTAACCCATTTCAACTTCTGAGCTAATCTATACATGGGTGTACCATCACAAGGAGCTTTCCACCACTCTTCCACTAGGGATTTAAAATTTGGATGAAAGGACCACATTATTTTTATAATGTCGTAAAATTGCACCCCTTGTAATTTCACATACATTCTTCTTGCATCTGCTTTAGTGTTCACTCCCTTAGCATCTTGTGTAGGATCATTTTAGCCCCTGCATCAACCATTTTCCCCTCTTAGGATGCTTAGGACTCCTTTTTAGTAGCTACCTTCGTGCATCAACTTCGTATCAAACTTTGTGCTTTTCTCATTCTCGTCATTTTGTAGCATGATGTGTCTATACACTAGCACACCACCCATACATTTGTGTGTTGCACTAGTGTCATGTAATGTTTCAACGTTCAAACAACCATTTTCGAGCATGTTTGCCACTTGTCAACTACCTTTGTCAGTGGAAACAGCTCAGTATGCCTTGTAATCGCCTGAGAAGCTTCTTTTCCCTCATATTCTCTCTTTATATGCTATCTTTTCAATCTATTTTGGGTCTTCTGAATCTTGCTAGCTTTGGCTCCTACCTTTTCCTCCTCTATTGCTTTGCTATCTTGCTTGCACAACTTTTTATAGCTTGCCACAATATTACTCCCAAGCTCTTACATCACTCCTTGCAACTCTCTTAGCTCTTGTAGCTCTATCTCTTTTGTCTTATGCTTACGAGCATCTTGGGATTTCACACATCCCCCATCTATTGCATCTATAGTTTGTGATATAGGTTCTCCTCCTCAAGCAGGGATTGCTTTTATCACCTACATTTTGTGATACAGGTTCTCCTCCTCGAGTGACGTTTTCTTTTATCACTCATCACATACTTTACTACTCTTTATTTATCTGGCTATTCATGTAGATTGGAACATCAAAATGGGGGTTTGACTAAGGCAAACCCCTATACAGCCCCAACACTTTCTCCAAATTTTACGCATGCAAGTGATGAAGACATTTCCTTGTTGGAGGCTTCATTACTTGGGTGGTTGTAAGTACTTTATTTCTACTCTTTATCTTTATCATCTACACTTAACTTTATTTTAGTTCTGTTATATTTTTTTACTTATACTCTGGAAGTTCTCAATAATTAGATTGTCAAAAGTCACCTTGTTGATTTTTGGGATATTCTCTCTTTATAGTCCGTACGAGCTGCTAGTGCACCTCTATGATGCCAAGGCATTGCACTGTCATTCATATTTTGCACTTTCGTCCTTTGGCTGAGAGCTCATCAGTTTGTCCAAAAAACCTTTGTGACCTACTCTTTTTGATTCTATAACTCTTGTGGTGTTCCTTGAGGTAATTTAGGGAAGTTTTCCCCTTGGAAATATCTTGAGAATAAAGAGACTAATGAGTAGCGAATCCCCCTTCTCTACATTTGGGTGAACCCAACGTGAACCACAATATTTTTTTAAAAAAGCTAATAATTTATTTACTCCAACTTGGTGGGGTCATAACTTTTGACTCGGTACTCGAAATTCAAAACTGTTTGCACCATTGGAAAGGTCTCTAACATGACTAATTCAGTCCCTAAAATACAATTCCTTTGGTATCCAAATTTTAGGGAATGATTCAAGTTTCCACCCCAAATTTTTCTCTGAAGACCTCCAAAAATGCAAATTAGAAGAACCTAGAAAATACTAAAAAATTACGAAAATATGGATTTTTAGTTTCTCTTAGTTTTGTTATTAGTCAGCTTGTTTATTCATTATTTATCATATTTAAGTTACTATTTTCAAAATTAATTTAATATCTTATTTTATGATTTTAGTATCTAATTATATTCAAAATGTTAATGATGTTTCATTTCATGCATGTGGCAGTGACTTGGATTTACCCATGTTACTTAGTATCTTTGATCCTTCTCATGAAATTCCTCTTACATCGGAGGATATTTTGTTGCAAGAATATGAAATCATTTATACTTTTCTTAATGTTACCCTACCTTCTCTTCATTCCAATGCACTTTCTTCTAGAGATGATGCATTAGTGAATGGTGAATATCCTCTTCATTTCAATGTGATATCTTCTAGATATAATTAATTAGTGAGTGATGAGTCTCCTTCCACATTTGATCCTCTCTAGATCGATGTTGAGAATATGTCTTCAAATAATTATTCCACTAGTTTTGATGATTCTATAAACGTAATTTGTGTCTCTGCTGCCCCTCAAAGGCCTAAGAGACCAGTCATTTACCTAACTATAGCTAGTCCTTCTCCTAAAAGGATTTGTTCTATTAATGGTGTTCCATTTGATAGTGATTCTCCTGATCTTCCTAAGGCTCCCTCTTATAGAGTGGTAACCCATATTTATAATAATAAAAAAAATAAAAAAAATATTAATCAACCTACTTCTCAACCAAGTCTTCCTTTAGCTCCTAAATCTACAACTAAAGCACCCAGTGATTACGATCTTATCAACCAACTTCAAGTTACTCCGACCAATATCTCACTATGGGACTTGCTTCAGTCTACTCTAGCTTATCAAGGAATGCTTCAAGAAGCCTTGCAAAAGATCCTCTTGCATATCATTGCTAGGCCAGTGGATGTCGATGCGTTGATAGCTCATATTCATGTGAATTCATCAAATATTATGTTCTATCCATAGGAACTCCCATCTCTAGAAATAGAGAAGCAAGCAGACCCTCTAATTATTATAGTTAACATTAATAATATTTGCATTAGATTTACTTTCGTTGATGCTGGTTCAACACTCAATGTATGTAGCATTGATCTATTGCCTAGGATTAATATTGATTCATCTTCACTTAATGCCTCTTCTATTATTATTCATGGGTTTGATAATGTCGATCAACAAGCCTTAGGCATGATAGTCTTACCTTTGAGGTTAGGACCCATTACTGTACCCACCCTTGTATATGTTATGTCAGAAAAATTACCATATAACCTTCTTCTCGATAGACCGTGGATTCATGCTATGGGTGCAGTCCCATCTACCTTGCATAAATCTATTAAGTTCATTTGCAATAATCAATTAGTCACAATCAAAGCTAATCTTGGGGCTATGCACTTATGTGAGATGGAAACTATTGGCTAGGTTTCAATTGTGCCTACTTTTATTCCTTTAGTGTCTTCCAATGTTTTGATGTTTACTCCAACAATACCTACTACAAAGGATACTATTGAGATAGACGTCCCTAAAAATATCCTTTTGAAGCAAGAAATCTTAAGTCTACTCCTTTTACCTCTTCTCAAGAAAATCCATGCCTTGGTGATAATTTGGGTTCTTTAGACTTTACAAAATCCTTCAGTGGAGAGCATAAAGTTGACTTGATTCACTCATACATTCTGATAACATCATCCACACCTACTATTAAAGATGATTATTCTTTTGTATCACATGATGATGTGAGAAATATTTGTAATGTCCTTAATGTTGATCCTCCTCCTTCTAAGGAAGATGATCACACTTCTATTAAAAAGGCTAATGTTGGCAATCCTATCGAGAAGGATGATGGCAATCCCATAGAAGAGTGTGATCCCAATTGCTGGAATAATGCTCTCTATGAACATCTTCCTCCTTCTCAAGATTTGCAAAGCATGTGATGGCCTTAGCTTTAAGCTTGTCACTAAATATGGTTGTGGGCATCAAGGTTGTGGGTGTAATGAACAAGGCATTCAGGTCCCTATAGAATGTGCACCTTGTAAGTATGATTTGGGGCTTGGTTGCTAGAATGAACAATCTAAATAGAAGCCATGGTTGAATGACATGATTCCCGCTCAACCTTGTTCTCGTGGATTGATTTGTCTACTCTTATTTGATATCTTTAGGTCTTCTTCTAGTGAGCAATCAAAATTTTCTCCACAAGAGAAAGGTTTGATTCTTTCTCCTCATTCTTTATATGAGCAAGAGTGTATTTTGTTGAAGCTTTTAAAATCCCACTTGATTACTCTTCCTCCTCCTACACGTAAGAAATTTCATAAGCATGATAAAGAAAAACGTTCTTTTTTTGCATACCATTGAGTGCTTGGTCATCCCACTAGTGAATGGAAGGACTTGAATGATAAAATACAACTTCATGATTTAGGTGTCATCACTCATTTATTTACTGATGCACCCACCTCTTCTTCAAATGACAAGTAATATCGAGGTCTACTTCTATCTTGTATGTTCTAAGTATCTTGCATGGTTCTCCTTCCCTCTATGCTAGGGGGTAGTGATAACTTGTTCTATAGATGTGTGTCCCTCTCAAAGGACCTCCTCTTTTCTCTATTTCTTTCAAATAAAGCATCCCTTGAGTGGAACCATTTTTCTTTTGAAGGGTTCCCAAGGGACCCCTTTGAAAGCTTTTCTCTCAAATGAATTCTATCACATATAGCTTGGGAGCAGCCCAACTAGACCTTTCTTTTCTGTAACTATCCTGCAATGCAACTTGCAGTATCTATAGGTTCATATGATTAGTCTTTCTCTACAAGACCGAGAACCTGTAGAGATCCTTTGCATCAAGCTTGCCTAACATGTTTAGTTTGAAAATTAACATGTTTCTTTGCAAGTGCACTTGTGAAGCCTCTTTTCAATCTGACTCTATGGAGGCCCCTTACATTGGGATTCCTTCATGAGAGTGTACTTGGCGGAACACCTACTTTGTAGGTATGAGGGCTTTTGAAGTTCTTGCATCTTGCAAGATTCACTCATCATTGGTATGTAGGCCTCTGGGGTAGTTTGCTCAACTCTATAGGAGAGATTACCCCCAAAGCCTTTTGTTTTCATTTCATAGGTTTGCATATCTACAACAAATTTGTTCAACTCTCCTTGGGTTCGAGGACCCATGGAGCCATCTCTCTCTTAAATTATCTATTCTCTTCTCAATTGTGTATGTCAGATCAAGGAATTCCATCTTCTTCATCTTGAGCATATACCTCTTTCTCTCTTTGATATTGGTTGCTTCCCTGACTTTTGGGTGCATTCTTCTCTTGAAGTGATCAAACCTTACATTCTTCTATGTGTTATTATTTTTAATTTGGGGATGACGCATAGTACTAAGACAACCTTTTACATAAAAGTCTCTTCCACTTTTCTAACTCAAATCTTGTTAGTTAGTTAGGTCCCTGTATGTGTTTTTATGTTCTAACCTTGTGATGTGGTGGCTTTTTATGTTCTAACATTCTTGTATTATGCAGGTCTTTCTTTTCTAATGTGTTTGTTTTGTAGATCTTCAACTTGGGGCACACTTCCTTGGTTCAGAAAGCTCTCTTCCTCCTCTATAGTATCCTTTTTGGCATCATGTTGTTATTTATGTTTAGTATATTTCCTTTAGTGTGCATATTAGTGTCGATTCATATGTCCACTAAAGTGGGGGAAAAATGTAATTTCATAAAATTGTACCCATTGCAATTTCACATACATTATTGCATCTACTTTAGTGTTCACTCCCTTAGAATCTTGTGTAGAATCATTTTATCCCCTGCATCATCCTTTTTCCCCTAGCAGGATGCTTAGGACCCCTTTTGAGTAGCTACCTTTGTGCATCAGCTTCGTGTCAAACCTTGTGCTTTTCTCATTCTTGTAGTTTTGCAGCGTAATGTGTCTGGACAATAGAGTTCCATGTGGATGTCTTCATGTCGTGCTAGCATCCCATAATGTTTCAACATTCAAACAACCATTTTTTAGCATGTTTTCCACTTGTCAAATAACTTTTTCAGTGGTAATGGCTCGAGATTCCTTGTAACAGCCTAGAAGCTTCTTTTCCCTCATATTCTCTCTTTATATGCTATCTTTTCAATCTATTTTTGGTCTTCCAAATCTCACTAGCTTTGACTCTTGCATTTTCCTCCTCTATTACTTTGTTATTTTTCTTACACAACCCTCTACAACTTGTCACAATAGAACCCTCAAGCTCTTACAACACTCTTTGCAACTCTCTTGGTTCTTGTAGCTCTATCTCTTTTTCCTTATGTTTGTGAGCATCTTGGGATTGCACACATCCCCCATCTATTGCATCGACATTTTATGATACGAGTTCTCCTCAAGCAAGGATTGCTTTTATCACCTACATTTTGTGATATGGGTTCTCCTCCTCAAGTGAGATTTTCTTTTATCACTCATCGCATACTTTATTACTCTCTATCTATCTAGTTGTTTGTGGAGGTGGGAACACCAAAACGGGGGTTTGACTGAGGAAAACCCCTATACAGCCCCAACACTTTCTCTAGATTCTACACATGTAAGTATTGAAGACATTTCCTTGTTGGAGGTTTCATTACTTGGGTAGTTGTAAGCACTTTCTTTCTACTCTTTATCTTTATCATCTACACTTCACTTTATTTCAGTTCTATTATATTTTTTTATTTCCTTGTACTCTAGAAGTTCTGAATTATTATATTTTTAGTAGTCACCTTGTTTTTTTCTAGGATATTATTGCTTTCTAGTTTGTACAAGATGTGAGCATGCCTCTAGGATTTCAGCGTACCATTTTTTCATCCATATTCCATGTTGTTGTCCTTTGTCCGAGAGCTCATTAGTTTGTCCATAAAACCTCTGTAACCTGCTCTTTCTAATTCTAGAACTCACATTGTTTCTTGAGGTAATTTTGAGTAGTTCGCCCCTTGGGAATCTCTTCAGAATAAAGAGACTCATGAGTAGCAGATCCCCCTTCTCTACAATTTCGTATCTAAAAGGATAGCAATGTTTAGCCATTTTTTCATCCCAATCTAGAAGGAGCACACTATGATTAGAACTTGTTCTTAGGGAAGAAAAAAGAGAGAGATTCTATAAAATGTTCCAATTGGAAGACAAAAGAAACCTATCCAACTTCACTTGAATTAGATGACTACCCTATCTCCTATTTATCCAAGTAAAAAGAGAACCATTCAGAGGAACGTCCATTAGCCCCATTGCATTAAGAAATCTTGATAAGTCCATCATGCTATTAGAGAAATCAATAAGACCTCCACTCTTTTTTGAAGGGTACAAAGGGGAATTAAAGTCCCCACCAAGCATCCAGAACTCGTCCTTCCTATTAGTAATAATACCTTCCAAAAAATTCCAAAGATCAAGTGTATCTAGTCTTGAGTTAGGACCATATATATTTACCATGTTTCACTTGACTGAGGTAGTAACATCTTCCATAGAATAATTAGATAGTTCTTGTTGAAAAAATTTAGCCTTCCATCAAGTCTAGAGGGGAACCAACAAGTAGAAATTCCCTTAGAGGCCCCTTCAGCATCATTAACTTCAAAGCTAGCACCAGGCCAAAGCCATTTTATCAACTTCTCAAAATTTAATCTTTTCATTTTGGTTTCTTGAATTAAAAGGACATCAGGTTTAACATTAGCCACACAAGATTTTAACAAATTTTTTTTATAGGGTCCATTTATCCCCCTTACATTCCAAGATAGCATACGCATTGAGAAAAAAAGGAAAAGAAACATCGATTTCATACTACACTGAGAGGGAGAAGATCCCCCTTCTTTCTTGCTTTACTCCTAGCCAGGGAGTCAAGAGTTCATTGCTTACCAACCACCACATATCTTGTTTATTTAACCCTTGACTCTTTTAATTGTGGTATGCCCACTTTTTTATTCCCTCCTACATCTGGTTTCTTCTTTTTCCATGAATATTTATTTAGTTATCCATTCCTAGTCAACCATCCCCTCCTTCTGAGGGGAGCTAGAATTCATTAAAATTTTCTTGCTTCCATATTTACCTTCCAACTCAATATTATCTTCTAATGTATGAATATCCCTCAAACCCAATTTTGTCATAGGGGGCTCAAGAGAGGAGGTCAATAACTTTTCCATCTGACTAACAAACTCTCCATCCTACTGTATCAATCGAAAATTAGATTGTTAGCTTGTTAGATAATAACATCAAAATCCAAAGATCTTACAAAACACAATGGAAGTAAACGAAAGAACGATTGTACCTGATCGCCAAGACCTCCATGATTTACTTCTGTAATACCTTCTTGCTTGTTGGATAATACTTTGCCCTCAGATCCATCGTGCGAGCAAATCTGTAAATGCCTAAGTCCTACACCAAGCTTTGAAGGATTTATGCAATGTCTAAATGCCTATGCCTATGACTATAATTATCAATGCCTAAACATACTAAGATTTGATCAAATAAAGACAATAATTGAAATGAGAAGCCTAAATGTGCAAGGGAATAAATCCCTATGATATGTCTATGTAAAATGTTAGCGTGTAATCAAAAAATGAGAAGAAAATGATATTTTATAGAAAATGTCATTTCGAATGGATGGGCGAGATCGAATTCTACGAAAGACCTAGAATGAGAGGTCCAGATTAAATCTGAGAATCCCTAATCAGGGTTAGGGCAAAAATCCTTAATCGAACGGTCAGAATAATATCTCAGATAATCAAATCGAGGGTGGAGAATAAATGAGATAAATTAATTAAAGAAATAAAGATTTTCTAAAAATCAAGAAGATAAGATTGCCCAATTTGTGAGATTCGAAAAATCAAGAAGATAAGATTTGGACTGAAGATCAAATTTGGAAAATCAAGAATCTGCCCGATTACTTGATTTTTGGAAGAATAATATCTTTTTGAATTTAATTAATTCAAAATGATAATTTTGTGTGACAAGTAAATAATCTTTTTCAGATTATTTACTAAAAAGAGTGAAAGTTAATAGAATGAAATCATTTTAAATATTTTCATTTATTTAAAATGAGAGAAAAGTGAAATTAGTAATTAAATAATTAAAAATAATTATTTAATTTGGAAGATAAGACTGAATAATTAAATAAATTAATAAATTTATTTAATTGTGACAATTAGTGACATATCAAATAAATAAATGAAATTCATTTATTTAATAATCAGAAAGAATTAAATGCAAAAAGGTAATTAAGGTAATTAAATAAATTAAGAAATTTATTTAATTAAGGGAAGACTTAGACAATTAATGACGTATTTAATAAATAAATTTATTTATTTATTTAATAATCATGAAGAATGAAAGGACATGAATTAATTAAATAATTATGAATTATTTAATCAATAGTCGAATGTGGACCAAGGACATAATTAAATGTCATAATTACACTAGGACGAAAGTGGTAAAAATGAAGCTTGCAAGCCTAGGTCATTTTTAGGTGTCTACATTTTGCCCCTCTTTGTCATAATGTCGCTTGTCGCATTGTGACAAAGAAAATAAGTCAAAAAATGCCCCAGTGCAAAATAAGATGAGAAATAATGACGAGGAGGGTTGCGGTATGCCCCCTCGAGAGGAAAGACGGCTTCCAAGAACATGGGTGTGCTCTCGAAATTGATGAGAAGACTAGAATATGAAGAGACAAAGAAATGTTAGTGCAAAAGATATGGATGATGATATGGATGCAATGCCTATATGAGATGAGTGAGAGAAGATGCCAAGACAAAAGAACATGAATATTAGTTCCTAGACCAAATCCTTCAAAGCTTTACTGTAGGACTTTAATATTTATTGCTCTTAATCATCATTGGCTAGATTGTTGTAATGGCCAACAAACACCAGGATATGACATAGATCAAGGTGTGCAAGGTCGTACCATTACGTAAGACAAACAATCATAGACAAGGATGATCATGACTCATACTAAGAGTGTGATTGCCCCAGTCTTTTTGTCATAATCAACCACAAGAAGAAAATGACAAGGACGAATCATGAAATGTCGTTGCTTCTCTAAATCCTGCTTCCAGGACATCCTTGAGAAACTAGCAGCATGATCGTCGAAATACAAAAACAAATAAAGCCCTTACCATGATATGTCATCATTTTTCTAAATCCCAGAATCAGGACCTCACTGAGAAACTAGTAGTCATGCATGTCAATCATCATGATACATCGCTGCTTCTCTAAATCCTGCTTAGTGGGATCTCGCTGAAAAACTAATAACATGATAAATAACCAAAAGACAATTGTCAAGTGTTTGCCAAGTGCGTCTGGATATCCATTGTTTTGATGTCAAGATGTCTGGTTTAACAATGTCGAGATGTCGAAATGTTTAAAGTTTTGATGATCTTTGGAAAATGTCGAGAATTGGTGAATTCAGGAAGGACACATCCTGAATAATGCCGATGTCGAGAGGATTTGATCCCTAATAGTCATAAGGGGTCCCTCGAAATGATGACGATGCCTAGGAAGGACACATCCTAAGGCATAGATGACAGAGTTGGTTCTTCAGAAGGACACATCTGAAGAATACTAATGTCACGAAGAGTGATCTTTGGATGTCAAGAGGATCACTCAAAATGTCGAATGACAATGACGATGCCTAGGAAAGACCCATCCTAAGGAATAGATGACAGAGGTTATCGTTCAGAAGGACACATCTGAAGATTAACCAAGGGTTGATAGTTTTGACAAGTTACAGTGATTTGACTTGTTTTAATTGAGTTTTACTTGTGTTGGCCAGATGTCGCTATTGTCATAATAATATGTGCCGATGAGTTTTGTCATGTTGCGGTGAATGATTGCCATAATTTTCTTGATGAGTTTCGTTCATTTGGGAAAGACTTGTGTTGTCTTGAAGACTTTTTGACGTGTGTGCCAGTGTAATGCCATGAACCCTAATGGACTGACCTAGTGCGGCCTCGGGGGCTCATCGATAGATGGCCTGCCTACGTCATACACTCAGAGACCTCGTAGTTCGACACGACCAATGACCTTGTCTTGATGACCAAAGATTGCGTCATGATTTTATTTTGACAAACCTAAAAGGACTGACCTAATGTCTCAGGGACTCAAATGTGAGTCTTGCCTACATAGCAAGTGTGCAGAGACAACGTAGTTCAAACAAATGACGAAAACTGATTGATGGACTTGACAGACTTTGACAAGAGATGACAGTGTGTTTGCATTATTTAATCAGTCTGATGTTTTGTTTGTGGTTTTCTTCAGGACTTTTTACAATGTTTTTGTCTTTTTTTAGGACTTTTTACAATGTTTTTGTCTTTTTTCAGGACTTTTTGCCGATGTTTTTGTCTTTTTTAAGGACTTTTTACAATGTTTTTGTCTTTTTTTCAGGACTTTTTGCCAATGTTTTTGTCTTTTTTCAGGACTTTTTGCCAATGTTTTTGTCTTTTTTGAGGACATTTTGCCAATTTTTTTGTGATCATATGTGACATCCACTACAGTTGCATTATAAACATTTTTCCCCCAGTCAGGTCCAAGACTTAGCCATTTTCTACGTAACATGGATGGGATGCTGCTGGTTTTTCTAGATGGACAGTCATCAGGACTTCATGTTAATCGTTTATCCACTATGACAGGTAGGGTAGGATGTGGTGGTGATTTGCGTAATAATGGAAGAAATACCTTTCATCCTAGGCCAAGTTAGACAAAATGACAGTAGATGGCAGAGCAATGATTGATTACGCATGGCGCCTATTTGCCAGGTTTTCACCATGGTACTTGTCCAAAGCGCCTGTTTGCCAGGTTTTCACTATTGAACGAATCATTTTTCTCTTTACTATTTTCATGATTTTCTGACTTTTTTGGTGTCACCAAGATGCCTGTTTGCCAGGTTTTCATCAGGGTGACGATTTTTCATCATTTTTTGATTTTTTGTATTTTATGGTTTTCGACTCAATCCTCTGATGCTATGCGTAGAACTTTCGGAGATGTAAACTATTGATGGGCTCTATCAGTTGTTCTCCATCTGGTGTTGCTAGCTGATAAGCTCCAGAACCAAAAGAAGATATGATAATGTAGGGACCCAGCCAGTTTGGTTCAAATTTTCCTTGCTTTTCTCTGTCAGCTTGGTTCTTGGGGTTCTGCATAAGAACTAGGTCGCCAATGTCAAACTTTTTGACCATAACCTTTTTATTGTAGCTGTGACAAAGATGGTTTTGGTATGCTTGGGGATGGTTTAGTGAATTTTTCCTTCTTTCTTCTAGCATTTCCAGTTCATGCAAATGTGACTGCCGATACTCCTCTTCATTAGTTAGACCCTTCAGGGAGACTCGTAGTGAAGGAATTTTGACCTCAATGGGTAAGATGGCTTCAGTGCCAAAGACTAGGAAAAATGGGGTAGCTCCTGTAGGCGTACGAATACTAGTTCGGTAAGCCCACAGAGTAGGGTTGAGTTGTATGTGCCAGTCACGGCCAGTGTCATTGATAGTCTTTTTTAGAATTTTGACAATGGTTTTATTTGACGCCTCAGCTTAGTTGTTTCCTTGTGGGTAGTATGGAGATGAAAAATGGTGTTGGATATGGAATTGCTCACATAACTCACGTATGTCTTGATTTTTAAACGAATGTCTATTGTCAGTGATGATGGACTGCGGAAGGCCATACCGACAAATGATATAGTTAAGGATGAACTTGGATATTTGCTTACCGGTAATATATGTCAATGGGATGGCTTCAATCCACTTCGTGAAATACTCAGTGGCGGTAATAATAAACTTATGGCCATTGGATGAGGTTGGATGAATCTTACCCACGAGGTTGAGTCCCTATTGAGCGAAGGGCCAAGGAGAAGTGATCGGCCGAAGTTCCTGTACTGGAGCATGGACCAAATCACTATGGATCTAACATTTGCGACAAGTTCTGACATATTCAATTGCATCATTTTCCATAGTCAGCCAATAATACCCAAGTCTCATCACTTTCTTAGCTAGAGTAGGACCACTCGAATGAGACCCACATATACCGTCGTGTACTTCTTGTAAGGTCGTACATGCTTCTTCGGTGTCAAGACATCTAAGGAGGGTATCGTTAAAACTACGGCGGTAAAGTGTGTCACTAACAATGGAATACTTTGCAAATTTTTGGATGAAGGACTTCCTTTGGTTATTGGACAGGTTCAGTGGAAGGGTTTGAGATTTTAGGTAGTCGTAAATGTCCTAATACCAGGGAGAGTTGGGACCAACAAGTTCGCAAACCATTTCTGATTCTAGGATATCATATGTCGGTATCAAAATCTATTCTACTAAGAACTCAAATTGTGACACATTTTTAGGGATGTCCAAGAGAGAACTAATAGTAGCCATTGCATCAGCTACCTTATTTTGTGCCCTGGGGATTTGTTCAAAAGAAATCAATTGGAAGTATGTTAGGAAACTATCCACCATCCTCTCGTCGGGAAGCAACTTCTCATCCTTTGTTTCATAGTCATCATTCACTTGGTTGATAACGAGCTGGGAATCCCCGAATACAAGCAGCGTCTGAATTTTCCATTTAATTGCCAACTTGAGACCTGTGACTAGTGCTTCATATTCAGAAATGTTATTTGTACAAGGGAAGGCGATCCGGAATGACTTAGGAATTGAATCCCCCTGTGGTGTGATAAACAAGATTCCAGTGCCTGAGCCATGACCAGTATGAGACCCATCAAAATACAGCTTCCATGGTACCATCGGTTCTGCATGAAAAATGGACTCATCGAGAAAATCAGTTACTAGTGGATGAGTGACTTGAATTGGTGCGTATGCCAGTTGATCTGCTATTACTTGTCCCTTTATTTCCTTACGCTCAACATATTGTATGTCATACTCATTTAGTATCATGACCCATTTGGCCAATCGGCCTGTTAATGCCGCTCGACTTAAGAGATACTTCAGTGGATCAATCTTGGCAACCAGCTGTGTTTGATGACTGAGCATATAGTTTCTTAGTTTTTGGGATGCAAAGACAATAGCAAGGCATGCACGCTCAATGTTTGTGTTGTTCAACTCATACCCTATCAGTGTGCGACTCATGTAATAGATTGCTCTTTCTTTTCCTTCATGATCATTTTGGGCTAGTAATGCCCCCAGTGATGAACTAGTGGTTGAGATGTATAGAATCAATGGCTTTCCATGAATAGGCAGCATGAGGACTGGCGTTGACAGCAGGTAATCTTTGATTTGTTGGAAGGCCTCTTGACATTTTTTTGTCCATACAAAGGGGACACCTTTGCGCAACAGATATTGGAATGGGTGACACTTATCTGCCAATTGGGCTATGAAATGCCGAATAGATTGTACTCTACCTTACAGAGTTCTGAGTTCACTGATTCCTCTGGGTGGAGGCATGTCTATGATTGCTTTGACCTTTGCTGGATCGACCTCTATGCCTCTTCGGGAAACTATGTATCCCAATAGTTTACCTAATGTGACCTCGAAAACACACTTCTTAGGATTTAGCTGGACTTTTTTATTCTTCAAGTCTTTTGAAAATTGTGTCGAGGACCTTCAAATGATCTTTCCTTGTTGCTGATTTGGCCAATAGGTGATCCAGGTGGATCTTGAAGGCCTCAAAAATCTAGCAGCTTCAGAATCTCCTAGAACTGGCATCAATCCATAGAGCACATCGATATGATCCTAACGCAACTTGAAGCGTGTCAAAAGGAGTTCGTTTGCTTGAGATATGCTTGGTCAAAGTTCAATAAGGGTCGAGGATGCCAGATGGTTGACTGGAAAATTAACTGTCCTCAAATTAGGCAGAAGTAGTCTCAGATCGAAGAGCTCACCGACAGGATTCTGACGCAACTTGAATCGTGTCAAAAGGATATCGTACGTGCGAGTTATGCTTGGTCAAAGGCCCGGTCAAATAGGTACCAGGGGCTGACAAGAAGCGAAAAAAATTGACCATCTCAGAATTTGTCAAAATTAGCGTCAAATTGAAGTTTTTGTCAAGACGATTCCAGTGGTGTTCATTTCATGGAAAACGGAGCTCGTATGCGCAAGATACGGCCAGTCAAAGCTCTCAGTTGACTTGGTGGACTTGAAGGTACAGTGATGACGTCAGCATCCGTACATGATAAAAATGGACCAATCAGGATTTGACACGTGTCATCCATATGATGACGTTAGCATTCCGTACAACGTGACATGTCAGGTTACGTGGCATCCACGTGGTAGTCCAGTCAGGGACAGGTGGCAGTGAGTCATCGGACACGTCAGTAGTTGAGTCAGCGTCGACGGCGAATGGGAGAACAACACGTGGCAGCTAAGTCAGAGTTGTCATCCAATCAGATGCTGACACGTGGCAGCTCTTGGGAGTGCCACGTGCCCCTCTATTTTCCCTCAATGTGGGCGTCGGCGAGTTTGTTGACAAAATGTTTTGGGTCGGGTTTGAACCCGTGATCTGTGCGCAGATAGTGGAGTGTTTTCACCATTAGAGCACGAGTATCGCGCTTTACTATGTTTAGACATTGGTTAGTTTTGTTATGAAGTTTTGGAGTTTGTTTTAAAACAAAACAATCGCTGGGTTTTTAACCTGCACCCTCTGGGCCACCAAATTAGTTAATCACCGTTGTGCCACCGAATGTGCTTTAATACTATATGGAACCTGTTTGTTTTTGTTATGTATTGTTTGGCCGAACCATAAAAAATAGGCCATTTTTGTTGGATAACCCCCTAACCACTAAAACAAAAGTGGTTCCAAAAAACAAAAGGAGTCCTATTCGGAGGTGTTTGAGTGTTCTCTTGGTGAGAGCTATTAGAAAACTCTTGAGGAATCTCATTCTTTGTAAAAGCTCTTAGAAAGTTTATTTTCTCTTAGTAAAGGGTTTGGAGTGAGAGTTATTGGAGTCTTTTGAGGGCTAAGTGGTCTCTAGGGAGAAGAGATAAGAACTTAGTGAGTCCATTGAGAGATTTTGTATGACTTTTTGAGTCATTTGTAAAGGCTTGACACCTATGTACTCTTGTTGAGAGTGTGAGTTGCAGTTTCATTGTTTGGAGGCATTGTAAAGGTGACATAAGGACTAGGCAGTGTGGATGCTAGAAAGTTCTTGTCAAGACAGTGTTTCAGCGGGAAGAGCCCGAAGTGCAAGAATCTTCCTTGGTAGAAGATTGTAACTCAGTGAAAGACCATCGTGGTGTAAAAGGAAGTTTGCATCATATTAATGGCATTGATCACGCTTATTTGCGGATCCGGAGACATAGCCAAAAACTAGTGAACTCCGTAATCAAATCTTTGTCTCTCTTTTCTTGATGCATGATTTTTGTCAGTTTCTTTACTTTCCTATATTTCATGTGGTTATTTGCTTAATTCACAAGCATCGTCAGTTACGATCTTAATTTTAAATCTGTATCCTGGTGAATCTAACAATTTGTTAAGTGATTCATAGTAAGGAGTTTACGGATCAAGTTGGTATCAGAGCAAGTCTGACAAGTTGTAGGTTGTGGAATACTTGGAGCAAATTCAAGCAGTGAGGTGAGATGTCATCACATAAAGAAAATCAGTTTCCTTTTGTCTTCGATGTGGAATTTTATAAGACCTTCATGGCGATGAAAGCCAAGGTTGATGAAATGTATGATGAATGGAAGTATGAAAAAGAAGGCTTGTTGAAGAAAGTCAAAGATGCAGACTCAGTGAAAGCTCCTCATTCTTCTCATTCTCTTCCTTGTTCTCTTGGTGATTCTGAGAAACAGTCTCAAGGTGTTGGATTGAGGTTGTCCACCAAGATGGACTATGACGGAAAGGGTCTTGGTAGTCATGGACAAGGCATGGTTGAATCTATGAAGATGGATGTTGGACCTCACTATGCAAGATTGGGGTATGGTGAAGGAGAATGCTCCAAGGTAGTGGACACGAAGAATTCTCTGAAAGAAGAGCCCTTCCAAGAACGATCTGAGAGAGGTGATGGCACATCACTTTCAGGCAGTGGTGACAAATGCAAGATGTCCAAGAGAAGGACGAACACAGATTCTTCTCGGCATGCATGCACTAAGGGTGACCATCAAAGGTATAATAAAGCTGATTGTTCCAACGTTTCTTTTGATTTTAAGAAGATTGGCAATGTAAAACGTTTATGGTATAGAAGACCATGCACATTTTGTGGGTTGAATAACCATAGTGTTGCCAAGTGTTGGAAAAGAATGGCTTTGTATAGGAAGGTAGAGTCAACCAGGAAAGGGACACTGCGTAAAGACTCATCTCCAATTCAGAAGAAATATAAGGGAAAGAAAGTCTAGATGTTGAAAACACCTTGCTCTTATTGCAACAAAGGTGTCCATAAATTCAACAATTGCTTCATCATTCTGAAATGTGTCCAGAACTGGCGGTCCTTGTTGGTCCCAATCGACTAGCTCAGGGTAAACTAAGGAAATGCCATCGTCAATGCTGGTGAATCGGGGTGAGGATGCGGACAACATGCATACGGATTCAGTGATGTTGTAGATGAGATTATCATCATCCAACTCTACATCGGACTCTATCCAATATTCTCCTTCACTAGTGTCATATTCGTTTTCAAAATAAGGAGTGAAGGTTTTAGAGCCCTGGTTGTCAATGTTGTCTGATACTTCAGATTGATTGGACTGAGGGGGTTCAGATGATGGGTGTTGTACGTCATGGGAAGTGGTAGTGGGACTTTGACTATTTGGTTCCTGTTCAATTTTGAATGTTTGCCAAAACTGTTGTTTAGAGGTTAGTTCTCCTGGTTCGACAAACAAATCATCAAGACAGCAGTCACTTAGGGATCATTCTGAGCCAAATTCCCACTCATGGGAGTCTGTTTCGGTGAGGGTTTCCCTAGTAGTCTCGACACTATCTGAAGCATGTACTCACTCATTTGAAATTCTAGAGGTATGTCGATCGTCATTTTCGGATGATCCAAACCCTAATCCAAGATACTTCAGAATTTGAAAAGTTTCTATGGGTTCCCTTCGACCAATTTTATTTATTCCTAGGCCATTGGTACCATCGTAGCCTTTAGCCTTCATGATTTCATAACCTTTGCCATATCTTTGAACTGGTAATGGGGGTAGTGTGACAATATCCTTATAGATCCATCCTGTGATGTCAGCAAGGTCTTCATCACTCATATCTCCCCACTTGATAAAAACTATTTTCGGTGGGACTTTGAAAGTTTCCTGAGGTTCCATTCTGAAACATGGCCGTCCATATATCTTTGGAGTCCTGGGCATTGTTGTTATGCTGTATGCTGAGTTCAGTTTGAATTCTCCATAGCCAAGGTCCTGGATTTTGACAGTGGATTCAGCCTTAGGGATAGTGGAAAGTGATGGTGTGGTGAAAGACGTGGATGGTGCGGATGTGGAAGATAACATAAGTGTGGATGGGTCGATGTACTTGGATGACGAGGAGCCAGGCGCTTCTCGGTTAATAGGTACTCAGTTTTCAAAGATACCCCTTAGGTTGGTACAATATTGGAAAGAGTCGGGGTCTCCATATATGGTTATTTATGTGCCGTCAAATGGAAACTTTAGGCATTGGTGGTATGTAGATGAAACAACTTTTAAGGCGTGAATCCATGGACGGCCAAGCAAGATGTTATATGGTAGCTCCAAATCCAGGACCTGGCAGGTTGTGTCTACAATGACTGGTCCCACTCTGATAGGGAGAGAGATAACACCACATGAAGAGCGTTCCTCATCATCATATGCTTTGATCACTATACTTTTTGTTGGGTCTACGCACGCATCAGAGAACCCTAGAGCCTTAACCAGTTTGAGGGAGCATATGTTCAATCCTGCTCTGCCATCTACTAAAACCTGTCTAACTTTGTGCTTGTGGACAAAAATTTCTATGTGTAATGCATCATTGTGGTTGGTTTTAGGTGATGAGTAGTCTTGATCTGAGAAGGTGACGTGGTGCAGCGTAGTGAGATATCCCACCATGGTTTCAAATTGATTGACATCGATGTCCTTGGGGACCGACGACTCTAGCAGGGTTTTATCTAGGATCTCTTTGTGCGCAAGAGAGATACAAAGCAGCTCAAGTATAGAGATTTGTGCGGGAGTCTTTCCTAGCTGGTCAATGAGGTTGAATTGACTTTTGGGTTTCCACTGCTGTGTGGTTGGGACAGGTTTTGGCTGTTTAGCAGATGGGCCCGGTATGGTGATTTTGGCTTGTCTAGCGGGAGGTGGACCAACTATAGTGACCTTGCCACTGCGAGTAGTAGCATTACATTGGGGTGCTCTCTTGACCGTAATGGTATTGATGTATTCATCGTCAGTTCGGACATTATTTATAATTGGTCCACTAGAATAATCATACTTGGCTCGGGCGAAGTTAGCTTGATTCTGTGGACCTGAGGTGGAAGCATTATGAGAACCATGGTCCTGCAGTGGATTCTTATGGATAGTATGATCTGAATTGGAGGCGAATTGCGATCCACCTACTTCGACGGTGCGACTTTCAATAAGATCCTGTATTAGATTTTTCAACTGTCGGCAATTAGAGGTAGTGTGCCCTTTTGCTTGATGGTATTCACAAAATGCATTGTCATTCCACCATGCTGGTTTGAATTGTCCTGGGTCATATGGTTTTGGTTCTTGAAGTATGATGACCCCATGCTGGAGGCATTTCCTAAGGACTTCTTCAATAGGTTCACCCAAAGGAGTGTATGTGCGACCCCTAGGAAATTGTCTCATCTGACGATATTGTCCCTGATTATTTTGACCGTTTTGATTGTTTGAAGAAATATTGGAAGGAGGTGCCAATGTCGCTGTTGGTTTGTTTTGTTGTTGAACCCCTTTTAGTGCCAGTACAGGACCCACGGTGTTTGCAGTCTTGGCATCAACAACACCGTCATTTGTAACGTGCTTATTTTTAACCCAATATTTTTTTTTGTCAGCAGGTGGATTGACGTTTGTGTTTTTGGGACCGTACCTCAGTTCTCCCTTTGCGATAAGGGCTTTCTCAATCTGGACCCCTTTTTCAAATAAGTCTATGAAACTTGTGCAACAATGTATTTGCAATGCATATTTTAGGGGCCACATAAGTGTTTGGACAAACATATCGACTTTTTCTCTTTCAGGGATGTCAATGTGACATCGACTAGCAAGGCTTCTCCATTTTTGAAAGAATGGGATAAATGTCTCACCAGAATCCTCTTGCGTGAGATTGCACAAGCTAGTGATAGAGGTATCCATGTCGATGTTGTACGCATAATTTCTTATGAATTTTTGTTTAAGCTCATCCCATGTCTGGATATCCTTTTGTGTTGAAAACCATTCAAGGGCTTGACCCGCCATACTTTTAGAAAAAAGTCTCATCAAGTATGTTTGTTCATAGGCGATGTCCATACAATTGGTTGCAAATTCACGAACATGCTCAATGGGGTTTGTCTTGCCTCTATATTTTGTGAAATTGGGTGACACATATCCTGGTGGAAATGGAGGCATGTATAAGCTCTTGTCAAATGGGTATACATTTAGATCATATGATATTTATGATTTCTTGCCTGAAATGTACATGTTTTGGATAGTTTTCTCTATACCCAGCATTCTTGTTTGTAAGGCATCCATAGTAGAGTCATTTATGTTTCCGTACATTGGATTTCCTGGTACACCATGTGATCCTGTTTGTTGCGCGTGAATATTGGTGTATTGTGACGGTATGGATTGCTATGATATGTATGACGTGTGTGGATTGAAGTGTTGTTGGTGTTGAAGGTTATGGTTGGGTGCATGTTGATAAGTGTGAATGTTAGATGAGTAGGTTGGGATGTGTCCCCCAGCCATGTGTGTCATTATTTGGGGGATATTATGACCATGAATGTTATGATGTGTTAATGATGTCATGGGTTGTGTTATTTGGCCACCTTGTGTAAATTGTTGATTTTGCACAAGGGGAATGTTTGTGTTTGTACCTTGGGAGGCAATGACATTTGACTGTGTTGTTGTGTTAACGTTTAGTTGTCGTCCTTGGATAAAGATACGTCCTGTGCCTCCTCCCGAAGGATTTTGTGAAATACCACTGAGTGGATATGTCGAATTTGTGCTCATGGTAGTAGGTGGAGCAGTCAAGGAGGGATTGTTGTGACTTGATGATGCCCCCATGGCATTTACTGTCGTGGCATTTATTGTCATGATGTTTGTGGTGTTGGGGGTGTTTGGGATGTTGGAGGTGTTTGGGACATTGGGAGTGGCATGCACTGTCGTTGTGGTCCCAAAGGAAGTATTGCTCATGGTATTTGGAAGTTGACCACTATGTGACATGTTATGTGCGTTGTTGACATTAGGGTCTGGAGGTGTTAATTGTATCGTGGTAATGTCGAATCCTTGAGGTAATTTGGCTCCTTCACTCAAGAGTATAGACAAGAATCTATCTCTGTCGTGGCGGACCACTGTTTCAACGAAGTTAGAGGCCTCTGAGTCTTGTGCTATTGCCTCTAAATTTTCCTCAAGTATTTGACCATACTTATCTCTTTGCAAGAGTTGTTCAAATGGGTTGTTTGATGAGGATTGTGTTGTCATTGGAGGTTGATTGTCTAAATTGTAAAATGGATCGTAAAAGGTCCAGTTTTGGTCATTTGTAGGATTGTCGACAGTGGACGTGGGGTCTTGTCAAAAAAATTTCATTTGTCTCTTTTGTTTTTGGAGTCTAGTTTCCACCATAAATGAGATTGCTCAAATGGGAATGACAACTAATAATGATGATACTATGCAAGGTCTAAGCTCAAAATGATGACTAGGATGACTAATGTTTTTGGATTTTTTGTGAAAAGGATATGCAATATGCAGACTTATAGTGCAATTTAGGACAAGGGTACCTAAACACTTCTAAGCTCAAACTTTGTTTTCGATTTTGACTACTAGAGGACTTTGTTGAGAATGACAAGTTGACAAGGTCTAAATGACTAGTGAGTCTTCCTAACTAGACTTTTGAGTTGGAAAAATCTCACAAAAGAGGACAATGACTAAAAAGGGGTTTGATAACTTAGTCCAAGAGAGCCTAATTTCGAAAGCAATGATGTTGCAAATTATGCTTAAGATTTTCCTAATCCTAAGTATGCAATGATTTGAATCCTAGGGACAAACTAATGTCAAATGTATGTACCTAAAAATGATGAAGGATGAAACCTATGGTGATCAATGCAAACTAATGGTTGAAACTTTGAGAAATTTCAGACTTGGTTTTTGACAGAATCTTCTTGGAAACAGTGTTTGAAAAATGGTTGACAAGTTGAAGACCTCAGGTTTTGAATATGGAGTTTTAAATTTTGACAGGCAAATGTGTCGTTTGAAACTGTGAATGCGTCACAGTTTATCAAATGCGGTTTGTTTTTTTGATTGCGGCTTTTGGACAGTCAGATGCGACTCAGTTTTGCATATGCGGCTCTGAAGTGTTCAGATGCGTCATGACGCATATAAATGCAGCTATTTAAATGTCAATTGCGGTTTAACAGAGCAATTGTGGTGCATAAAATCGATTGTGGTTCAATAGATGCGACACAGTTTTGTTTGAGATTGATTTTCTTGTCATTTTGATGGCGAGTTTGAACTATGTGGTGTTGAATTTTTTGCTTAGAACTGTGATGAAACTAGAAAGCACTTGACAAACACAGTGTTTTAAATGTAACCAATCACACATCAGATAAGCACAATCCTAAAAAGGCCAATAGGCCAAGGGTTTGTATACTTGGTATAGCCCACCGATATACCCCGGATTGGTGATAAACACCTTTCCTTCTCGAGAGCGGATAGCTTAGAATTTTGGTGGCATTGGCTCCCCTCCACGGCTCATTAACGTCATTCGAGCACACCAAATTTGAATTCTTGGGTAGTGAATTCCCAAGAACTACTATCTCTACTCAAGGGGATCAATAGTGAGTGTCTTCAGGCATGATACTGTACCCTGCACTATACCAAGCAACGACCAATAGAACGGTTGGACACTAAGACAAGAGGTTTTTAATTCGGGCATTCCGTTCGTGGGGCATGATCCATGTGGCGAGAGTCCCCTTTCGGATCCATCTCGTCGGAACCACACTCGTGATTCTTGGGCTTTCCCCAAGAACCCACTTTTATATACCGGCTGGAAATCCCTCGGTGTTAGGGTGCTACCAGTCTGAGTCATCCTGGAGTGAGTACTTTTTCCCACCAGAACAAGCCCAAGTTCTAGAGTCAGTGACCGTTTCTCTTACACCCAAGATCGCCCGAAAGCGCAAGGGGAGAGGATACTTCGATTACTAAATCGTAAGGGTGACACAAAATAAGATGGGTTTGGTTTTCTGATCACCTAGTTTTCACAAGGTGAGAGCATAATCACCTACCACCTTCAAGCACAATCAAACATAAACAAACACGCATTCATTTTAAAAGCACCAAAATGAAGTGTTTTCTACACTAGAAATCGCAAACACGTTTGAGAAATGTGTCTTTCACAAGCGTAGCTGCAAAACCACATGTCAGTAGTTTGAATATATGTCTTTGGCCCACGAAAAACTCCAACGCCACATACTGCCAACAAAGATTAGTAACAAAAATAAAAAATAAAAACTTAAATGAAAACAACAAACTTAAAATAGTGATAACTTCCTCCAAACTTAACAAAATTTTAAGTGGTAGATATCCATGGAAAGCTGAAAATCAAACCTTCAAAACCCAAAAAGGATTTTCCTCGATTCTGCACAAAAAAAATGTTATATGCAAAATAAAACGCGGGTTTTAAAAATGAAATTAAAAAAAAAACAGCGATCACTAAAATAGCCATAACTTTCTCAAATCTTAACGAAATTTGAAACCGTTTAAAGTTCTGGAAAACTGAGACTGAGATCTACAAAACTCAGAAAATGTTTTAAAATATTTTATTCGCCCATTTTTTTGTGCTCAAATGAAGGTGACGAGATTTCGTATGATTTATTGGCTGTAACCTGCAACACAGTGAAAACAAACAAGAACACACACAAATTTCTCTACAAACTGTCGGGTTCACCAAATGTATCAATGGAAAATTAGATTGTTAGCTTGTTAGATAATAACATTAAAATCCAAAGATTTTACAAAACACAATGGAAGTAAACGAAAGAACGATTATACCTGATCGCCGAGACCTCCATGATTTACTTTTGTAATACCTTCTTGCTTGCTGGATAATACTTTTCCCTCAGATCCATCGTGTGAGCAAATCTGCAAATGCCTAAGTCCTACACCAAGCTTTGAAGGATTTATCCAATGTCTAAATGCCTATGCCTATGACTATAATTATCAATGCCTAAACATACTAAGATTTGATCAAATAAAGACAATAATTGAAATGAGAAGCCTAAATGTGCAAGGGAATAAATGCCTATGATATGTCTATGTAAAATGTTAGCGTGTAATCGAAAAGTGAGAAGAAAATGACATTTTATAGAAAATGTCATTTCGAATGGACGAGCGAGATCGAATTCTACGAAAGACCTAGAATGAGAGGTCCAGATTAAATCTGAGAATCCCTAATCAGGGTCAGAATAATATCTCAAATAATCAGATCGACGGTGGAGAATAAATGAGATAAATTAATTAAAGAAATAAAGATTTTCGAAAAATCAAGAAGATAAGATTGCCCGATTTGTGAGATTCGAAAAATCAAGAATATAAGATTTGGACTGAAGATCAGATTTGGAAAATCAAAAATCTGCCTGATTACTTGATTTTTGGAAGAATAATATCTTTTTGAATTTAATTAATTCAAAATGATAATTTTGTGTGACAAGTAAATAATCTTTTTCATATTATTTACTAAAAAGAGTGAAAGTTAATAGAATGAAATCATTTTAAATATTTTCATTTATTTAAAATGAGAGAAAAGTGAAATTAGTAATTAAATAATTAAAAATAATTATTTAATTTGGAAGATAAGACTGAATAATTAAATAAATTAATAAATTTATTTAATTGTGACAATTAGTGACATATCAAATAAATAAATGAAATTTATTTATTTAATAATCAGGAAGAATTAAATGCAGAAAGGTAATTAAATAAATTAAGAAATTTATTTAATTAAGGGAAGACTTAGACAATTAATGACGTATTTAATAAATTTATTTATTTATTTATTTAATAATCATGAAGAATGAAAGGACATGAATTAATTAAATAATTATGAATTATTTAATCAATAGTCGAATGTGGACCAAGGACATAATTAAATGTCATAATTACGCTAGGATGAAAGTGGTAAAAATGAAGCTTGCAGGCCTAGGTCATTTTTAGGTGCCTACACCTACCAAGGTTGATTTTGTTGTTTCTAGTGTTCCAAAACACCCCTCTCTAGTTCATTTGATTGTTGTAATAGGTTATCCCTCTTTTTGTTACCATTTTTTTTATTGAAGATACTTTTCTAAGGAAGGTGGAGTATTAAACCCAACAACATCCCCCTCAGAGAGAACCTTGTCATTATTAACCATTAGATCATCCTCATTTAGGTTATGTTCTTCATTTTCAATAATATTTTCAGAAACTAGAGTGAAAGGCTCCTTTATTAGAGTCATTGGAATCACATTTTTCAATGGAGATCCCTCTAGGACTCTTTGTTGAGGATTTTTAGGTTGAAGTGGGGCCTTGTTACAAACATCCTATAAATGAAAAATTTATTACACCCTTGGAAAAATACTAATGCTTTCTCATATTCCAACAACTGAAACCATCTACCAAATCTTGATTTTAAGGTCACTGAGGTAGGAAGAACTATGTTAACAACAACATTCACACACATTCTGGCATAAACCAGTCTATTCTTGAGAAGGGTAGCCTTATCCACCATAACCAAGGTGTAAAATGAATCAACAATACCCTTAAAGACATTTGACTATCAAAATTCCAAAGGCAACCCGGGGAGTCTAACCCAAGTGGGGAAAACTTTACCTAGGTCGGCGGAGGCATCAAATCCTAGTTACCACTTGCAAAGGGATAAAATATTCTTAAAGCTTCTATCAAAATCCCAAGGTCCTCTCATGAGAAACCTTATCATATCTTCAAGAATAACAAAGGTAAATAGAAAAATACCTTTAGGCATAGCACTTATGGAAAAAATTCCCTTTAGATTCCAAGTGTCAAAGGCCCACTAATGTACATGATCAATATTAGGATGGATAGCAAAGAAATTTCCAACCAAGGACAACTTAAATCCATCCAAAGCATCATTCAAGATCACATCTGGGACATCCACTCCATCCCCTTCTATAGTGCAAAAACTAGACAAAGAATCTTGGGGTGCCTTTGTCGAAGCCTTTCTGCCAACAAGCTTTTTAACAAAAGAAATTGCTTTCTCACTGGAAAACAACTTGTCCTTACCCCTAGGAGAAGAAACATTCCTGTTTGAATCCCCAAGACAAGGAACATATGAAGCTCTAGATGTATTTTTAATCCCCCAGAAGGTGAAGGGAAGGAAGCCACATTTTGGGAAGGAGCAGAGTTCATGGGTAGGGGAGCCCTAATGGGGCCCCCACTGGGCTGATTCATTAGGAAATGCAGAAGCTCAAAAACTTGAAAAAGGGATCATGTGCAGAGAGCTCATGACTTATGTTCTTGGAAAATATTGTTGTATGTGATAGGTCATGTTATGTTACAATTTCCTAGATCTTTCTTAGCAACTACATCCAAAATCCATTTTAATCTCCATTTTCTATGTGAATGTATGTCAACCTAAAATTACAACATTTTATTGTTCTTTAATGAGATCTCACCATGAGGATTCACTAGATCTTGAATATTTTTTCATCTGTTAAGCAGTTAAAGGAGAATTTATCTATTAAATTTACAATTGTAGACACTCAAATTATCCTGACTGATATCGTGCACTCGATTCTGATTCACTAACACCAATTCTTCCTTAAACATTTTTTACTAACCATTTAATTGAATAATATTTATTTAATTAAATTCATCAAAATTCCTCTTAAAATTAGATAATGAACCTTATCAGATTATTTCATCATTTTCCTCCTTTAATTAAATAAATCAACTTTATTTAATTAAATCCTAATGTCTTCATTTAATTAAATAAATCAATTTTATTTAATTGAATCCTAGTGTTCTTCATTTAATTGAATAAATCATATTTATTTACTTAAATTACTAATCTTCCACTATCTTCTCAATTGATTTAAATAAATCTAAGTATCTAAACCAAATGTGATATCAACTCATTCCATCTAAGTTAATTAAATCCTAATTAACTCTTAACACTAATCCTCCTTTCCTCTAGCTTTTGAAACTTGCACATGTAAATCAATTTATTTGATTTATTGATTCCTCTATTTTCATTCAAATGTGGCATATCCTTGGAATATTCCACCAATTTGAAATCTCCCTCCCAAAGGACTTTTTCCCTCCAACATGGAATTAAAGGCTCTTACATGTCCTTTTCTTGAGCCAACTTGGCATTAACTCCTCTTACAACTCTTCTTACACAAGCCATATTTTTAATTTTAAATTCCACCTACATGCATTAAACATGCACAGTGTTCAAAATTTTCTCCAATATCCTTCATTAGCATTTTGACAAGTGGCACAATGCCATTGGTTCAATGTTAATCCCACATCCATCCTATTCTTCATTCTCAAATCATTCTCCATTACAAATAGATGCCTTGTCTATTGTATTTGGAATCCACATTCCATGTAAGATCATTATGCTCATTTGAATCCACTAGCATCCACAACTTTATGCAAGATTACTATCTACAAATTTGAGCAAGTTCATCCACCATTTTCATCCAATTTTTCATAGATTTCACCATCCATAGCTAGGTTATTGGAAATTTTCATCAAGGATTACACAATCATCATCAAAGCTTTGCAATGAATTAGGAAAGGGAGTCTTTCCACATCAAATAAGCACAAATTCCCCCATGGGATGCTAGTTTGATAATTTTGAATAATATTTCATTAGCTTTTATTTGACATTTCATCTTGTTTCTTGTTCTTGTGTTTTGAATGAATTTCATGGGGAATGTTTGGTTTGAACTTGTTTAAGGACTAATGTTTACTTGTTTGTCCATGTTTGAGTAGGTTTAGGTAAAGCATTCACATTTTGGTGATAGGAGGGAAAAAATCTCAAAATTAACACATTTTTTTTCTCTATTTTTGTCATTTTTTCCGTTTTTGTCTTTCTAGGTCAAATAGTGACGTTGGAGGAAATAGCGATAAAAACACGGTCTCTCTTTTTCCACAAATCGACACTAAATTTAGCATAGAAACATTGAAATCCTCAAACAATGACAATCATTCTAGTGTCGCTATATAGCGACACTGCCTCTATGTTTCAAATGGCAATGCCTTTGTTTTCTTGCTTTTGCATTCAATCTTAAAATGACCATATCTTGGTCATATTTTGGTCTTTTTTTGAGCTTTTTTTTTTTGAAATGGGGTAGAATTTCATAATCTATCCAATGGTGGAGGTTTTTCTCAACTTTGATAAAGTTAAAATTTTCAAATTTTCACCTAAAGTCAAATCACATTGTAACTTGGTCTAAGTTTTAGGGTTTCCATGCTTAATCGTTTATCTAACCCTCATATCTTCTTTTTTCTTGATTTCATCTAACATTTGGAGCTTGGATTGTAGGTTTTAAAGGATAATGGAGCATGGAAGTGAAAGAAAAATCATTTGATACTCATTGTAATATTTTTTTAAACGCTCATGGGAAAAATAACCCATCATATGTTATTTTCCATTCAAGCTTTAGGACCAACTAGAATTATTTTGGGCATAAAATTTACAAACAACTCAAGCTTTGTCAAGTTGGTTAAAATTGAACCTTAGACACTTACTAGATTTTATTTTTGGCTTTAAAAATTGAACAAGCAACTTCAAACACTTGATTTTGGTGCTATAAAAAATAACTCACTATTGTCTTTGGGGATTTATAATGAACATGTGCTTATCTTGTTTAGTAATATTTTTACAAACTAATATCATCGAAATGTGTATGAACTTCTCTCAAACTTCACAAAAATCTTGAGAATCAAAATCATTTTGGTGATATTAGGTTGTCTAAAAGATTGCCTCCACATTTCAAATTTGGGCTCTTACAAATTGAACAAATCTTGCTAGTGTGAGAAAAGTATATTGCGTGTGTTCTCTATTTGTTCATGCAAAAAAATATTGATCGAACTACACATGTACTTACTCACTCTTTTTTTACCTTTAGAGGGCCTACCTTGGTGGTAAACATTACTCATCCCAAGGGAATGACCCAAGTGGTAATGAGCATAATCCAAGCTCTTCAAAATAGCTATATAAATTTTTGGTTGCGATGAAAATTGTAAATAATGGGAAGCAGTGCATGATAACTCTCCCCCGGTGTATTTATGATGTGTAAATCCATTTTTCTAAGGGTTGGAAGATCTCTCACAAGGATTTTATCATTGTACCCCTTAAACTAGATGCCCTTAATATGAACCTTTGTTTAGAATCCAAAATCCCAATATTTGTTGGTGTCAGGAGGTCGGACCTCCAGAATTGTCCCACATATTTATGATTATTTGTAGAGATGAAAAGATTACCATGGGAGATTCATGAGAACTAAAGCTTGGTTGACCCATAGAAGTGAGTTTTGTAGAGGGGAGCTAGTGTGGTCAAGCTTCTAATCATCCACTCTGAATAAGCAAAACCGGATTTATCCAAGTGGGAATTCAACAAATATTTTCTTTTCCATCATAGGGTTGTGCAATCTTTGAGTCAGTTAAACACATTGCTTGGATCCAAAATCTTGAAAAAAAACATTCAACAAGTTCATCAAATTTCAAACCCTTTAGAAAAGGAAAATACCTTTGAAAATTCCAAGTATTACTGCTTGTCCCTAGGGATTCTATCCTTAGAGGATTCTAAATATTTGGCCTATATCTCAAATTTCTCTCTCTAAAGTCAACTTAGGGAAACTATTTCCTTGATTCTCTTGATTTCCACATAATGGAACTTGTAGGATGAAAATAAATTGAGATGTAGAAATTTAGTTTGAAAAGCTAATCAAGAAAGTGTGGATATGGTAAAATAAATTCATTAACCAAGATTAAATCAATTGAACCCCACACATGTGCTTGCTATCTTTTTTCTTATGATCTTCCAATCAAAACATTGGTCTTTTGGTTTGGACTACTCATAGGGTAAAGCATGTTATTCACTATCTTGGTATTGTAAACAAGGTTCTCCTTAGGTTCATTTAGGATCAAACCAATCATTTCATCCATCCTCAAGCATCAATCATATACCATCTCACAAATAATTTTTGAGCCATTGGAAAAATCATTCATGCTAGAATTTTGGAAAATCCTTCTAAATCAAAATCAAAACCATCTTGTTTCACTAAGTGTGTGTAGATGAATCCTTCTTCATACACTTAGTTAAACTATCACCCTGTGGACAAGTTTATTTCAAGATAACATCCAACATCTTGTGGTTTATTAGTTCATTATCCAAAATCCAAATAAAAAATCAAATCCAAATCAAATACAATCCAATCCAAAGAATCCTAAAGTTTAGTATTCCTCCAAAGTCCCTAAAATTTCAACACCCATATCATTCACCCCTTTGATCCTTCATCTCATTATTGGTCCTAAATCCCTTAGAGGTCAACAAGGTCAAAACACAAGAAAAACATGGAATATAAACTTGATTCGTACATCATGATTAATCCAAGTCAACCAAACTATCAAGGCCTTACAATGCCAATTGATTATCAAAACTCACATTTTTAAAATCCATACATGGGATCATTATCACCTACAAACCTCAATGATGCATCAAATGTGATTTTTCCCAATCTAAATTTTGGACCACCTTTCCCTATGGTAGATTTAAATCAAAGTAAAAACCTAAAAATCTATCAACCAAACAATCAATGCATGAGTCTTCAACAAAACAACATTATCCCACCAAATCCATACATTCCAAATGTGAATATACCAAGAAAAAGTTTACCAAACATGAACATTTCAAATCCACACTTGGTAAACTTCCAGATAGATATGTTTGCAAATCATACAAATGTTGTTCAAAGTCCAAACAATATGTTAATGACTCCATGCATTGATCCAAGTCAAGGTAACACCATGCAAAATAAAAGTTACCTAAATCAAGGAAATGTTATTCCCAACCACAAAAATGTTCAATTTCAACCTATAATTCCAAATCTAAACAACACCCCAAATCATAACATTGTTCAAAATAAAATTTTCCATGATCCCATACAAACACCACAAGTATACATTCCAAATCTGCTTGAACAAAAACCAAGTCAGCTATATCAAGGGTGTCAAGATCAAAATCAAGATCAAATTTTGCGAGATCAAATTACTACACTTACCAAAATAGTTGATTCATTGTGCTAAGAGACATCTCCACCCAAAAATCAATACACTCTTCCATTGGTTAAACCATGTCATCAAAGAAGTGAGTTGTGTCCACAACCACATCAAGAACAATATCTCCAATGTTAAGAAGTTTGATATCAATATCAACAACATCAACAACAAACGCAACCTACACATCTTGAAGATCAATCACCACATCTCAAAGATCAATCACCGCATCTCCAAAATCAATCACCACAAGGTTAATTTAAAGTAAAAATATCACAAGGTAACAAAAAAAATACACACTACTTGGGGAACCAATTAAGTCTGTCATGCAATGGCTAGGCCAAGAAAATTTCATCAAAATCCCAATTTATGAAAATTATCAAGAGCCTCAAGTTAAACCACCATGGTATAATGAGAAGCACCTTTGTGATTTTCACAAAATAAAGGGACATACAACATCAAATTGTATTTGAATAAAAGATATAATCCAAGACCTTATTGATAAAAAAAAATAACTATTGAGGAAAATTATGAAGATTCAACCACTAGTGATAGCATTGACAATCTCCCCAATACAATTTTTGAAAACAATGATCAAGATCTATCCATCAATGGGCACCTTGAAGATGCTTCTACCTCATCTGAAGATCAACTCAACATACATAAAGAGTCACTTTTCGATCATGATAAAACCCTCCAACAATATCTAACAAGTATCTATTTCAAGGAGTGTTAACATTATTTGATCCTATAATCAATGATCCTTCCACCAATGATCATTTTGACAATACCTCTACCTCATCTAATGAGTTTGAGGATATATCTCAAGAATTCATTCTAAAGCATGATCAACATCTTTCACCAAAGTCTAGCAATGGTCCTTTCTAAGACATATTGACATCCTTCGACCTCATTGTTGCAGATATTGAAGGAATCTTCAACTCAACATTTGATCCAAGTCCACTCAAAGATCAAGAGGATATTGAGCCACTTCCCATGCCTAATGAAGATATCCAACAATCCTTTATAAGAAATCCATCCTTTTAAATTGACCCATGTCGAGAACTTAATCCAAAGTATGTCAAAAGCAATTCCAACATTAACCAAAATCGAGAATTTGTATCTCCACAATAATACAATGATCTAATGGGAACTCTCCTATCTATACAAGATGTCACAAATGATGATAATATCCATACAACACACACTCATCCATCTAGCCATGAGATGCTTTCTTTGGATGGACATGTAGATGATCTTCATTCAAAACAAGAATCTCATACTCTTGATATCATTACCAAGGAACAAGAGTCTCCTACTCTTAACATTTATACATAGGATCAAGATATAGAAAAATATAGAGACATATCAAAAGAAGGCTTCTAAAAAATTTGTGAATCAAAAACATCTTGTGAAGGAATATAAAAAATGAATCACGAGGAAGACTTTTACATGGATAGTGAATCATCAACACCTCTTGAAGAAATATTAAAATCTAATATTTCACAAGATCAAGCCAAATATATGAATTAGGTAGTTATCCCACTTATGGAGGATCCTATCACTTATAAACTTGGATTATTTACCTTTTTTTGGGCAAGATATCTTATCAATGAAGAAGCTATCACCTTTGAAGATCCACAACAGAACAGAGAAGGAGTAGCACCTTGTTTCCAAGGTAAATCATATCCTTTTGCAAATAAAATGTTTCACAAATGAATTATCAAGACAAAGGATTAGGCCTACATGAATAGGGTAACCTAGAACCAATGTAAATTATTGGAAATCCTAAGCATCAATTTCTTGGTTATTTGACAATTAAGGGATCTAAAAATATCAGTGATACCTCTATAATACTAGAGCCAATTTTATCTAGGGAAAACAACAACATAGGGAGCACGAAGAATCCTTATGATGAAATCGATGCCAATACTACAACCAGCCATGTCATGAATCTTAATCCACCCATCACCCCATCCACAAATTGGGACCAACATCAAAATAAAGAGTTAAATCAAAGCACAAAGAGCGTTATAAAAGAAAAATAAGATAAGAAGGATAATAGACAAATAAAATACAAATGGATACCAAAAATACAAATAGAGATTATCCCTATCAAACTCCATCAGTCAAAGAAACTATGAGGAAAAATAAAAAAGGGAAAAGTATCCATCAAAGATGTCCACAAAGGAAAAAGCAAGCTTCCCAAGCAACTTAAGAAGTATATCAAACGATTGGTCCTAATTCCATGCACACTTCCATATCCACCCATCAGTAATCATCTTCCCAAGTTTGGAGAGTCAAAGGTTCCAAACTATCAACCAATCCATATTTTATTCCTAAACACACTCCATCCAAACCTCCATGCATGATATCCAATTCTCACATTGACCATGTATTGGCAACAACCATTCATTATAAGGTTTTATAAGGCACTCTATTGTGATGTGCACACAAAGACAAAGTTAACTCTGGTATCAACAAAGCAGATCATGAATCTCAAAATTTTCATTCAAGTGAACGTATCTTGGAAAAAAAACTTCTTCAAGCAAGATATCGATGGAATATTATAGAAGAAGCATCTACATTAACACCAGCAGGTGGTTCAACATGAGCTTAATATCTTTCAGAAAAATAAAAAAATAAAAAAAATAATCAAAATAAAATATCGTCCTCTAGTGAAAACCACTATGGTGGTGCTTTAGATAGGTACCATGATGAAAACTTGGAAAACATGCATCATGTGTAGAATCAAGCATCTATGTGCACTAATTTAGGTGAAAGAATCTTATCTCATCCATAATAAAATCTAGCATTTCATCCATCTATCTTATCGATAAGAAATCCATTCATCCATGAACCATTTATCCAATCCATTTTCATCCATCTTTCACATTATCTTGATCTTGGTAAAAGTTTAGCACACACTTTACACTTATGGTAAACATCTTGACATGAGTCATTTTCATTGATCCTATCCTACCTAGCATTATCTGAGCCATGAAGCATTCCTCTATTCAAACACATTATCTTATCATAAGATAATCCTTGACATCCTTTGTGTGCTTACCATATCCATCCATTCATACACCTATCCAAGAATCAATCCATGGCATTCCATACATTGCTAGGAATTGGGGGAAAATATTTGCATCTTACTTCAGGAATAAATCTTGATCTATATCTTCCAACTCATGTGGTGATCCAAACATTGGAAAAAATGAAATCAAATTGGTCAAAGAATTTTTTCACCAAAAAATCCAAATCACTAGCCCAAGGTATATTTTTGACGAGAAGATGATCCTCATAGAACTTTATCTTTTATCAAACATCCAATCAAACAATCAATATTAGTTGCATCTAATGTATGCCTTAACGTCACATCAAATCATTCAAAATAATTTTGTTCCAAAATCAAGCTTCAAAATCTTGATCAATAAAATCCAATCAATCCATTATCATCTTCAGATATCCTTCCCAGTCCTCGTGTTGCTAAACACTATCCTTGCATTGTTGTGTATCCTCAACAATGTTATCATCATCAATCCATCAATGTAATCAATCAACCTTAGCTTGGTTTTAACCAAAATCCCAAAATAGAGCACTGATATCATCACACATATCCATATCCAAATTGTGAAAATCATGCAAAAATCCAAAAGCATCCAAAACATATCAAAATCCCAAAACATTTCAAAAATTCAAAACTTCAAAAAATTGAGTCATCTTGTCAAACTACAGGTCTCTGAGCTCTAAACATAGGCAAGGCCATCATTGATGTTCCCTTGAGACACCTTAGGTTAGTCCTTTAGGAGTCCATCATAATAAACTGGTAATCCATTTGTTCATATCTCATCAATAAACGAGTTTTGTCATCGAAACTTAAACGTAGGAAAGGCTAATCTTTGATTAGCCCCCAAGAGAAAAAATAAAAACATTCATAAAATATCATAAAACCCAAAAACATTAGAAAATTTGAAAATTAAAACATTTGCAAAACATCTTGAAAATACCAAAAAATAGCCTCAAAACATTTCAAAACATCCAAATATTTGAAAAAATCCATCTGTCCCATCTCGCTTTCACTCGAAATAAAAATTCACTCATAATAAATCATCATCATCCTCAACCTTTGGTGAAACAATTAGAAACAAGTCTAGTAGATTGAAAGTGAAAGCTCAAGTGTCAATGTCTCAAGTCTAGGTTAGTAGGTAAACAAGCTAGTCAACTCTTGGTATTAATAGTCCATCATCCAGTAAATCTCACCATCATATGATAACATCATGTCCAAGGATGCATCCTTCCTACAATGGACATCAACATCAGGCATCATCGTAGTTTAGTCTTGGCTAGCGCTATGAAGAACATTAGCTTGTTTGTTTACTTGATCTTTGTCTTTTGACTTATCTTATTACGCTCATTCCAATGACCTCTTGATGATGTCTATCAAAATGATTTAGAGAGAAAGGAATGGGGCATTGATCATTATCTTTCATTTACTATGCTTTTTGGATGTTCTTGTAATATAACTTGGTGAATACTTGCTTTGCTAGGTATGTATGGAAGGTTTTTAAGGTAGCTTATTGACTATTGCATTGATAGGTTATACCTTTTTGTGTTTTGGTATCAGATGTTTGAAACTTCCAAAGTGCATCCTAGCAAAGTTTTTGTATGTCAAGTGTGAATAAGAATATTCCTATCCATTTGTTGAGTCAAAGTTCATCTCACTAGGTACAATGCCATCCTAGTTATTATACCTCGATGCATCATATCTATGTGTGTTATCAAACATAAGGTAAGTAAGATCTTTTAAAATCTGAATCTCTAATAAGAAAAACATCATCATCATCATCCATCATCATATCTAATAAAGTCTCAATGATTCATGGACTTGTGGGACTTCTGCATCTTCTTAGCATCAAGGGTTCATCCATCTTATTCTTCTTATTCTTCTATCTTTACTAACATTTATATCCAAGTATCGAATATCTGTGTTATATCAAAATATACATGAGGCTACCCATGGTCAATGACTGTCTATACATCATCAGAATTGTCTACATCAAACATTCAAGCTTTCTAGTTCTCTCTGATCTAAATTGATCTTGAATCTTTATAGTGAGCTCAACCCAAAATTGAATTTTTTTTCCTGATCTCTTGAGGGGGTAGTATACCAGCGTAATTCTTATCACTAGGGCAACAGTGGGGCATCTAAAAAACTCAGATTTTTTTTGAATTTTGATCTTGGCAAAGTTATTCATTGAACCAACGCAGTAGGTACATTGCTTAAAGAGGGGAAAAATCTAGGTGCTCAAATTATTCGGATTGATATCGTGCACTCAACTCTAATTCACTAACACCAATTATTCCTTAATCATTTCTTTACTTACCATTTAATTGAATAATCTTTATTTAATTAAATTCATCAAAATTCCTCTTAAAATTAGATAATGAACCTTATCAGATTATTTCATCATTTTCCTGCTTTAATTAAATAAATCAATTTTATTTAATTGAATCCTATGTTCTTCATTTAATTGAATAAATCAAATTTATTTAATTAAATTACTAATCTTCCACTATCTTCTCATTTGATTTAAATAAATCTAAGTATCTAAATCAAATGTCATAACAACTAATTCCATCTAAGTTAATTAAATCCTAATTAACTCTTAACACTTATCCTCCTTTCCTCTAGCTTTTGCAACTTGCACATGTAAATCAATTTATTTGATTTATTAATTCCTCTATTTTCATTCAAATGTGGCATACCCTTGGAATATTCCACCAATTTGAAATCTCCCTCCCAAAGGACTTTTTTCCTCCAACATGGCATTAAAGGCTCTTACATGTCCTTTTCTTGATCCAACTTGGCATTAACTCATGCTTACAACTCTTCTTACACAAAGCCATCTTTTGAATTTTAAATTCCACATACCTTCATTAAACATGCACATTGTTCAAAATGTGCTCCAATCTCCTTCATTAGCATGTTGACAAGTGGCACAATGCCATTGGTTCAATGTTAATCCCACATTCATCCTATTCTTCATTCTCCAATCCTTCTCCATTATATATATAGGCATTCTCTATTGTATTTGGCATCCACAATATATGTAAGATCATTATCCTCATTTGAATCCACAATCATCCACAACTTTATGCAAGATTACTATCTACAAATTTGAGCAAGTTCATCCACCATTTTCATAAATTTCACCATCCATAGCTAGGTTATTGGAAATTTTCATCAAGGAGCACACAATCATCATAAAAGCTTTGCAAGGAATTGGGAAAGGGATTCTTTCCACATCAAAGAAGCACCAATTCCCCCATGGGATGCTGGTTTGAGCATTTTCAATAAGATTTAATTAGCTGTTATTTGATATTTCATCTTATTTTCTTGTTCTTTTGTTTTGAATGAATTTCATGGGGAATGTTTGGTTTGAACTTGTTTAAGGACTAATGTTTGCTTGTTTGTGCATGTTTGAGGAGTTTTAGGAAAAAAATTCACAATAATATATATGATAATTGGTACAAGAGTATCTAAGAATAAATTGTAGGCATCACCCTCCCAAGTTTTGTACAACCCAAAGTGCAAAGGGAAAGCCTAGCAAGATTCCACCTGTCTGTTGGCCAATCCCTCAAAGTTATTGACAATTGAATCTGGCACATTCATAGATAACTGGTGAGATGAGATTGGTTCATTAAAAATAACCAATAGATTGGCGACTCTAGTAAGGAAAAAGCAAGTCCAATGTCTCTAGGTTAGATCAGGTATAGTCAAAGTTAATGAAGTTCCTTGTTCTTTGTTGTCTAAAGAAAAAATTATATAAAATTATCATAATAGATCATATTTATATTTTGTGTGTCAAGTTCTAGATCTCTTTTTTGTTTCTTGTTGAGGTACAAATTTATCTCTGAATTTACAAAGGCTTCTCAAAATTATGATATATTTTTATTTCCCCATCTAGTGGGTGGAGACTTTGAAGTCTCTTGTGCCAGTGTAAATTTAAAAGTTCAAAGAAGGAAAGAAAGGGAGATTTGTGAGGATAGATTTGAATCCATGAGAGGAACTCAGAGCAAAGTGAAGAAGAATCCTAAGCAGAAGTTGGAGTATGAACTACCACGAACTAAGAAGTCATCATAGATAGCAATGAACGTTGAAGCAAGTATGCTAATAATCTTGATCATGCATTTGCAATTTTAAATGAAAATACTCATGAAGAAACATTTGAATATGGTATGAACCCTAGTAATGAGGGAAGTATTGCTACAAATGAACCCCCTATTACCACTAGTCAGCCTAAACCTAATCCTCTAGTTTAAAAGGAATTTGAACCATGGAGACTCTAGGATAAAGAATCTTTTTCCCCAGCCAAAAAAGAAAATTCTGGGGGCACGCCTACTTTCAATGATGATAATTTCAATCCAAGAGGGAAATCACATAGTAGAACCTCACACCACTCTTTTGAAAGAGAACCACTGAATCTCACCTATTATACCCCAAAACCTAGTAAATCTAAGGTTACTATGGAGGATGAAGAAGATATAAATAAGGATATGCAAGATTTATAAGAAGAAGAATTGAGACTTAAGGATTTGGGATTAAAAAAAGAAAAATAAAGAGAGGAAAAAATAAAAATATTCCATGATAAAGAGAGATCAGTTAAGGAGAAGGGTTGAAAAGATGAGAGAAATGGTGAGAGAAGAACCATTTTCTCAAGATACCTTTGAAATTGTTGTTAGGGAAACCTTTGATCATATTATTAAGGTAAATATTATTGTAAGATGGTGTGTCTCTTGGTCTTCCTTTCCAGCACAAATCTTGGTTTTGTGACATGGCTTAACTGCATCCTATGGATCTTACATAAATCTAGTAGTCGTACTAGGCATTGGCAGGTCAATCTTTTTGTGCAGTGACAATCACCAATGTAACAATTGGTATCAAAGCCAAGGTCACAGGTTCAAACCCCTTTCCTACGTTGGAGGGATTGTTACAAGATGGTGTGTCCCTTGGTATTCCTTGTCCAACACAATGCTTGGGTTTGTGGCATGGCCTAACCACCTCCTGTGGATCTTACATAAATATGGCGGTTGTATTGGGTATTGACAGGTCAATCTTTTGGTGCAACGACAACCACCAATGTAACAAATATTCCTATTGGAACCACTACTACAATCACATATACCAATTCTATTGTAGTAACTAAAGTTTCAGACCCCTCTACTGCTATCAAGAAATTCCAACCTATATATATATATATAGGAAGGAGACCTATGGGATAGCCCAAGAAAGAAACTGTAAATGCAAACAAAAGTGCCTCATCCACTAGTATTTCTAACACAAGTGCATAAACTGGTTCCATTCCATCAAATGTACCTCTTGATCCCCAAGTTTTGAAATTACAATTAGCTAATGAGAAATTTCAAAAAGAGTTGGATAAGATGCAAATTATTGCTGCAAATATAGAAATAGAAAATAAGATTTCATTTCTCAAAACCTCCATTCGGGACCCAGGATCTTCAAGTTTTGTTCATTCCATTCTTGATCCCCAGCCACAAAACACTCAATCAAGTGGAAATATCCCTAGTAGTGGTGGAGGTGGAAATGGAAAAGACAATAAATAGTCTAGTGATCAATATGAAAATGAACCTCACAATGATCAAAGAGATCGGTTGACTAGAAGACCTATGTAGGTGGATAGGTACAAAAAAATGTGCTTTTCTAGAATACCTGGTTACCCAAACCAATTCCCTGATGATATCAAGAATGTATTTGTTAGTTCCATTAGACATAATTCTATAATGGTGAGGATCACTTAAGATCATTTGATAACATGATGGATGATTTTAAGGTTGAGGCTGAAGATGTTATGATGAAGCCATTTATGTAGTCACTCACTAGATATGTCAAGGAATGGTATAGATCCTTGCCAACAGAAATCATTCAGTCATGGGAGGAATTTAAAAGGATATTTAGAGAACAATATGGTGATAAGACTGATGCAAGGTTCTTGTTGAATGTATTCAATAATATTTGTAGAGGTTCCAATGAAATGGTTGTTGATTTCAACACTAGATTTTAGAAAGCTATGAAAAAATTTCCTACCGACTTGAGGCTAAATGATAATGTATGTTTGGTCAATTATTGTGATGCCTTTGATTCAAAAATGAGTTATCTTCTACAAGAAAGGAATCCTCAAACCTTGAGATATGCCTTCAAAGTTGCATTATACATTGAAATTAATAGAGCATTAGGAAAGGTAGGGAGGAGAGATGATGTTAAGATATTAGAGAATCCAAAGAAGGAAGATGAAAACTTTGCAGAGCAAGGATCCTCCCTTGAAGATAAATTGGATAAAGCTGCAAATTCCATGAAAGACATAAGTTATAGAGTTTCTAGATAAGAAAAGGGACTGACAAATGACAAACCTAATTTCCAAAGAAATGAAAGACCTCCTAGGCTACAAGATCATCCTTACAATACTAATTGGCATAATGGAAAGCCAATTTAGAACAATAAAAATAATACACTAAGAAAATTTCCCCCTGATCCATTACAAAAGAACTCTACTAATTTTACTAATGAAATGCCCAGGTGTGTTGTTTTCCAGCTACCACATGCTTTCCAAACATGTTCAATGGAAAAATAGTTTGAAGGACAGAATGAGTTTGATGATTATGAGTCACTTCAAGAAAATAGTGAGGAAATACATGTGCTTATGCACAAATCACATTTTTCTCAAGAAGAATTCTCTTTAGATGAAGATTCAGATGAAGTTGATGTTGACAATCAGAGGAAGAAATCAAACGCTTATCATCAACAATTTTTTCTTGATGAAGATGATAATGTTCAACATAATTTTTGTTCTTTGGAGACAGATGAAATGAATGTGTTTCTAAGAAGACCCTCTGATGAGGAATATCAAAGGATGATGGTAGCATTGGTTGCACAAGCTAGAAACACTCACAACTTGAGGAATAAAATTGTGAATTGTGACCAAGGAAAGTCAGACAACATGTTCATCAAAGAGAAAAGTCTAGAAAATTAGGGAGTTAAATTAGATGGTAAAGAGGGTGAGATCAAATCCAAGGAAAATAAATGACCTAAGATTTGGGCTAAGAAAGATAACACAACCAAGAAAAATGATGAGATTGTCTCTCCAATTGCAAAAGCAAAGACTCAAAAGTCAAATGTAGGGCAAGAAAAGAAAAAAGAAAAGAAAGATGTTGATAAGAAATGTGAGCAACAAAAGGTCAAGATTGAGGAACAAGGTCTAGTTCCTTATGAATTACCTAAGAATAATTTTTTTGAAATGTTTCAGTTACATTCCCAAATCAAGGTGACATTTCCATTAATGGAGATGATGAGAATTGAAGAAAAAAATAGAAGTAACCCTTATCAATGGTGCTACTACGACATGTGATGATAAAAGAGTGTCTACCCAGCCTAAAGTGAGTGGAAATAAAGTAATTGGAGAGGAAGTGGAGGGATAAATTATTCAAATCCCTCATATTTACTTAGGTAGTACTATCACAACTTGTCCAAGTAATATTGATCATTTTATATGACTTTGATTGTTGATGGTAATCTCTTAAAAAAATGTATGATTGATTCAAGAGATTCATCTAACATCATGTTGGTTTAAATCATGAAGGAGATAGATTTGAAGATTTAGAGCTTGTTATTTCTCAAGTTAGATAAAGATATGCATCAAAGAATAATAGGTCGAAATAGTATAGGAATGTTGTCTGGGACTTAATAGAATAGTTTGATGCTTTTAGTATTGATTGGTTGGATATGAGTAATAATCAGGTGGAAAATTTACTTCCCAATAGTGCACTCCAACCAAATGACATTACCTTTACAGGCATTTCACAAGTTGAAGTGCAGATTAGAGCTTTAGTTTCTAATAATATATAGAACTGGTAGGTTTTTAAAAATGATGAGGAAATTTTGAGATTCTTGCAATGTGTAGATGAGTATGAAGGTCAATAAATTGACTTTGGAGCTTTTGTGGAAGAAGTGGATGGAAAAGACATAGTATTTGGCAATGAAATCATTTAGTTGAAAACTAACAAAATCCCAAAGAGGTTAGTTGCTCTGGAGAGGGTCTTTGATGGCCCTAATAGGACCAATGCCAAACCAACATCTACTCATAAGGAGGATCTGGAAGAGGTCAACCTTGGCACAAAAATACTCTGAAGAAAGTCTAATTTGGAAATAAAATGAAACCTCAAGTCAAAGTAATGTTGATTGCTTTGTTGATAAGATATAGGCTTGTGTTTTCCTGGTCTTATGATGATCTAAAGGCCTGTAGGGAAGAATTGTTTTAAAATGAAATTGCCTTAAAATATGACACTAAGCCTTTTAGGAAAAAGTAAAGGCCAATCAATCCTACATTGGCACCTAAGATGCAAGAAGAATTGGTCAAGTTAAGAGAAGCCGATATCATTAAACCAATTAGGCATTCCCAAGGTTGTGAAGTCAGTTGAGGAAGTCATTGGTGTTCTGGTGGTAAAAAGAGCCACTAAAATTACTCCTACACAAGTTGCAAAATTGACAAAGCATGCAACAAGCTAAGTGTAGACACTACCCAATTCTCTCAGGAAAGATATTATAGGTTACTAGAGAAATACAATGGGATTTTGGATGAATATAATAGGATGGTGGCTACTACTACCAACTGAACACATAAGACCTTTCCTTCCCAACTTCCTCTTCCTTTGATTTATCTTCACAATACAGGGAAACTTTATCCTTAAGAATCAAGAGTTTGAAAGAAAAATTGTGAATGGAGAAGGACAATGTGAAGAGAGCCAAAGAAGAAAATTCAAAGGTGGCAATAGATATTTTTAATGATATTTTAAGGCATAGGGTTTCTAGATTGGTGCACAAGTCTGATAATGTTTTGAATGTTTACAAGAACATTTATGAAGCTCACTTGAGGTATACTCAGGTACAAATTGCTTTTCAAAGTGATTGGACTAAATGGACTGCCAGGGTTAGTGTATTAAAAGAGATGATACCAAACATGAAGGAAGACCCTGAGGCACCCACACATATCCATAATTTGATAAAGGAAGTTGAATTTTTGGGAGAGATATCTATATTTCATGGCAAGTTGGGTGTGCAGGTCCAAAATAAATTGAAGTTTTTTAAAGATATGGAGGGGCATGGAATGCCAAAAATATTAAGTGATGAAGGGGAGTTGAAGGATTTCAATACATGGAAAGATGAGTTGGGAGGTATACTCCCACATTTCAAGGAAGCAATCAGTCTTAGTGATTTTTGCAATACTAAACAATGTTGTAAATGACATGACTAGGATTGAGGTGACTATGGACATATTATACTCAATGGCCCACCAAGGAGGAGTATCATACAAGTCTTGAAAAGTTCACAAATTAAGCCTCAGATAAAGTATGGATAAAAATTATCTCCTCTCGGTTATAAGTTTGATGACAAATGATGTTGATGTGGAGGTGTTTTTCTTTTTCTTTTAATTCTTTTATGTTTTAAGTCTTGAATCTTGGAGAGCACGTGGAAAGTTTTTTTTCTCATTGGAGAACTATCTTCATTGAATAAGGAACTTTTTGGAGAGTGGGAAGTATTTGAATTGACAAATAGAAATGAATTTTTTCTTACATGAGTTTTCCCCCTCAATTTTTTTAAATATAACAGTCTTTGAAGTGTACAATGTAATTATCAAATGAAAAACTGACGTGTACATTGGCCTAAGGCTTGTGTTTTCTCCCTTGTTTTTATAAAAGGTAATTTAGGGCCAATTGTACTAGGTTGTTAGTTGATTGATCTCAGAGAAGTTTTGTAACTAGGTCTAGATAATAGAAATATGAGTATGTTCTAGGTTTTAAAGTTTTTGAGTGTTGTAATCATGAATGTTGATAACAATACTATCACATTATGAAATATAAATGGAAAATATTCAAGACCAACATTCTCCATTGTATGCATTGCATAGATTATGAATACAAATGAATCAAAGATTATTTCTATTCATCTTCATTTTCTTTCCTTTGAATTTTTATTCATTGTTATTACACTTGTTCAATGAATGAGTTAAAATTGTAATAACATGGATAAAGGTTTATGTGAATGTATTCATGGATAATTAAGCATTGTTGGTTTTGTTTCTTGTATCAATGGTGTAATGCACTATTGATAGGCTTTGTTGTGAGAGGTTTGATGTTGCTAGATGTTTTCAATTACATGGTTTAGGATTCTCCACCCTAGGATAAGGCATTGGTTGTGATAGGTCATGTTATGTTACAATTTCCTAGATCTTTCTTAGCAACTACATTAAAAGTTATTTTTAATATCTATTTTCTATGTAAATGTATGTCGAGATGAAATTATAACATTTTATCATGCTTTAGTGAGATTTCACCATGAGGATTAGCCAAATCCTTAAGGTTTTTTCATTTGTTAAGTATCTAAAGGAGAATTTATCTGTTAAATTTGCAGCATATGATAATTAGCACAAGAGTATATGAAAATACATTGTAGGGATCACTGGTGCAGGAGCACCAGGCAAGGGATTATTTTGTTTTTGAGTTCTTTAATTTTGTGGTGCTATCATAAGGTCATGTTGACCATTATTTTAGGTGCTTAGGGTTGTTTTTGGTCTTTGGAAAAGAGGGTGTCAAGTTTCCAATGAGTTTAGAGGCTCACTTTGCTAAATAGTGAAAAATTGTTAAATGTCCGAAAACACAGCGGGTTTTACAAAAAGGCATTTTTAGGTCATTTAAGCCTCGACCCAAGAACCTAAATTGTTGGGAAGGCATATTTAAGGCATTCCACGACCTTTTTGGTGGGTTATAAGTTCTTTGTATGGACTGTTTTTCAGGAAATTAAAGAAAACAACTTTCTTGTCTTATTTTCTGTGTTTTTCTATTCTTGTTTGCAAGATAGCAGTTAAATGAATTAAAAGAGGAATTTTGTAAGTTTTTTTAGCATGTAGAGAAGCCTCTAGAAGTTTTGTTAAGGCACATTTGATAGTTTTTTCATCATTTTCACACATTCTTGTAAAATCTGTGTTTTTCCCTTATTTGATGTTTTGACTGGAACTGTGTAAAAATGGAGTTCTAGGCTGCATTCCCTCTGTACCTGGAAGTATGGAATTTTTGGGAACGTGGTCAGGCTCCATATCTGTACATATTTTAGTGGTAGGTGTTATGTTTTCTTTGGTTGCAGGAGTTATGAGAAAAGTCTTGCCCTAGGCAAGCCAGTGAAGAGCCCGGCTAGGAAAGGCTGCAGAACAACGTTGATAACTTGCAGGGGAGAAAATATTTTCGAAAAATTATTTTTGGAGAATTTAGGGGAAGGTCTTGGCCACGTGTGGTACCAAGGAGGAGAGCCCAGCAATCCGTTTAGGATGAGAACTTTTCACCAGTCCTAAAACTGGTTCTGGACAGTTAGAAACCCTAGTTTTCTGGGTAGTGTTTGCATGAGGGCAAAGAACGGCTTGGATAGAACCAAGACCCTAGAAATATTGAAGCTGTAGACAAGGGAAAAAAATTTCCTAAGCCAAGAACCACGTTTCTTTGGTGGGTTTAAGAGGGAAAAGCAATTTACCCCTGTTCAGAGACCAAATAGTGGCTCAAGAGTAAAACCTTTGGAATAGGCTTCATGCAAGTGTTGGTAAAATGGAGTCTAAGTGAAGCTCCAAAAACCCTAGGAGGTTGTTTTGGAGTTTTGAAAAACATTCCCTCACCCCTGCAAGATTCATTCATGTATTGAGGGAGGATTAGTCTTTTGGATGGATAAAAGGCTAAGAAGGAAAGGAGTCATAGCACCAAGATTTGGCTTGGTAGTTGCAAACTTGACAAGATAGTGAGGTTGGCAGGAGAACCAGGGGAACTTAGAAAAGATAGAGTTCCTATAGGTTAGGGTGGAATAGAAATTTCACCAAGGAGGTCTATGTCAAGGCCTAGCACATGAAACTGTGACTGTTTCCTGCAGCATCTGAAAACAGTGTAACTGATTCCTGCAGCTTCCAGGAATCTGTGATTGCTTCCTGTAGCCTCGCTATCAGATTGGTATCAGAGCCAGCAAAAGATTTGGGAAAGTAGCAGCTTATATGTCAGAGGAAGTTGAGTCAAGTGAACCACCAAAGATGGTGACAAATGCACAGTTAGCCAAGATGGTTGAAGAGCAAGAAGAGGATAACAAATCCCTAAAGGAAAGAATAGAGCAGCTTGAAGCAGCATTGAACAAGGTGAAATTGGAAGGAAAAGTGCCAAAAGAAGAAGAGGTTGCAGAGGAGGACAAAGTCCCTGAACCTGACCCCGTTTTGGAGGAGGAGCCTTTCTTGAAGGCATTGAAAGCATTGAGTGGAAAAGGACTTGAGGGCATACCACTGTTCAGTGGAAAGATGGATCATGATTTGGTCATGGATTGGATAGAAGGCATGGAGAATCACTTTGAGTGTGATGGAGTAACTGAAGCACAGAAGGTGAAGGTAGCTAAATCAAGGTTGAGAGGATCAGCCTTGACGTGGTGGAAGTTTGTTCAGACTGAAAGGGAAAAAGAAGGTAAGCAGCCCATTTCAACTTGGAAAGGAATGGTTGCTAAGGTAAAGGAAGCATATATGCCAGATGACTATGAGATTCAGTTGCACAAGAAGAGGCAAATTCTAAGGCAGAAAGACCAAGATGTCAACACCTATACTGAAGAGTTCCAGAAGCTTTGCTTGAGATCAAATGTGGTAGAAGATGAGAGCCTAAAAGTGGCTAGGTACCTCAATGGTTTGAAGTGGAACATCCAAGAAGAGATGGCTCTTTTGAGTCCTAAAACAGTACACCAATGTTATCAGTTGGCTATCAAGATTGAAGAAAGGAACAAGAGGAAGCATGATCAGTCTTTTAAAGGCAGAGGCAAAGGCAGAGATCAAAGAGGACAGCGTGGTGGTTACCAAGGAAGAGGTAATGATCAAAGAACCCAAGGTGAATCCAAGCTTGCTGAGCATGGAGGTGAAACATCTTCAAGAGGAGGATTTAATAGAGGAAGAGGACCTCAAGGAGGTTCAAACAGAGGAAGAGGAGCAGGCAGAAGTAACTCTTACTTTGCCACCATGAAATGTTATCACTGTAATCAGCTAGGTCATCCAGCTTATAGGTGCCCAGAGAAAGCTTCATCTAGCAATGAGAAAAGAGTAGCTTACGCACAAGAGGACACCATGAGTGTCAAATCACCTGAGATCAGTCAAATAGAATCAGAAGTAGGTGAAAATCTGATGTTTAATAGAGTGCTGATCAGACAACCAGTCAAGGAAGAACCCAAGCAAAGGAGAGCTTTGTTTAGAGCAAGGTGCAAGATATTGGGAAAGGTATGCAAGGTCATTGTAGATTCTGGTTCTACAGATAATATCATCTCTGAGGAGGCAGTAACAAAGCTAAAATTGGAGAAAGTACCCCATAATAACCCCTACAAGGTCACATGGCTGAATAAAGGGCAGAGTGTTTTGGTGAATGAGCAGGTCACAGTAGAATTTTCAATTGGAGGCTATAAAGACAAGCTGGTTTGTGATGTATTACCCATGGATGCATGTCATCTACTACTGGGCAGACCTTGGCAATATGACATAAGTGCTGTTTATGATGGGAAAGAGAACACCATTTCATTCAAGAAGGATGGAAGAACCTTCAAACTGCAGTCATTGATTGAGGAAGATGAAGGACAGTCAAAGGTACCCAACATTATGTTGAGTAGTGGCAAGGAATTCCTTAAGGACCTACACCAAGGGAATGAAGGATATGTGGTTATGATGCAGTCCAAAGAGGAAGAAAAGGCTGAAAGGACAGTGTTACCAGCAGCAGTCCAAAACTTGCTTGACAAATACAAGAGCATAGTGAGTGATGGAACACCATCCACTCTACCACCCAAGAGAGCAATAAGTCATCAAATTGACTTCATACCTGGAGCCTCATTGCCTAACAAAGCAGCATACAAACTGACCCCTGAGCAGAACAAAGAGGTGGCAAGACAAGTGGAAGAGTTGCTGAATCAAGGTCTGATCCAAAAGAGTATTAGTCCATGTGCAGTCCCAGTTGTTTTGGCAACAAAAAAAGGAGGTAAATGGAGACTTTGTACTGATTCTAGAGCAATAAATAGAATCACAATTAGGTATAGATTTCCAATACCTAGGATTGAAGATTTATTGGATTGCCTTGGAGGTGCAAAATTTTACACTAAGCTAGATCTTAAGAGCGGGTATCATCAAATCAGAATTAAGGAGGGTGATGAATGGAAGACAACTTTTAAGACAAATGATGGCTTGTATGAGTGGAAAGTGATGCCATTTGGCCTCTCAAATGCCCCTAGCACGTTCATGAGACTAATGAATGAGGTGCTTAAGGATTTTACAGGGATCTTTGTAGTAGTCTATCTTGATGACATACTGATTTTCAGTAAGACAGCAGAAGAACACCTCAAGCATGTGGAGATGGTACTTAAAAGGCTGCAAGAAGAACAATTGGCCATTAACCTTGAGAAGTGTGAGTTCTTCAAACAAGAGCTTGTGTATCTAGGCTTTTTGGTATCCCAAGGAATGCTGAAGATGGATCCAAGTAAGGTGGAAGCCATCCTAAACTGGCCCACACCAACCACAGCAATAGAGGTAAGGAGTTTTCATGGTTTAGCTCAGTTTTATAGAAAATTCATAAGGAATTTTAGTGGTATATGTGCACCAGTGCTAGACACTATTAAAGGTGGTTTAAAAATAAAGTTTAAGTGGACACAAGAAGCTGATAAAGGTTTTGAAAAACTGAAACAAGAGGTGGCAACCCAACCTATTTTATTGTTGCCTAGTTTTGATAAGTTGTTCACAGTTGAGTGTGATGCAAGTGGAGTAGCTGTAGGAGTACTTAGTCAAGAAGGTAGGCCTGTAGCCTTCTTTAGTGAAAAGCTCAATGAAGCCAAGCAAAAGTACTCTACCTATGATCTAGAATTATATGCTTTAGTGCAGTCCCTTAGGAAGTGGAGGCATTATTTGTTACCTAAAGAGTTTGTGGTTTTTACGGATAACCAGGCACTTAGTTACATCAACACCCAAGAGAAGCTGAGTAATAGACATTTGAAATGGATGGAATACATCCAAGCTTTCACTTTTACCATCAAGCACAAAAAGGGACAAATGAATAAGGTTGCAGATGCATTAAGTAGAAGGTTGCTGACAGTCCAAGAGATACAGCTGAAAAGCATTGGATTGGAGAGTTTTAAAGATCTCTATGGTGAGGATGAAGACTTTTCAGAAGCCTACAAGGTATGTTCTAATTTTGAGAATCATTTTCATAGTCAGTTTGCTGAGTATACACTACAAAATGGACTGTTATTTAAGGGTAATCAGTTATGTGTTCCAAGAGGATCAATGAGGGAAAATCTGATTCAAGAAAACATAATGGCAGTCTTAGTGGGCATTTTGGTATTAATAAAACTTTAGAGCTAGTTCAAAGATTCTATTACTGGCCTAAGTTAGCAAGAGATGTCAGAAAGTATGTGGAACAGTGTGTTGTTTGCATGAAAGCTAAAGGGGGAGCTAGCAATGCTGTTTGTATCAACCTTTACCTATTCCAAATAGACCATGGGAGTGTGTGAGCATGGATTTTGTGGTAGGTCTTCCCAAGACTAAATCTGGTTTTGACAGCATTTTTGTAGTTGTGGACAGATTTAGTAAGATGAGTCATTTTATTCCATGCAAGACTACACATGATGCAAGTTACATAGCCCATCTTTTCTTCAGGGAAGTTGTAAGAATCCATGGATTGCCATTGAGCATTGTATCAGACAGGGATGTGAAGTTCATGAGTCATTTTTGGAAAACTCTATGGAGCAGATTGGGTACAAATCTATCATTTGGATCAGCTTACCATCCTCAGACCGATGGTCAAACAGAGGTGGTTAACAGAGTGCTAGGTAATCTTTTAAGGTGTCTAACCAAGGAATATGGACAGACATGGGATATGGTAATTTCTCAAGCTGAATATGCTTATAATGATAGTGTCAATAGAACTACAGGAAAAAGTCCTTTTGAGGTTGTGTATGGGATGCACCCAAGAGGTATTTGTGAACTCAGAGACCTTGGATCAATGGAGAATAGGAGTGGACATGCTGAAGACTTCACTCAGACCATGAAGGAGATTCATGAGCAGGTCAAGAAGACAGTTACTGCAGCAACTCAAAAGTTGAAGGAGAATGTTGATTTGTCAAGGAAGGATGTACAATTTGCAGTTGGAGACTATGTTATGGTCCACCTCAACAAATCTAGATTGCAGAAGGGCGTGGCAACCAAGTTACAGATGAAAAGAGTGGGTCCATGCAAGGTATTGGCCAAATATGGCAAGAATGCATATAAGGTGGAGTTACCATCAGATTTGAGCATCTCTCCAGTTTTCAATGTGGCTGATCTAATCAAGTATAAAGGGACAGTCAAGGATCTAGATCAGGACAGTTAGGAGGTCTTCAAGTATATCAGCAAAATGTCCATACCAATTCTAGACAAGCTGCAAGCAGAAAAGATCTTGGAGTCAAGAGTGAAAAAGACTACAAGGCACAAGGTGTACATGGAGCATCTTGTTAAATGGAAGGATAAGCATGAATCTGAAGCTACCTGGGTAGAAGAAGTAGATTTTAAGAAGCAAGGCATTGATATGTCTCTGATCTCTCCCAAACTTCCTTAGTTGTTTGTGCTGAGAGGGGGAGAATGGTGCAGGAGCACCAGGCAAAGGATTATTTTGTTTTTGAGTTCTTTAATTTTGTGGTGCTATCATAAGGTCATGTTGACCATTATTTTAGGTGCTTAGGGTTGTTTTTGGTCTTTGGAAAAGAGGGTGTCAAGTTTCCAATGAGTTTAGAGGCTCACTTTGCTAAATAGTGAAAAATTGTTAAATGTCTGAAAACACAGCGGGTTTTACAAAAAGGCATTTTTAGGTCATTTAAGCCTCGACCCAAGAACCTAAATTGTTGGGAAGGAATATTTAAGGCATTCCACGACCTTTTTGGTGGGTTAGAAGTTCTTTGTACGGACTGTTTTTCCAGAAATTAAAGAAAACAACTTTCTTGTCTTATTTTCTGTGTTTTTCTGTTCTTGTTTGCAAGACAGCAGTTAAATGAATTAAAAGAGGCATTTTGTAAGTTTTTTTAGCATGTAGAGAAGCCTCTGGAAGTTCTGTTAAGGCACATTTGATAGCTGTTTCATCATTTTCACACATTCTTGTAAATTCTGTGTTTTTCCCTTATTTGCTGTTTTGACTGGAACTGTGTAAAAATGGAGTTCTAGGCTGCATTCCCTCTGTACCTGGAAGTATGGAATTTTGGGAACGTGGTCAGGCTCCATATCTGTACATATTTTAGTGGTAGGTGTTAGGTTTTCTTTGGTTGCAGGAGTTATGAGAAAAGTCTTGCCCTAGGCGAGCCAGTGAAGAGCCCGGCTAGGAAAGGCTGCAGAACAGCGTTGATAACTTGCAGGGGAGAAAAGATTTTCAAAAAATTATTTTTGGAGAATTTAGGGGAAGGTCTTGGCCACGTGTGGTACCAAGGAGGAGAGCCCAGCAATCCGTTTAGGAGGAGAACTTTTCACCAGTCCTAAAACTGGTTCTGGACAGTTAGAAACCCTAGTTTTCTGGGTAGTGTTTGCATGAGGGCAAAGAACGGCTTGGATAGAGCCAAGACCCTAGAAATCTTGAAGCTGTAGACAAGGGAAACAAATTTCCTAAGCCAAGAACCACGTTTCTTTGGTGGGTTTAAGAGGGAAAAGCAATTTACCCCTGTTCAGAGACCAAATAGTGGCTCAAGAGCAAAACCTTTGGAATAGGCTTCATGCAAGTGTTGGTAAGATGGAGTCTAAGTGAAGTTCCAGAAACCCTAGGAGGTTGTTTTGGAGTTTTGGAAAACATTCCCTCACCCCTGCAAGATTCGTTCATGTATTGAGGGAGGATTAGTCTTTTGGATGGATAAAAGGCTAAGAAGGAAAGGAGTCATAGCACCAAGATTTGGCTTGGTAGTTGCAAACTTGACAAGATAGTGAGGTTGGCAGGAGAACTAGGGGAACTTAGAAAAGATAGAGTTCCTATAGGTTATGGTGGAATAGAAATTTCACCAAGGAGGTCTATGTCAAGGCCTAGCACAGGAAACTGTGACTATTTCTTGCAGCATCTGAAAACAGTGTAACTGATTCCTGCAGCTTCCAGGAATCTGTGATTGCTTCCTATAGCCTCCCTATCAATCACCCTCCTGGGTTTTGCAAAGCCTAAAGTGTAGAGGGAAATCCTAGTAAGCTTTCACCTATTCATTGGCCAATCCCTCAAAGTTATTGACAATTGAATCTAGCACATTCATAGATAACTGGCCAGATAAGCTTGGTTCTTTAAAAATAACCAACACAATGCACTCATGATTTTTGTCAAATCATTAATGAACATGGATTAGGTGTACTTTAATTGATCATGGATCATGTATTAATTTCTATAGAATTAATATTTTATATAAGATCAATGTTGATACATCTTTGATCAAACTTAATACTCTTTCTATTTTTGGCTTGGATAATGTGAGTAGATAGACACTAGGTACAATCACACTACCCGTTAAGGTAGGACCTACAATTTTTCCTATCCATGTCATGTTGGATCCTATCTCATATAATATTCTTCTTAGTAGATTGTGGATTCATGCCATGGGAGGAGTCTCATCTACTCTTCACTGTATAATGAAGAATATGTATAATAAATAGGTCTATATCATTAAAGAAGATCTAAAAATTTATTAACAAACCAAAGTGAGAACTAACATTTCCAACTCTCTTATTAATTTGATTTCATGTTAAATATTTGAACCACTACCCTCCAATGATAATGATAACAATTATAGTAAATCACTTACAAATATGTTATTTAGCAATGATTGGCATCCATTATATTTTGCACCTTCTTTCATTGGGGAGTATAAAATCTCACCATCCCAAAGGTTGTTTTGGTAGTATCCAAACAATATAATCATTCCTCTTCTCAAACACCTAAAATCAACACTAAAAATAATTATCCAAATAATTATTCATCTTCAAGTACATATTTGGTGACAATGGGGTTCATTAGATTTTACACCCTGCTTTGTGGGAGAGTATAAAATCTCATAATTTAAATCTAAAGAATCATTTAATTAATTTTTACAATTTTCTAAACAACTCAAGCCTCCTATTTCAACTCCTTCTACATCAAAAAATCCACAAACATTATGATCACATGATGGAAATGGGGTCTCTTTAGCCTTCATCCCTTGTGTGTTGGAAAAATATAACAATGATCCTTCTCCTCTTGACATTGAAACACTTAAAGGGATCTAGATTCTTGCAAAAGAATCAATTGATACTCCTCTTTCAAAAAATAATAATTTAGACAAGACTTCCCCTCCTCCATCAAAGTTGTAAAAAAATTATGGGGCTAGACTTAAAATTATTTCTAAAATTGGATATAGTGAAAACATTTCAAACAATAATTTAAGGATTGTGAGAAGCTTAAATCACACTTTGCTAAAAGGGGCTTAGGTTTCCAATCTTCTTCTTCATATATATCTCATCCTCCATGATCTAATATATTTATGACCTCTTTTGGTGATCAACCAAACCTTTCTTCACAAGATAAAGGATTACTCTATCTGAGAAAGAAAATATTTTGTTAAGGCTTCTCAAAGCCCACTTGTTTACTCTTTCTCCTCCAATACATAAGAAATTTTATACAAATCTTTCTTTTTGTGTATATCATTGAGTTCTTGGACATTCCACTAATGAATGTTGGGAATTGAGTAATAAAATACAACTTCTTGATGGTGGTGCTATCACTCTTCCATGTGTTGATGAGCCTATTCATTTTAAATGATAAACTCTCTTCTATGGTGTTGCTTCTCACTATGCAATATTTGCAACTCCATGTGTTTTCTCATTGTCATTCACGGTGTACAATCTTATGTGAAACTATACTTCATCAATAGTAGAAACGTAATAGTCTCTAGCATGGTTGCATTTGCTTATACACTTGGGGTCAAGGATATCTAGTTTTTGAGGTGTGCATCTTTCTTGAGGACCCCCTCTCCCATGTTCTTCTCCTTAAACTATCAACATATGTAGCAAGTATGATAAAATTTTAAAGGGGCATATCACCCCATCCATTTTTTATATCCACACATTTGCATCTATTAATCTTTGACTTATTGATGTCCCTCCTCTGTGGTGGTATTATTCATAATTTCCCTTGAGGTGTGGTTATCAATTCATCCCCTATGACATTAAAAATTTATGCGCTCCTTGATGTGTAGTTATCAAATCATGACATTAGACACTTATACACTATTCATAGTCACTGTAGAGAAGGGGAATTCGCTACTCACGAGTTCTCTTCATTTAGAGAGCCTCACAGGATGAACTGCCCTAAACTACCTCAAGGAACAATGTCAGAGTTCTAGAATCATAAAGAGCATATCAAAAAGATTGTTTGGACAAACTGATGAGCTCTCAGCTAGAGGACATTTGTGCATAATATAGATGAGAACGTGGCACACTAGTGTCTTAGAGGCATACTAGCGTCTCATACGGACCAACAACCAAGTTTATCATAGAGGACACAAGGTGACTACTTCTACTCTGATTTCTAAGAAATATTGGAGCATGAGGAAGTAACAAAACATAATAGAAATGAGAATAAAGCAAGGAAAATGATAAATATAAAGGGAAGAAAGAAATTTCTCACAATCACCCAAGTAATGAAGCCTCTAGCACATGAATGTCTTCAATACCTGCATGTGTAAGATCTGGAGAAAGTGTTGGGGCTATATAGGGGTTTTCCTTGGTCAAACCCCCATTTTGGTGTTCCCACCTCCACGGACAGCCAGATAGATAGAGAGAAAATAACTGAAATGGACAAAGCGTATGGTGAAAGAAAAAACCACTTCATGAGTATAACCCACACCACCAAGTATGAGTGATAAAATCAAACCTTTCTCTAGGAGGAGAACCCATATCACAAAGTAAGGATGCAAATGATAGGGGATGTGAAAAATTCCAAGATGCTCAAAATCACAAGACAAGGGAGATAGAGTTGCAAGGCTTAGGGAAGTTGAATGGAGAGAGAAATAGAGCTGCAAGAGCCAAAAGAGTGTTGCAAAGGGTGTTGTGAGAGATTTAGAGAATGTTGTTGTAGCAAGCAAAGGAGCTGTGCAACCTTGAGGGAACAAGAGACTGGAGAGAAAGTGCAAGATAGAAGCCAAGAAGTAGAAGAGGGAGCTAGAAGCTAGAATGAAGCTAGAGTGAAGCTAGAAGTGCAAATGATTGAAAAGACCACTTTTAAAAGGAGAGGAGAAGCAAAAAGAAGCTTCCCGAGCAGTTACAAGCCATCTCGAGCTGTTACCACTGAACAAAGGAGATGACAAGTGGAAAACATGCTCGGAGGCGGTCATTCGAATGTTGAAACGTCATAGGACACTAGCATGAAACACAGACATCCATGCAGTATGCTAGTGTTTGAACATGTCACACTACGAAACAACAAAAACGAGGAAAGAACAAGGTTTGATGCAAAGATGACACGTGAGGATAGCTACTAAAAAGGGGTTTTGAGCATCTTGAGAAGGGGAAAGGCTGGTGTTGGGGCTAAAATGATCCTACACAAGATGCTAATGGAGTGGACACTAAAGTGGACGCAAGAATGCATGTGAAATTGCGAGGGGTGCAATTTTACTCCATTATAGTCACCTAGCATAATTTAGCTTGCTAACCTACATTTTTTTGCATTTTACCTAGAGACCTAGCATAACACAACTTTCTATCCAATAGATCCATGTAGCCTATGAGCCACAACATAATGTAGCTTGCTATCTTGTGTGCTTTATGAGACTTTTTATTTATCATTTTACATGGACCCTTATTATAATGTTGCTTGCCAGCCAGTAGATCCATGTATCTCATAAGTAAAATAGCATAACACAACTTGCTAGCTAGTAGATCCGTGTATCTCATGAGCCATCAAGCATACCACAACTTGCTAGCCATGTGTGCTATATGAGATCCTTATTTATCATATCCTTAGTCACCTAGTATAACACAACTTGCTATCATGTGATCCATGGGGGATTTTTAATGTTCATGACTTTTTTATTATTTACTATTATTAGAATCCCTCTATGTGTTTGTGCATTTGAGAGATGGTGCTTGGTAATTGAGACAACCTTACATATTGAGGTCTCCTTGCCTTGTTGACTCAAACCTTTAGTTTTATATAGTTTGTACTAACATTGTTGTTATATTATCTATGTTTCATGTTTACTCCATGTGTACACATTTTCCTTTTGTATTTCATATGTTCGCATCATTTTTTTGCATGTTTTCTTCAGGTATTCCATGTGTTTTCCTCATGTATTTCATGTGTTTTCTTCATGTATTACTCATGTTTTCTTTATTTATTCCACATATTTTCTACCTGTATTCCTTGTATGCTTCATATATTCCTTGTATGTATCATGTTTTCCTTATGTATGCTATGTCTGTGCTTTTATGTGTACTTCATTGATTGCTCATTGTGTGCCTTATGAATGGTCAAATTTTTCCTTATCTTGCATGTGATGTAGCAACTTTATGTTTATCTTGACTTTGTGGATTGATAGGATCCCAAGTTTGAGGGCTAGCACATCTCTCAACTTGGTGTCATCCTATCTCTTCAATTTTTTTCATAAATAAACCTATCTTCTCCATTCCTTTAGTGTAATTATGAATGTAAGATCACACCCTTACTAAAGTGGGGGCTAAATGTAGTGTCATAAAATTGTTTCCCTTGATAATTTCACACTATATTGACACCCTATTTTGCACACATAGTCAATTATATTAATATTTTTTTCATTTCAAGGCCATATTGGGAAAATAAATTAAAATCCCTAACATCTCAAGATTTTTTGGCTAAAAACACCCAGACTAAGGTGAGGATACCCTAGTCCTAAGGGTGTCCTATTTTAATGTTTATCATTTTTAGTGTCGGCCTTGAGTTTTTTAAAATGACACTAGGTTATCCTATGTCATAGAAAATCAATTGGGATGCATATATAAAAAAATTTCCCAACTCATTTGAATAACTAGGAACTATTATGAAAATCCATGCATTATTATTCTCTAATTGTGAAGATATATGCAATCTCTTCTCTACATGCTAGATACAACAATCTATTATTCTATATGGACTAAGCTCTCATAGGTCTTCATATAAATTCAATCATCCATCATCACTTTGTGGAAACTTATGGTGTGGCATCACTTCAATAAGGGTTTCATGTCTAAGGAAACATTATTAATTATCACTTATTTATTATAGTCATTTATTTTTTAGATTTATACCATCATCATTTGATGTTTGTGGAGGTGGAAACACCAAAATTGGGGTTTGACTAAGGAAAAATACTATGTACAACACAACCTTTTCCCTCTTTTCATGTGTGTAGGTCAGATCCAAAAAATTAATAATGGGTTACAAAAAAGCATAGAGAAATATTGTAGCTTATATATATTGATTCAAGTGTTCAAAAAACCTCATTCTCAAACTAGGTAACCCTCACCATTGTGTTGCGCAGGCAGTTGTCATTGCACCAAAAGATCGACCTTTTAATGCCCAATACAACCTCTAGATTTATACAAGAACCAAGATCCATAGGAGGAGGTTAAGCCATTTCATGAACCCAAGCATTGTGCTACATAGAACAAGGAGACCAAGGGTGAAACTCTTGCAACAACCCCCCTAGTGCAAGTGAGGGGTTCAAACCTGTGACCTCAGCTTTGATACCAATTGTTGCACAGGTGGTTGTCATTGCACCAAAAGATCGACCTGTTAGTGCTCTATACAACCGCCATATTTATACAAGATCCAAGATCCACAGGAGGCAGTTAAGCCATGTCACAAACCCAAGCACCGTGTTGCACAACACAAGGATACCAAGGGAAAAAATATTGCAACACATTTTCCCTCATATTTATTCTCAAATTTCATACATAGTTGCCCCTCTATCTACTCATTCCAGATCTATATCCATTTATATAACTTTCCATTCTCATTTGTGCTTGATAATTTTTATTTTCAAATTTATAGTCTATCTCAAGTAGGTTAATTAAATCACACATCAAATATGACCTATTTACAACAAAGGGACCAAACCCTAGTAGATTGACTCTCCTTTGAGGTAGTTAACCAATCTTCAAACCCTAGTCAATTTTTGTTCTAATTTTAATTCCAAAAGGGAAAAGTATATCTAAGCTAATTCACTTGTTGAATCTTGGATCTCTTTTCCACATAAAAAATACCACCACAACAAAGGACATATTATGGATAAATTCCTAAAGCTCTTGTTGCCAATTTAAAAAAAAGAAAAGAAAATATGTGTCATAGGTATGTTTATAAAAGTATATAAGAAATAATATATTGTTAAAGAATGATTGAAATAGAGACAATTTGAAGAACTTGGTTCTTCACACTAGGAGTCTTATGGTACACATTTTTGTGCTAATGAAGATTGCATCACCATGTATGACAGTGATGTATGCTAAGTAACTATTGTTTTAGAGTTTGATATTGTTGATTATGAATCTTTCCTTACTGATGAAGGTGTAGCTCCTATGGTTATGGATCATTGTAATGTGTCTAATTTGGATTTTATTTTGTGGTTCCAACATACAAGTGATGATGGTGTTTGGTAGCAACACATTTTCCAATGGGAAGATTAACATATTGTTTCCCAACTTGATAGTGTACTTTTTCTTGAGGAAATTTACTTCACAATGCATGAAAAATCATTTTCTTATGTTGAGTAGGGTTGCAATCAAGTGTAGTACTCTTTTCCATGTGAGTTTGAGGTGTTCTATTCTTTCTTTGATTCACATGATGGGATCAAAAAGTGTAACAAAGTTAAAGAACTAGAAGATGCATTCTTGCTTTCATCCATATGTGATGTTGTTGACCTAATTTGTGTCTCACCCTACTATTGTGAGTATGAATGCATCGTATGGGATAAATCTAGTACCTATTACTTTTGGTTTTCCTACAATAGTAAAATGTATAGTAAAGATGGTCTTCACATTTTAGGAATTTTTTTCTAGTTGATGCATTCAAAAAGAAGGCCTCATTTTCTATATATAGGCGATGAATACAATTATGGCTTGAAGGAGATCAACTTCTTCAATATAATTTTATTTTATAGAGGCAAGAAATTATAAAACAAATCCTATGGCTTTGTGCCATGGATCTTCTTTCAAGGTATAAGTTGCAGATACTTTGTAATTTTTACTTTATATCCATACCATAAATCTCCTTCTACTTCCATGTCATTAGTTGCAAGTTGTTATCCTTCCTTGTGCATAGTGTGTCTGTATTTCTAAATTATTTATTTATTCAATCATGATTATTGTTTGATAATGATGATTTGTATTTCATCTCATCTCTTCTAGTGAACCCTATTCTATTTTTCTCCAAGAGATAGCTAGATTCTCATCATGTCTACAAGAGACACACATTTGCAGCCAGAGCTAGTATTATGATTCAATCCCATAATGGAATTTTTATTTTATTCCCTTTCAATTTATTGACCTTTCCCTATTTATCCCACCATTAGTTATCAATTTGAAATTTTCAAGTGAGTCCCCACATGTGTTTAAAGTTGTAAAATTCTAAGAAAGTGCTCAAGTTTTTTGGGTTGTCAGAGTTTTCCTTCCTTAGATACCATTTTCTAGTGATATTTGACCCTTGAAACTGATTTTTTTTCTTGAACTCTTTCTTGCATTAGAGTTAAAAATTTCCCTTCCACACATACCATTGCCTTCATCCCCTAATCCCCAAAGTACCAACTCCTTGTAGTTTTCTTTATGTGCTAGAGTTTTAGACTCTCTCATAACTAGTACCTATTACATCTTCCCCCAAATCCCTAGTACCTTTGGTGTCCTAACTCCCAAAAATTTGCACCAAGTTTTCTTTCCTCATTATATTTGTGGCCTTACCTCTACATAGTTACCTTTCCCTTATCATCTTCGATTCCAAAACTCCAATGCCCTCTCCTTTGCCTCTTTTTGAAATTCCTTGTCCAATCATACCTTTCCTCCCAAGTTTGAATTTTCCTTTGTCCCTATCAAAATTTTAACTTCACCATCTTGGCATCCCTCTCACTCATTTCTCACTTTCATTATTTTCCTCATTAAAAAAAATCTCATCTCCTTACCCAAGTGCTTATTTTTGAGCATCCTCAAACCTTGATGCTTTATTTAATGTTCTTCACATCCCTTTCCCTAGGTACCCATTCCTTGTAATCTGCAATGCCTCTTTTCCCAAGTACCTATAATGAGGTATTCTTGACCCCTAACCCTTGAAATTCTTACATGTCCCATGCTTCACACTATTCACTCATCCACCTACTCTAACAATTTTTAGATTTCAATTAAGGCCTTGATTAGAACTCTACAATGTTCCAAAGTTGTTTTCCCACCTAGAAATGCAATTCAAGCTCCTATGCATGTTTCTATATACATTTTTCAAATGATAGATCTGATGTTCCCTCACATGGGCTACCATAAATGTGGTAGATATTTTTGAAATGCTTGATCTAAAGCTGATTTTTATTGGTAGCAAGGGCATAGTTTTCTTCTTCCTTTAATGTTTTGTTCATCCTTCATTTAAAGGGTTGGTTGTTGAGCTAATTTTCTAGGTCTATTGTGCTCCAAACGTATTTTAGGGCATCGAGTATTGCATGCTTGAACTATAAATGTCTAGATACACTTTGTAAATTGTAAGAAGAGTTTGTAAATCACATTTTGTATAATGATATGTATTTGTAGCTATGTGTGATGATTTAGGGGAATAGTTTAATCATACCTATGTATTTACTTTTGCCACATTTATCGGAAAAAATATAGTGAAGGTTTGATGTATAAGTAACATCATCTGATACATTGCAAATATTTTGTAATGGTTATTCTGTCATTCCATGTGGGTCATTGTAGTTCTGATTTTGGATTATTAAGTATTTATATTGCATAAAATATAATATTTAATTTTCACATGAATGTAAAGCTAGTTTTGTTGATGTTTGGCAAAATTTATATCTTTCCTCTTTGTTGTTCATGACTTTGTTGTCCAATGGTATATGCACCAATCCATATTGGTTAAGGATCAAATAACTTTCATTAAAATAACATCTCTTTTTTGCTAGCTATATGACTATATTAGAATTTATACATGTTATTCATAAAATCATGTCATGAATATCTATACCTTGCCACTATGTATGTAATGTGAAGTGAAGTAATCCATGAGATTATAATGATGCTAATATCTATAGGTGCATGTGCAAGGTATTGTAGTTAGCTATATTAGAGGTCTTATCTAGGTAGTTGATTTTGACCTAGTTACAAATATATGGGTCAATTATATGTTTGGTTTAGTCGTTGATTGTTACAACAATATCATCTTTTTATTGACTAAAAATCTTTTAAAAGATACCTTTGGGAATACCCTCCCAAATTTAAACTGCACTCAAAATACAGAAGAAACTACCCACTCTCGTCAATTGACCTTTAACTCTCCTCAATTTGTTGATATTATTTCTCCATGATGTGTTCTCTCTCCCACATTCTTTTACATATAATTACATTCTTTTGTTGTGTAATGTTTGTGTTCTTTCCGAGTCTGAGTTGGAAACAATAATCTCGTATAGCCCACTTGTATTTATGTGGAAAGCTGTCACAAAACGCGGTATGCTCGTGCCCGAATAGATAGTAGTCCTTCTACCCAGCTATATTTTAGAAAGAAACAGTGATATTGGTTTGCTGTCATTCTTGTAAATGAATACAAGATATATTAAGAGAAGAGAAAAATCCAATCCATGTCATGTACAGGGAAGAACAATCTGCGAGCACTTGGGTCAATAGATTCTTTGATGTTATGTGACACATCAAGAACGACAACTTCCTCTTTATACGGCACAGAAGAAGCGTTAAAATTGTTCGTCACTGGAATAGCTGGGAGACTTAAGCAATACATCTGCTGTTAAATCAAGTTTGTCTGCATTACAGCTTCCAAAATATGAGTCTATGAGAGATAGACTGAAAACTCAAGTTTCAAGATTGGAAATAATAATTAGATCTAATTTGTAATGGAATAGAAAATTACTGTAAAGATTCAAGATTACAAATGTGAACTATATAGTCAACCAAAAGACCAGTATCAATTTCAAGCTATTGCTTGAATATTGTTGAATATCATAAATCACTTTTTGATGTATTAAAAGATTATGATATTGTTATCAAGATTCAATTGTATAGTTTTTCGAGTCAAATTCATTGATCCATGTTTCATGAGTAGTAGTTGACAAGAACCCATTTCTCGTAATAATGAATGGTCTATTTAGCACATCTAGGTGATGCTCACAGAGGTGAAGCATTGGGCCTTCCTGGCTCAATTACTACTCCAACTCATGCACACTTAATCATGGAGTTTTCTCCAAGATTAAGCACACTTAACTTGCAACCCCATTTGCAAATGTGTTATCCACACCAAATCCCACTAAAAGAATACAGTGAAACGTCAAATAAGGATGTGAATACATGTTTTCTGTTTTGAATCTAATAATCTTTTTCTTGTTTTTTAAAACTATTAATTGATAAAAATATTGTTTAAAATGTAAAATTCTGATTTTATATCTGGATGACAATGTATTATGTTGTCAACTGCTAAAAAAATATTATAGAATTTTAAAAAAATATGTAGGAAGCATACACTTTAAGGATAACAATGAACTAGTTATCATTTAGTAGTTTTGATCACATCATATTTTACTCATGCACGTACATGATAGCTGCATAGTTTGGTTTTACATTATGAAGGTTTGTTATGAGTTTCTTGTTTTTATTAAGTAAAGAGAAAAATCAAATGTCCCCATCCTTATGAGAGCCAAATGGTTGAGACAAAACAGATCCCAACAAGGAGACCACAAAATGTACCATTAAATAGAAATACAACAAAAGAAAATGTGTACTAACAAATAAGAAACAACCCACTATACTAGAAAGAGCCAACACCATCAACCAGCTCAACAAATATGAACTAGCTGAAAGGAGAACCTTCAAGACAATGATTTTTTCCTTGAATAATCATTTGAATTTTTTTATTTTTTTATTTAAATTATATTTACTTTGATTTGAATTTTTTTGAGTTGATCTCACATATGTGAAGTCAAAAAAATTTTTCTTGAACAATTAATATATTTATGAACTTTACAACAATTTAAAAACAAAAAAAAAAAACTCCCTATAAGATTTTATTCATTACAAAGATCAAGAATCTATCAGTACGTAACTCTATTCACAAGAAATAATTACATGTCTTTGTCTCTGAGAAACCACAGTCTATTCTCATATCTAGAACAGCTAAACTACAGATAAATACAATTTCAAAAAGCCGAGGAAAACATGAGATTGAATTTTTCATAAATGTACATTTGTATAACTCAAATATTGTTCAAGTCCCACGTGACTTGGTTGGAATCAAAACATACATGAAATTTGAAAATACTCATTAAGTGATAATATGTGGTCAAGGTCTTTAACTTATTCTCATCAAATTACCCAATTCTTTGAAAAAACCAAAAATCTTGGAGTTTGAGGACAATAAATGAGAACAGTTCATGAATAGTATTTAGTCTTTTGATGTTTGTCATTGTAAATTACTTTAAAGGAAAACAATTTTTCTTGAGTTTTATTAATTGCATTAATTAATAAATGTATTTGAGTTGACAAATTTATAATTTGTGATCATTATTTTAAGAAAGAAAATATAATAAATGATGATACTTAGTTTTATTATTATAGAATAAATGAGTTAGATGAAGATTTGAGAATTTTTGGTGCCTTCAGATTTTGAACATGAATTTTTGTTTGTTGTTTGTTTTCAAATTGGAATACATTTATTTCCCTTTCTAAGATTTAGTTTGGAGGTTGGGTTTGAGTGTGTAGTTGTGGATATGTTATTTGTCTATAGACTTGATTTGATAGTCTACAAAACATTGTTGTTTACTTTGTTTGATTTTCCTTACTTTTATTCTACTTCACCTTGTATATAGGGAATGGTAATGTGTTTAAATACCTTAGTAGGGGCATTATTTTGAGACAAGGGTGTTGAACACTCAGAATACTGAGAGGGAGGGGGTGAATCAGTATTCTATTAAACCATCCAATCATTAACCATCCAATTACTAAAGCATATTTAATAGTTATAAGGAATGAAACATGAACAACCCATAACACACATAGCACATGAACACCATGATTTTTATGTGAAAAACCCAAAATGGGAAATACACGATGAAGATTAGCTCACAATATATTATAACTAGTTAGGAGATATTATGGAAAGGCTCATTCCTAGGTGGACTCAATGTTCATAGAGAAAAGAAAGATAGAAAGAACTGGCTTCACAACCAAGATTTGAACTGAGACAAAGTGCATCTAACATATGCTAGATTTAGTTCTTTTGAAGCTCAAAATATTGTCTTATACACTTTATCCAACTCAGATTACAAAGCTCTACTCTGCTTTACATTCGCATACCTCTTCTCAACATTCACAACTTATTGAAACATAGAAAAACAAGGTAGGGTTCTAAACACATGATTTTATACTAAATTTGGAATGCTTTACCAAACTTACTATAAATGAAAGAGAAAATGGGGTGTAATAAGCCTACCTATTTTTTATTTCATTCAAGAAATGAGATCTCTTAGATCAAAATCAATTTCAACCCTTAGGTGAGTGAATTCTTTGAAGAATCTTGCAATTTCCTTTGTGTGGACGAGGTAAATATGACTAATCAACACTTTTGGGAGATGAAAATAAGATGGAAAATTACCTCAAATCTATAACCCAGGACCTAATTCATGTAGATGTATCATAACTCTAATAGAAACAGTCAAATTTATGCAAATTGGATGAGTGGAAGACACTTAAAACCTACCTCAAAATCAGTTGTTGAGTGTCTTTTGATAGAAACAGTGAAAACTGACTGAATATGGATTTTGGGAGAAAGATTAAAAATACCAAATGCACTCATTTATGACATGTAAAGGTTACATTTGATAGATGAAACATAGGGCTATCAAAAACAGTAAAACTTCTGACAAATCTGAGAATGTAAAATGTTGTGTACCTATCACATAACACTATTTTCAGAAGTTGTCTTGGGACTCATTTTCCCATAGGAAAATGGGTCTTTGTTCACCTTTCCAAAATTGATTTATGGGTCCTCTGCTCTTGTGTTTTCACTTTTAGATCCCTTGGGTTTTACAGTTAGACAATCGAAAATAAATTTGGGATTTGAGTTTCCATGAGATGACAACAAATGAAACTTTGCAATTTCACAATTTGGAGATCTTCAACTTTTCTTCAACCTATAAACCTACAAATCTGCAACACACAAAGAGAGATGGAAAATGTTTTTTTTGGGTGAATGGGGGTTTTCCTTGGTCAAACCCTATTTTGGTAATTAAACCCTTAACTGAAATGAAATAGCATGGATGGAATGATGAATGAAAAACTGAATGTTGCAACTCACCAAACCCTTGAATGAAACCTTGAAGGGCTGAAATCTTGATGTGGATCTTGCATGAAATGACTTCAATGGATGTGGATCTTGATGTTTGAATCTTTATTTTGAGTCTTTGACTTGAATGCAACTTAGATTAGATCTTGAAACCTACATCACAATGCTAGCTCCAAAACATGCATGAATGAACATAACTTTGACACGATGCTTGAGATCTTGAATGCTACAACAAATGATGAAGAAATCTGCTATTGAATGTTCTTGACAATAATCTTGGCTTTTGTTAAGTTCATCTCTTGCTAGATGTTTTGAATTGATAAAATAACCTTGTATTTATAGGCATTTATCCTTTATTTCTCAAAATTAAAACATTACAAGCCAACATTTGAAATTTGAATTTAGGATCATAAAAATACCACCAAAACATGATTTAAAAATGGGTTCAAAAGCCTAGGGAGGACCCATTCGCCCATGGGAGAATGGGTCCCAAGTCCCTATTCCTAGAACACATATTACTCAATGTAAAGTGTTATGTTTAGGCATTAATTATTGTCGGGTTTCCCCTTCGGAAAATGTAATTTATTATAATTGTAAATGAATAAAAGGGATAATTAAGGCCTAATTAAGATCAATTAATTAAAAGGGCTCAAATAAGTGTGTAAAAGTAAAGAGGTGCATTTAACAACACTAAATTAAGGCACCATTAAGTCCAATTTTAAATAGGAGGCCACAAATAAGTGAGAAAATGTAAAGGGTTACATTTTTCTACACTACATTTATCCCCCACTTTAGTGAGAGGAGGACCTTGTGTCAAAATCACACTAAAGTAGTCAAGAGGGGTCCAAGTGCACAAATGTTGATGGGATAGGATGACAAAGATCAAGGAGGTGGTCAAGCACCCAAGATCCAAGATCCCATGTCAAAGCAACAAAAGCAATAAGGGACACACACAAGATGTATGATATGCACAATGAAACAAGATACACAAACATTCAATGTCAAATATTAAAATAAATTAAAAGGAAAAGAAAAGAAAAAGGGGTGGATCAAGCCTTGACTGTCCAACACAATGCGGATCATGCCTCAGCTATGTTTTCCAAAAAAAAATTACAAGTAGAACTTGATGTCCACTATGCAAACAATAATGCACACTCACATGGGCTAGTGAAACTTTGTTGTCAACTAGGTGAGCCCCCAAGGGTGGAAAATGAGAGAATCTTATTAGGCTTGCATACCATACCAAAGTTATACCTCAAATAACTTTAATAAGGCACCACACAATACAAAATTCAAGGTCCATAAGGCCTAGAAAGTTGTGTTATGCTAAACACTAATGAAAAAAAAAATCAAATAGGATAAGACATGTTCAAAGGGGCTTTTCTTAGTTCATGTAAGGTATCCTCTTAGGGAACATCGTGCCTAACATCTCCAAGAGAGGAATAATTGAGGATAAAAGATTCACAACCTCAGGAATGCAATCCATAGCATTACCACTAAGAGGAATATCATATGCTTAGAAAGGTCACGCTCTTGAAGGAAATCAAACCCAATGTTACCAAGAAGAAGACACATCACATGAATTTAGAAGTCCACACTTTGAATAAAATAATTCACACTTCCTAGGAGGTATATAATATCATTACTAAGAAGGGAACATGCAGACAATGAACGGGGGACAATATGCCCCCCACTTAAAATGCCAAAAAACTTGATGTGTTGGTATTTTAAGTAGAAATAGAGAAAGAGGGGATCCTTGAAAAGAATACATACCTTGAAAAGCTAGTTATCCTTTCCCCCCAATCATAGAGACAAAGAAAACCACCAAGAAATATCATGTTGCTACCAAGAGAAATATGGCTGCACCTAACATTGTACCACCATGAATGACAATGAGCAAGACACATAAAGATACTAATGCCACATAGTGATGAGAAACATGATAGGATGTAAATCAATATTAATTAGAGGAAATAGGTGTTTTGACACAATGAAGAGAACCACATTCCTTAAGATGTTGAATTTTATTACTCAAAGCCTTACATTCATTAGTTGAATGACCATGAGCTCTATGATATGCAAAAAATGAACTCTTGTTATAAAATTTATTTCATGTTCTTGGAGGGAGAGATATCAAGTGATCTTGGAGAATTCTTGACAAGATACTCTCTTGATCAATAGTAGAAGATGTTCCTTTCTTTTGTGACAAAGATATCTCTTGCTTAGTACAAGGTGTCATACATACACAAGACTCTTTAGATTGTGAGATTCTTTACTCTCCCTTAAAGGAGGGTGTAAAATCTAACGAACTCCAATCATTAGTGTTTTGCATGATGACATTGATATTAAGTTAAGATTTCTTTGATTCTTTCATTTATTTCAAGGGATAGTAATCAAGACCACTAGTTGTTTCTATCAGTTCAGGATGCATCAAGGTTAAAGTAGGCTTAGAGGAATCCTTTGTAATAGTGTTGGTATTGAGTGAAGGATTTTTTGATGATTTTTTTTCTTTCAAGAGACAATAACCAAGACCACTAGTTTTTTCTTGTGTATTACGCTCTATAGGGACATAGATACCTTGTTATCTAGCACTACATCCATTTCCACTATAACTAAGTTGTTTCAAAAGCTTCTAACCTTTTCCATAAAGCATTTCCATTTCTTTCAGATTCGGTGGTTGTTCGTAATCAACTTCATCAAAGCTTGTTGTGTAATTTTCTTCTTCTAAAGTGGTTGAAGTGTCTATGCTTTTGATGGTCCTTCTAAATTTTGTGTTGACATTACCACTTTTTCTTTTCCATTTTCAGAGTCTTTTGTTATGATCTTGTATTCTCCCATGAATGTAAGCGTGAAATCTAAGGAACCCAAATCATCATCCAATAACTTTGTGACTTCTTCAATATGCTTTTCCTTTTCTTTCTCTTGCACGAGTTCCACTTGTGTAGTTGGTGTCAATGTTTTCAAAGGAATTTCCTCATCTTTCTCAATGTGCAAAAAACTTTCTGGTTCAAGATCGGCTTTGACTATGTACACTTGGTTGTTATAGACATATTTCATTATAAGATGAAGGGTTGAAGGAATTGCATGCATATCATGAATCCATGGTCTTACTAAAAGAAGATTGTATGAAATATTATCAGGCATAACATGGATATGATTTTGACATGTAAATTTTTTAATGGAAATAGGTAATGTGATCACACCAAGAGGTTGTTTTCCTACATTATCAAATCCATGAATAGATAAAGAATCGGGTTGAATCTTAGTCTTATCCACTCCAAGCTTGTCCAAAATTTTTACGCTACACACATTAAGGGATAAGCCATTGTCAACAAGGGTTCTCTTTATCCTAGTCGTATTAATGTGAGCTATTATCATGAAAGCTTCATTTTTTTACACATCCAAAGGGGGTATAGCTCAATTTGGTGGAAAAAAATGTCTAAATTCATTCCTTGAATAATGGTTGCTATATCATTTGGTTGCACATTAGGAGGTATAAGAACTTGTTGTAAGGAACTTTGAAGCATGTTATGATAGCTAGGTGAGGCTTGAATAAGATCCCATAAGGATATCCTAGCAGGAGCATTCTTAAGTTGTTCAACAAGATCATACTCCTTTCCACTATGTAAAGGAAAAAATGGAGCACTAGGAAAGATAGGTTGAGGCAATGGTAATGAAGTAGGAATGGTTTTCAGATGCCTATTATTCCTTGTATTATATGTGCGAGCAATGGTATTGCAACTCGATTGTTGTGAAACATTGTTACTATCCAGTTTCCTTATAAGGTTCCTTATATCTTTGGGGGATGATGGTTTCTTTTTAGGTGGTTCAAGGATAAGCACATTTTTGTTTGAATTTGGTTTTAATGTGAGGGTGGGTAGATGGTAAGAAGTGGCTCAGGAGATCACTTCAAGGGATATCTAATGTGTATAACCTCAAAAGACTTATCCTAAGTATTTTCATGATCTCTTAGTGAAGGGGATTCTATGACCACTTCATCATCTTCATCTAGGGAATCCACATTTCAAAAGACTTATCCTTATTTTAAGAGAGCAACAAACTAGATGTTCATGACATTCAATGGTTGGTTCTTCTAAAATGACTTCATCACAAGTAGGTGAGTTATCAATCATTCGATTTTCTTGCTTAGCAATGATGGAATCCTCTTGTTTAACAATATTTTACCAATTAGGAGGGGTAGGAGAAGAGAAACAAATAGGATTCTCATGACTCTCATTGATGGGTTCTTCTAACACCAAAATATATTCTTCACAAATATGAGAGATATTGGGAGAAGAACAAACTTGATTGTCATGATTATCCAAAATTGTATTCTCTTTCACTAAGTTAGGTTCACACATAGGAGAGGGGTCAATGAAGAACAAGAAAAGAGGAGAAAAGACTTCATATTCATATGCTTGTAACAATGATTTCTTAGAGTATATAACAAAATCTTAAAATAGAACATGAAGTATGATAACAATCTAGACTTTTGTAATAAAAATTTATGAAACTCAATTTTTTTTTTTGTATCCTATAGTATGGGAAGCATAGAATGTGATGCATCTTTCAAATTCAAAAAATGTGAAATCATTTAAGAATTATAGAATTTTTTCAATCAACCTATTAATCGGGACTTTAGTCAGAATGTATGTGGAAAATTAATAATAATTATCTATTTAATTACAAATAAGGCATATCTTATATTTTTGGAAACCTAATTTTTTTATTAATAAACCCTTTTCATTTCATCAAATTCAGATTAGAAAAATTCATCAACCACTTTTTTGTCGTATCACCATTTTTTAGAACCCCCATGATCTTGCACCCACCCTGTATGGAGATCGTGTGTGGGAGTTGTTCAAAGGATGCTTGTGTTATCAAGAGCTTGTACTATTATAGATTTTTTACATGGTTTGATAAGAAGATGTTGTGGTGTTTTCATCAGTGTTGTTATTGATGTCTTGATGGATAAGAGTTGTAGTTACAGTAAGTTCACTTGGTTTCCAAATGATTTTGAGAAAATTTGAATAAAAGGGTGAGCAATGTGATAGAGGTGTGTTTAGTGTTGTGTTCCACATTTCTTAATGGTTGAAGATATGTTTGTGTAGTTTGGATATGATCATTAGAGGTGTTTAGAGGTTTTATATCCAGAGTTTTAGGTTATGGATCATTCTACAGTGAAAGTTGTGTTTGATAGTTTATCTATTTGTGTTGAAGGTTATCTAGGAGAAATAAGATTTCTCCATATTTCTCTACAGTAAGGTTCCTCGTCTTGCAAATTTGGGAACATTCTTATATTGTTTGTAACTTCCTTCCCTTGAAGTTTCAGGTGTTGAGGTGTTTCACAAGGTTGGTTAGTGAGTTGTGTTCTATGGCAGTGTGTCTAGTTGCACAAAATAATGATGCTCTCAATTTCAGGTGGTTGTGGCAATGTTGTAGAATATTCTAATGAATCTTGAATATTTTGATATGTTATGTAGTTTGTGTGATCAAGAGAAGTGTGTATATGGTCACTTGTAGTGTTAGTTCAGGATTGGCTGACCTAACATGCTAACATTATAAATGTTAAGGTATCTTGTGGATTGTGAATATGTTGAGCAGCATGGTGATGTGTATTTGGGTCCTATTTAATCCTTGGAGTAGTCATCCTCCACTTCTTTCCACCATGGAGGTGTTTGGTGCCAACCTATTTTGATGCTACACGTTTTAGGTGCATACATTTCATTAAGGCTGACATAATTGAGATTGTTTAGGTCGTGGATGGTATTTAAACAAGGTAAATTATCATAGATGTGTGTGGATCTATAAAAGATGTGTGAAAGATGTGAATTTGATTAAGTTTGGTGATCTAAGTGCAAGATTAATTCCTATGAATCCAATGCAGTGAGCAAAAGGTTCTACATTTGTAGTGTGCTTGAAGTTACTAGAGGTAGTGAGCCAAAGGCTGCAAATGGCATAAGGTTTCAGTGGTGGAATCCTCATTTTTCCTTGAGATAGTGAATCTCTTTGTAATAGTAATCTTCTATCTTCTTTCTTCTTCGTAGTGAGCCACTCGACAATGAGCCTTTCTTCCTTTTTCTAGGAAATGAGCCCATGGTAGTGAGCCTAATTGTATTTGGTATTGAAATTCATATATATTTGAGCTAATCCTCACAGTTGTTTTTCCCTTCTTAGTTTTTCCATGTAAATTTGGTGTTCTTATGTGTTTTGATGAGTTTGTATTTCTATTTTATATGTTTACATTATGCTAATGTATGATAAGGGTTTAAAAATATATTAAGGGATTGAATGCTTTAAGTATACAATTGATTCGCCACCCTTCCCAGTTGTCCTATGCACCTAACACATTGGTATTGTTGGTGAGATTTACTATTGACCACAATTTCAGTAGGATGTGGAGTTTGTGTAGAGTTGTAGAGTATGTCAGATGGAAAAAAGGAACGAGGATTGAATCAGTCATTACTTGTACCTGAGAGGCCATGGGAGGACATTATTATGTATTTTGTTCTTGTTTTACCAAGGAAATGGAGAGGACATGATTCCATTTTTGTGGTATTTTTTTGATTCTTGAAGATGGCCCATTTTATATCTTGTAAGAAAACTAATGGTGTTCATATTGTAGAGTTATTCTTCAGAGAAGTGAGACTACATGGTCTACCAAAGAGCATAGTTTCAAATCAAGATACCAAGTTTGTTGGTTATTTCTTCAGGACTTTATGGAAGAAGTTGAAGACTCATTTGAAGTTTAGTTATGCAGACCATCCACAAACTGATGGAAACATAGAGGTGGTGAAGAGGGGTTTGGGTAACCTCCTGAGGTGCTTAGTAGGAGACAAACCCAAGGGATGGGATTTGATTCTACCATAGGCATAATTTTCTTATAATAATTCATTCAATAGGAGCACTAGTAAATCACCATTCTAGATTGTGTATGGGAGTAGTCCAAGAACTATTTCTAAACTGAGAAAGATGGGTAAGGGAGAGAAGAGTAGTGTCAAGGTTGAAGATTTTGTTGAGCACCTAAAAAATTTGCATGAAGAGGTGAAGAAACATATCAGCTCAAGATGAACTCTCAGTGTAAGGCTAAGGCATATTAGAAGAGGAGGCATAAGGAGTTTCAGGTAGGAGATGAAGTCATGGTTCATTTGCGAAAGGAAAAATTTCCAATTGGCACATATAATAAGTTGAAGATGAATAATTTTGGACCATGTAAAATCCTAAAGAAAAATGATTCAAGAAAATGCATATAAGGTAGAGTTTCCTAATGAAATTCATATCTCACCTGTGTTTAACATTTTAGATTTAACAAAATATCATGAAGGTGGATTTGATGAATAATTAATAGAAGCATAGTGGAATATTCCAATGCCTACTTTAGAAAAGGAGATAGAAGAAATTTTGGATAGTTGTGTGGGTAGAAGCATAAGAAACATGCAATATGCAAAGTACTTGGTGAAATGGAGAGGAAGGCCTATTGAAGATTCACCATGTTTATCTAAGGTTGAGGTTAACCATCTTGGTTTCCCTCTAATCCTTGATAAGTGATGGGGTCACTTTTCAAATTATCATAGGTATCTGATGCAAGAGCATCCAGTGGTGTAAGGACAATCTTGCATCACCCAAAAATATTGTATTTTCATTATGTTTTAGTTTTCTTTAGCTATTTTGGGGCCCATGGAAACATCTGCAATCTTTGGGATAATTAGAAGTTTGAAATAACCAAAATTAATCACTTGTTATTTTACTAAGTCAATGTATTTGGGTTCCTATGGACATGAAAACTAACCCTGAGGAGCAAAATTGAAAAAAAAATTATTGGTGAAAGAATCATCTCAAAATCTTGTATATCATTTGAAAGATATTAAATTTTCCATCTCGAGGAATTTCTCCAATGAATCTTCAAACTCAAAATTGTGGACCTCAGAAGCCTTGGAATAGGGTGAAAAGTGTGTATCTTATAGATATGGTGAAAAAAAGTTGTAGATCTCTTCAAAAGATTTCCAATGATATATATTACAATAAAAAATTTGATGGTCGGATCAAAATTTATGACCTCAAGAAGTTGTAACTATATAAAAATAAAATAAAAAGATTCTCTAGAGCGAGAAAATTGATGGTGGAATTTCTAGCGCCAAAATAGGGTTACACCTTCCATAATATTCTAAGGTAGTACACTTCTAGGATAAAGATGGAGAATAGGGGTTACCAAAAGGGGCCCCCGTAGTGTAGATCATGGTTTTGACTTGCAATTTTTTGTAATGAGAAGGCTCATGTGATTTTAGTATGTTATTTTTTGAGTATTGTAATTTCACTTCATCAAGATAATAGAAAGACAACATTTCTTTTTACATTTTCCTGTTTACTTCTCTTGTTTTAGTTGTGTGTGTGGTCTTGTAAGGGGATTTCCCTTCATCATCTAAATTATTTAATAAATAAATATTCTTCATTTTGATTAGAAACTAGTAACTTGACCCTTTTTTATAATTGTAACTTCTTCACCAACTTCCATGACTATGATTCTATTTCCTCCTTAGATCCTTTCAAATTATTATGCATTCACTTTCACTTCCATGTAGTTTATGCAAGGAAAATTAGATGCGGAAAAAAATTCTCCTAACGTCAATACCTCAGGGAAGAATGCAGATACAGTTGTAAATTTTTCAATTACAGTTCAACTAAGATGCACTATGAAACAGATAACAGAAATAGAGTATTTGACAATCACACATGAACACCAGATATACGTGGGAAAACCCTTACAGGAGAAAAACCCACCACACCAAGAGAAATTACTTTGTATTACAGTAATGGAGATTACATACAAATTCCAGACTTATCTTTTTGGTGTCATTGTACAGCAGCATTCGCCATGAACATTCTTGTACAAGAATCTTCAAGTTACAGTCATTACAGAACATAATTCATTTACTGATTCAATCACTCAACCATTCGTCGATCCAACCTTCGAACCAACTGATAATCCAACCCAATCACAAACTGCAATCTCTAAGTATATCCATGTCAAATTCTGTCTGTAGAACTTCCTCACAGAACCGTCACAATGAACCAACTACTAACTGTTCACATTTGGCTCCTCCTATTCATCCACGAGATGCCACATCGGAAGGTCTTACTTAGTCAACAGAATTTGCACTGTGTTGGCATCTCGGTGAGACACTAACAATGTCTCGCCGATGCCGTATATCCTTCATACCGATGTTGCCAAGATTCTCTGTTATCGCTAAGACGTTCTATTGAGCTTCATGAGTTACATCGAGTCACCAAGCAATCGCCCAGACCTACCGCTTTCGCCAAAAGATCATAGTGAGTCACCAAAGTTATACCAAAGACCCCAGACATACCGAGCGCCAAATAGAAGTCGGCAAGACTCACATCTTTTTCTGAGAGTTCATACCGAGACAGAAAGGTTACCCCGAAGTTATCATCCGTCGCCAAGACATTGCCCTTCACTAAGACTTCACTCTGAGATCTCTAAGCTACTCCAAAGACTCTTCATCATCGGCAGGACTCACCAAAGCGCCGGGACTTCTTACCGAAACCACCATGTTACACCAATAACTCCCGAGTGTGTCCTTGTCGGCAATACTTTCAACTATCGCTAAGATCTCACACTGGAATCTTTAAGTTACACCGACACCACCACCCGTTGCCAGGAGTCACTCCGATGAACGTTTGGATGTGTTTCCGTCAGCATGACCTTCTTTGTTCACTGGGACTTCTCAACGAGCCATTTGGGTCACCCCGATAGCCATAGGCTATCAGCAAGACATTCACCGTTCGCTGAGACGTCTTCCCGGATCATTAGAGTTATCCCAAAGACCTCAAAGTAAAAAATGTCGGCAAGACTTTGAAACATCGCTGAGACTTCTTAGCGAGAACCCTTAGCTATCCCAAAGATCATAGTCGCCAAGAGTCTCCCTGATACACGATTGAATGGCCTGTCGGCCAGAGGTCTCCCGAGCGCTAAGAGATCATAGTGAAAACACTATGTCACAGTGATAGACCAAAGTGTAATCTTTCAGCAAGATAGAAGCTAGGTCATAGCGACCTGTTCAAAACATAATGTATCAAACTGCTAGTCAGCCAGACAATGAAGATGTCACACCGAATTGGATCTAATGGAGGTTTTAGCCTGTATTGTTTGAGGCACATATTTCCAACAATCTCCCACTTGATGAAGATCATACAAGCACCTCCAGAGCACAACATAATTTATTGAAAATCATGGGCACTAAGGCCCATTGAACTGGCACACCACCTGAACTTGTCTTTGCTCACTGGCTTCGTCAATGAATCTGCAACATTCTCCAGAGTATCAACCTTTTCCAAACTGACCTTTCCATCCTCCACCATATCTCATACAAAGTGGTACTGTACATCAATATGTTTCATCCTAGCATGGAAAGTAGGGTTCTTTTGCCGTGATAAATTGCACTGACCAAAATAGTTATTTCCCCTACATCAAAACCAATGTTACAAAACAAATGTTTCAACCATACAGCTTCTTTACAAGCATGGGTAGCTGCCATGTATTCAGCCTTTGTAGTGGACAAAGCGACTATAGCCTGCCGCTTACTCATCCAACTCACCGCACCACCATTCAACATGAAAACGTATCCACTGCGGGATTCCCCGGCCACAATGTCCTCTCTCTAACGGACCAACATAAATTCATGAATGCCGAGTCCTTCTATGATTCAACCAAGTTCCCATGAATACAGCAAAATCCTAAGTTCCCTTCCAAATACCTAAACACTCTTCACAACATCCCAATGAGTTCTTCTTGGATTTTAAATATAAATCTTACTTCAAGTACCCTAACGCTTTGTAATGTCCGCCTCAGGACAGACCATTGCATACATAAGACTGCCTACTGCACTAGCATAGGGTACACTGGTCATGTCCTCCATCTCAGTAGGAGATTTTGGACAGTCCTCAATAGATAGCTTCGTTCCATGCATGACTAGGACCACTAGCTGTTTGCAATCATTCACACAAAATCTCTCAAGAATAGTCCTGACATACTTACTCTGACTGAGCCAAAGCTTTCTATTCTTCCTGTCCCTAGTTATCTCCATCCCCAGAATATACCTTGTTGCACCAAGATCCTTCATTTCAAACTTAGCAGATAATTGAGACTTAAGATCAGAAATAATTAGCTTGCTATTTCCTATGAATAGCATATCATCAACATAAAGAGCAATAACAAGTACTTGATCACTTTATAAATATAATGCTATGATCGATTTCGATCTTACAAATCCCAAAAAGACAATAAGGCAATAGCAAATTTCGGTACCACATTCTAGGTGATTGCTTTAACCCATACAAAGACTTCTTTAATTTGCATACCAGTTTTTCTTTACCTTTTTCAACAAAGTGCTCAGGCTGGGACATATAGAATTTTTCTTCAAGATCACCATGAAAAAATGTTGTCTCTACATCCATCCGTTCTTTCTACCTCTAAGTCATATGTTGCTGTAAGTGATAAAAGGAAATTTTGATAGATGTCACTTTACATGTGGAGAAAAATATTTCCCATAATTCATCTCCCCTCTAATTGAATAACTTTGCAAACTGGCCTCATAATTTCTTTCTAAGACCGCTTATCCAAAATTAATTTTTCTAAATACCTATTTCCTCTTAGGAAATAACAGCCTTTTCTGCCTTTAGGCAAGGGCAGCAATCTCGCATCTCCGTGTTTCATTCTTGTCTAAAGATGACATCTTCTTCTTCCATGGTTTCCAAATTAAGAATCAATCGACATTTTAAATGCCTCTTTTCATAAAATTTAGGCTCATCAAGATTTGTGGGGAACTCAAAGCATAGGCAATAAGTAGAACTGACCGACAAAACTCCATACCTATCCGTTGTTTCTTTTCTTGCTGATCTCCTCATTGGTCGAGGTTGAGGTTCTCCTTTTCTTCTTCAGAAATTTCAGAACTACTTGAGCTCTCCTCAGCTTCTGTACATTTTGAATTTCCAATTCCAATTTCTTAGGTGTAGGAGGAATTATTGCTACATCCTTATTGTTATCTGACTTTGTCTCTGACTACAGATCCAAAGTGGAAGGTTTCAGCTCACGAAAGATTACACTTCTGCTGTATACAACCTTCTCTGTATTAGGATTCCAAAGCTTGTATCCTTTTACGACAGCGCTATAGCCAATGAAAATACATTTGACAGCCTTGTTCTCCAATTTAGATCTTTTCACATCCAACACATGAGCATATGCCTCACAGCCAAAAACACGAACATGTCTAAGTGAGGGCTTCTTACCAGACCACACTTCCAAAGGTGTTTTCTCAACAAGAGCAGAATTTAGAGAATGATTAATTAGATAACATGTAGTAGATACAACCTCAGCCCAGAACTTCTCCTCCAAGCTAGCACTCATCGAAAGCATACTTCAGGTTTCCTCTCCATCACTGGCCCTATTGAAACCTTTTCTCAGAATCCCATTCTCAATGGGTGGAGTATAAGGTGTATTCTGGTGTCTTTGATTCCATTTTGTCTTCTTTAATATCTTTCAAATTCATCAATGTAACTCACCACGCATTATCACCCTTAAGAATTCTATTTTTCTACCAGTCTGATCTTCAACAAGATTTTTAAATTCTTTAAACCATCTGAATACTTCTGATTTACTCTTCAGAAAATATACAAATGCTCTTCTTGAATAATCATCAATGAACGACACGTAGTATCTTGACTTAGATAAAGAAGGAACATTCACTGGACCAAACACATCCGAATGAATATAATCTAATAAACCAAAAGATTTATGAGGACTAGAATAAAATGAAACACAGTGCTGCTTTCCATATATACAGTGTTCACAAAATTCAAATTTAAGATTACAATCTTCGAGCCCCTCAACCAGGTTTTTATTCTTCAAGGTTTTTAAACCTTTTTCTCCTATGTGGCCTAACCTATGATGCCAAAGCATAGTCTTCTCTGCAGGAAGTTTTACTTCCATAGAGTTTACAAAATTAGGGATATTTCCCTCTTTACCTCCATGAGTGGCTTTCAGTGACTTTCCAGAGACATTGTTACATTGAACAGCCTGTGCATCCAGCTTATACAGGGTACCAATTCGAGCACCTCTAGCCAGCACCATTGAACCTCTAGTCATCTTGCAGCCATTTCCAGAGAACGTAACTTGTACTCCAATATCATTCAGCATATTTACAGACAATAGATTTCGAGCCAGACCTGGTATGTACATAACATCATTAATTCCCTTCACTCTACCATTAGGTAATTGTATTCTGACTCTTCCACGGCCAACAATCTCTAAAGTTGAATTTTGTTGCTACTACACCCTTTTCCACCTTTACTGTATTCTTCTATACTCTTTGTGGAATCCATTCCCTTCAGATGTCATGGAAAGATGCTCCAAAATCAATCACCAGACATCATCTCGATGCCCGGAGTAGCTGGCGGCTGCAAATGGAAGGTGCATCACCATCACTATGAGAAGAACCACATCAAGAGCCCCTTCTTTTCTCCTTTACAACTCTTCGATACGACTGTGCTTCTGCCTTTGCAAATTTCTCCACACTTCACCTTGACTCTCTTATGGTGAGACTTTGATCTCCCTCCGATTCCTTTAATTTTATTTCTTTGTCCTTCTTCTTGCCTTTTCTCTTCTTTCTGATTCTCCCTCCTCATGTTAAGAGCTTCCTTCACCATCTCGTAAGATTTCTCTAATCTCTTTTCCTCGGAACAAAGATGCAACATCTTCCATCTTGAAATTCGATGTTGTACTCCCAATAGCCATCACCAGATGATCCTATGAGTCTGGAAAAGAACACAGCAATAGCATACAATGATCCTCTTCTTTATTCTTCACACCAATAGATGTCAATTGAGCAATCAACATATTAAATGCGTTCAGATGATCAGCAACAGACCCTCCTTCTTGCATTCTCAAAGAATACAACTTCTTCCTCAGGAATAGTTTATTCACCAAGGATTTCCCCTGATAAATAGACGCCAGTCTCTTCCACAAGGAAGAGGCAGTCTTCTCCTCATGCACATTCAGAAGCACTGAGTCTTCCAAACAAAGCCTTATCAGCCCCTTAGATTTCATATATGGAAGGTCCCAATCTTCTTGCTTCATGCCTGTAGGTTTCACTCTAGCCACAGCAATCCAAAGATCACGATCAACTAGAAGATCCTCCATCTTGAGTTTCCACAACTCAAAGTTACTGCCATTGAATTTCTCTATTTCCAACTTTCCAGATGTACTAGCCATCGCAACCTGTAATTAGAAATAACAATTTTCTACAAGACTCCCACTAAACAGAACTGACTCAAAAAACCCAACGTACCCACAAGGATAACACAACTGGCCAGGCTCTGATACCACTTGCAAGGAAAATTAGATGTAGAAAACAATTCTCCTAACATCAATACCTTAGGGAAGAATGCAGATACACTTGTAAATTTTTCAATTACAGTTCAACTAAGATGCACTATGAAACAGATAATAGAAACAGAGTATTTGACAATCAAACATGAACACCAAATATATGTGGGAAAACCCTTACGAGAGAAAAACCCACCACACCAAGAGAAATCACTTTGTATTACAGTAATGGAGATTACATACAAATGCCAAACTTATCTTTCTGGTGTCATTATACAGTAGCATTCACCATGAACATTCTTGTACAGGAATCTTCAAGTTACAGTCATTACAGAACATAATTCATTTACTGATTCAATCACTCAACCATTCATCGATCCAACCTTCGAAGCAACCGATAATCCAACCTGATCACAAACTACAATCTCTGAGTATATCCATGTCGAATTCTGTCTGTAGAACTTCCTCACAGAACCATCACAACGAACTAACTGCTAATTGTTCACATTCGACTCCTCCTATTCATCCACGAGATGCCACATTGGAAGGTCTTACTCGGTCAACAGAATTTGCACTGTGTTGGCATCTCGGTGAGACACTAATAGTGTCTCACCAATGTCATATATCCTTCATACTGATGTCACCAAGAGTCTCTCTTATCGCTAAGATGTTCTATCGAGCTTCATGAGTTATACCGAGTCACCAAGCAATCACCCATACCTACCGCTTTCACCAGAAGATCATAGCGAGTCACCAAAGTTATACCAAAGACCCCAGACATACCGAGCACCAAATAGAAGTCGGCAAGACTCACATCTTTCGCCGAGAGTTCATACCGAGACAGAAAGGTTACCCTGAAGTGATCATCCGTCGCCAAGACATTTCCCTTCGCTAAGACTTCATTCCAAGATCTCTAAGCTACTCCGAAGACTCTTCATCATCGGCAAGACTCACCAAAGCACTGGGACTTCTTACCAAAACCATCGTGTTACACCGATAACTCCCGAGTGTGTCCTTGTCGGCAAGACTTTCAACTATCGCTAAGATCTCACACCAGAATCTTTAAGTTACACCGACACCACCAACCATTGCCAGGAGTCACTCTGATGAACGTTAGGATGTGTTTCCATTGGCATGACCTTCTCTGTTCGTTGGGACTTCTCACCGAGCCATTTGGGTTACCCCGATAGCCATAGGCTATCGGCAAGAAATTCACTGTTCACTGAGACATCTTCCCGGATCATTAGAGTTACCCTGAAGACCTCAAAGTAAACACTCTCGGTGAGACTTTGACACATCGCTGAGACTTCTTAGTGAGAACCCTTAGCTATCCCGAAGATCATAGTCACCAAGAGTCTCCCCGATGCACGATTGAATGGCCTGTCGGCCAGAGGTCTCCCGAGTGCTAAGAGATCATAGCGAAAACACTATGTCACAGCGATAGACCAAAGTGTAATCTTTTGGAAAGACAGAAGTTAGGTCACAGCGACCTGTTCAAAACAGAATGTATCAAACTGCTAGTCAGCCAGACAATGAAGATGTCACACCGAAATTGCTCTAATGGAGGTTTCAGCCTGTATTGTTTGAGGCACATATTTCCAATAGTTTACAATACATTATTCTCTTATGGTCACATCCTCTTGTTCATGAGGATATGATCATTTTTCTTCTTTTTGGTAAGACCTATAAGTCATAAGAATTTTAGACAAGGTAATAGTTCCAATAATACTCTCTTTTCTAGCCTCCTCCATGTTAGTTATATTATTCTCTTAAAAATATCTAGATACTTTCTTATCATCACGATGGCTCTTTGTATGGATTATCTCTTCTTATACATTCTTGTCCTTAAATTTTCCAAGGGTTATGAAGGATTCAATTCTCTTTCCACTAGATGCTCACATGAAAATTCTATATTCTCATTTCCTCTCAAATAAATTACCCCTCTTTATACTTTATTTTGAAGATATAAATCTACATCGATCATTACATGTATTTTAAGTTGCATCATATGATTTGGTAACTTAGAAACCATATGTTCTCCATTTTTTAAATATTTTCCAATGGATATTTTTCAAACCTTTTATAGCATAACTATTTTTCCTAATACTTTCATCTCTATTATCTTAGGACCTTAAATAATCTTATCCTCAAAGAAGAGCTCCAAATATTTTATTAATCCCTTTAAATTTTCTAGTCCCTCTCATATAAAATACTGAAGAATTGTTATCCTCCAATTCTAAACTTTGATTCTCCCTTGCCCCCTTCACTAGGGAAAAAAATACATGATAATTACCTCTCCCTTGTCCTCTCTCTAGGGCTCCAAATCTTTCTTCCATCTCTTTTATGAATTCCAACACCATTTCAAGCATCCTCATAATATCTACTACTACAAGTTCACTACAAAATTTCTTCTTCATGGCATCTTATCTTTCTCCACACTATTCCCAATTTCTATAATGCTCCTAGTTTCCATCCTATGTAGGGTATACATACTGTAAAAAAAAATCATTATCATAACCCACTCACTCACACCTTTCCTTTCACCCAAAAAGTAGATGATTTAGAATCTATAGAATTCTCTTATTCGCTATCCACACAGTGTAGGATGAAACTACACCTTCCATATAATAATCTCACTTGTTGGAGGATGCTCAAAATCAACCTAGATTTGTAGCCCATTCTAATAGCACCTAATGTAGGACTAAAAAGGCATACAAAAATGAACAAGTTTGGTGCAAGTAATCTACTACAAAATCATATAATGTTTGCAACCAAGTGGAAGTAATACTACTTATTTATTGCAAGTAATGTTTAAATGCACTCAAAATAGAATAGATTCATCAATAACAATATAAACATGTATAATAACATAAATACAATGTAGCCTTAGATGGACCCTAAATTTAGAATGCACTAGCATTGACCTGTAATATAACAAACATAACTCTATAATTTTTGTAAGTATGTTTTCAATATACCATGGAATATGATACAATTGTTGAAAGTGAAAACATGGGGCAAGGGAAAACCTCAAGGTTGCTACAAGTAATACCACCACCCACTTGGATGACTTATAGGGGCTACAAGTAAAATTAGTATAAAAAATATGTTTTTCATAATTATTCAAATTAAGCCCAATATAAATTAATAATTTCTATTACTACAAATACCTTCCATCTATGGTTGCAAAACAAATTAACAAACATGCATTTCTTCCACTTTATAGGTGAATAAGGATTCTTCAACATACAAGAAAAGAATGAAATACACATATGTTGGATGCCTTTTATATGGGTTTAAAATAGATATTATTTCATTATTGTAATAAGAATAAATTATGTCTCTATTTGTATGGTGCTATCATCCATTAATCTTCTAGCCTTAATAAGTCAAATTGTTAGTTGACTATTCCTCTTCCCTTCGAGATTCTTGGTTCCTATGTTATCTCTATCACCTTCTCTTTTTAACTAGGCTGATTTTCCAATTATCATTTCAATTATATTTTCAGTATATCTACTTTCTTCATCCTAATTATGGATTATGGAGTGTGATCCAAAATTTTGATGGGAAAACGTTCACATAGTCAAATCTAGAAAAAAATTTAATGAAGAAAAATAATTTACAAGTCCCATTCATTAAGCGTCAATATTACTAGATTAAGAAATTTCAACTTCCTCTTTGTTCCTAACAAAGATTCTTGAGCTTATTCTTTTTCTATAGATACACTTCATTATATGATAGCACCTTGAAACTTTAAGACATGTTCCCCTACATACAAACAATCTTATCCCCTTTCTTAAAAAACTCACTATTCATAGGATATGAGCTCATGTCCTTTCTTTTTGACCATACACTCACATTCCCTCTTGTCTCTTGTTGGTCCACTTTTCATTTATCCAACAAAATATTTAAACTTGGTGACTTATTCTTTTCTTGTGTCCTTTTATTTATATAATCTCTTTTGAATCCCTCCTTATCTCTTGCAAACCACACTCTTTTCTTCTCTTAAATTTCATTTAGCCTTCCTTTATCCTATGTGGAATTCCTTCTTTTCACTCTCACATATGAAAACAAATGATGTTACCACAAGAGAAATAGAATTTCCCTCTTCAAAAAAATTCTCTTTAAATTTTTGGTCTCCTTTGATTTACCTATGTTTAACTATTATGCCCAAATCACCTAATGGATCCCCTACTCATATGTCCAGATAAATTATTATCTCCAAATTGGTAGCCTCCCTTTGATGTTTTTCCTTTTTTCTCTTTCATAGGAGTGTCTCCCTTGGTTGTTCTCTCTTCTCTTACTAAGTCATAATACAATATTGAAATATATAATAAAATTTAAAAGGGTGGATAGGGGTACTTGGCTCTATATGTGATAAGAAGATCTTTTGTAACATGCACTCTATGATCCCATTCTAACTTTTGCAAAAAAAATGTTTTTACTCTTTGACGATTTAGAAAATGGTGATAAATTAACATATGCTCTATTTTTATCAATTCTTGCTATTATTTACAACTTTATCCTTGAATCTAGACTATGGTTTTGAAACTAGAAATGCTAACTTGGACTTTAAACTTTGGGTCTTCAAATTCACATTTTCCTTTGTTATCTAAAAATGTGGTACTAAGAAGCATTATTTGAATTTTGTGTTGTAGGGAAGGGAAGTATACTAGAGCTTCCCAACTAGAGCCTTAACCAATCTTTAATCAATTCAATAATTTGGAATATGTTGGAAAACACACTAATGATGAATGTAAATGCTTAGATATCCATCCTCGTGGAACTGTGGATGTTGATACAATGCTCTTGAAATATTATGTGAATGACATTGTTCTATTGTGATTTTATTAATAAAATGGACTAGGGCTTTGTTGTTTTATACTGTAACACCAAACAAATTTTAATATTTTTTGGAGTGGGAAATCAACAAATAACGCATGACAAGTAAGCTTGGGCCCATGATTATCTATATGATTTAGAAAATCGGGGGTCAATCTGTTAATGTAATATATTTTTTGCTTAGATGTTTTATCCTAAGTGTGATTACACTAGTTTATGCTTGTGTAATATTTTATCATGTGTGTGATATTGCAGTAGTTTATTAAGTTTACTTATATAATTTATTTTTTTCTTAGATAGGATAGTATAATGAATTTCAAATTCTTCTTTTTTTCATGGGATTGTACATTTTTCCCTATTCTCATAGATTTAAGAATTTAGTTAAAGAAATCTCTTATATTTTGGTTTTCTATCTTTTCATCATCCTCATAGATTCTGAATTTTGGAGGCTATATATTGTAGCTCTTTCTTTCCTTAATAAAACATCAAATGAAGCTATCATGAGCTTTTTCATCTCTCTTATGAAACTAACTTTGTTATTCTATATATTTTCTTATCATCTATATTTAATAATTATAAAACTCTATCACGTGTGCTAGTTTCTAGGTAATATGCACATCTAGTCCTAAACCAAGTTCAAGGCTATATCTATGGTCTTGAATTGAAGTAGGAAATAGGAGATGTGAAAGTTAGATCTAAATCCTCAAGAAATGTGAAGTCAAATTTAAATGAGATCAAGTAAATTTTAAATCCTATCTACATGGAAAACATTTTCTTGCAAAATACCTAATTATTAGATCTACAATACCAAAGAGCTCAACCAAAAGTAACTAAACACTCATTCAAAAACTCTTTTAAATAAATAAAATTCAATAGATCTAAACAATAAAACTTGATGGCACTTTTGCAAAATTGGCATCTTCACTTATATATCACTTTACATTTAGGGAAGTTTTTAAACTAGAAAATTTACATGCCTAGTCATCAGCATGTCACATCCTGATTGTGACATTGCTTTAGTGATACGTCTTCACTTATACTCTCAATTGAATATAAACCCCATCTCATGTGATCTAAATTTACAAAAGATTTTATATTCTTCAAGTGCTGTAATGTTGCAGCAGCTGTACAGTTAGAAGCTGCCAAGCTTGATTAAACTACAATGCTAGACAAGAATCACTCTCCTCTGTTATGTTGTCATATATCTTCCTGATATTTTGGGTTGGAAACAACAATCTTTTATAGCTCACATGACTCCTTGTGGAAAAACGTGGTGTACCTCATCCTCAATTATCTAGACAATGATGGGAGAAAGGTTGAATTCTGTCTTCTGCCCAATTATTTTAAGAAACAGTCACCATTGATTAGCTGTCATTCTTTTGGATATTTGTATAAAATAAGAACATTGGAGAATGAAACATTTCATGTCATGAACAGAGAAGAACAATCTGGTTGTGGGTCAAGGTATTCTTGCTGGTATGTCAATCAAATAGCACACAGCTATGCACATCAAGAACGACAAGACAGTCTAAATACAGTAAAGAGGAAGTATTCAAACTAGTCATCATAGAAATAACTAGAAACCTTATCAATACATGTGCATACCCTGGTGTAGATGGTACCATGCATTGTATAATCACATTAAAATTTGTCTGCATTAGGAAATGGTCCCAAACTGTTACATCCAAATGAAAACTCATACCATCTGTAGCAACTTAAAGTTGCCATCTTTATACTTTATAGACGTCATAAATTCCCATTAAGACTGCATTCATCTAAAACCAAGAAAAAATCATTACCATCATTTAATACTGGAACAAGAAAAATGCATTATGATGATTTAAGACTCGAACAAGAAAAAAACATTATGGTGACTTCAGAAATAGCACTATAAATTCAATCAACTTCGTCTAAGAAAAAATAAGAAAAAATAAGTATAATGATTTAAGACTAGAAATATGTACATTAAATTCAATCAACTTCATCCAAGAAAAAACAGTATAATGATTTCAGACTAGAAATATGCACATTAAATTCAATCTACTTTCACCCAAGAAAAAATCATAATGATGATTTCAGACTAGAAATATGCACAATAAATTCAATCAACTAGAACCAAGTGATAATCATTATACTGATTTCAGACTAGAGATATTGAGCTGATAATGGGTTGGAATATTACTGTTGCAGAAAGCAACATTTGAAAGTTCAGTCTCTGCATTCTTGTTATTTGGGAAAGTTTCACTTTAGATCACTTTCAATGACCGAGATTTATGACAACTATAGTTATGCAATAATTCTTGTTGAATTATTTATATCGAAGGTTATCCTTGGAAACTTCTCATGGAAATAATGATTGATTTGAATCTTAAACTATATTACTGAAATTATCTTTTTGGTTTAAGATTTGATGGTTCACAAAAATTTCTTGATTGTACTGTCATTTAAGCTTGAATAAGAATTAACAGATAATTAAACTCATTTAGTGTTTATTGGAATTTAAGTTGGGTAGAGAATTTAGGATGTAGTTCACCAATGGGCAGATCATAACTGATCTTATTGGAATAAAGCTTTTGACATTCATGGGCATACTGTGTTGGTTTAAGTTTAAATGGAAGGAGGGGATAAAATTCTTGACTTGTAGTGTAACCTTTTCAGTCTATCAAATTACAAATAGGGGATCTTATTCCATCATAACTCTATACAATCATAATTATGTGATATATTTTGGACCCACATATGTGTGCTGAGTGTCAAGTTTATTGTAGAAGGGATTGTATCATGATCCTTCTATTTTACTTACAAATAATTGAAAGTAGTCTCCTAGCAACCATCTTTATGTTTTCTTTTAATTTTTTGTTCTAATGTTCTTGGATTGTTTGACATTTCTCAGTACTTGTCAATCTAATAAACATTTATAATAAATATAACTACCATCCATTCAATAAAAATAGTCATATTAGTTTTAATATTTTCATGCACAAATTTATTTTAATAATTTATAAAAAATAGTGTTTATATAAATAATAACAATTTTTTGTATTTTTTATATGTAAAGTGTTTTTGGGATATGTTGTTTTGAATTAAAATACAATAAAATACATTACAATATGATCTAAGATGTCTAAACATGATTTGTCAGATTTACTTAATTAACAAGTTGAGAAAGTCACCAATACAGAAAAATTAATAACACCAAATCAATTTGGCACAAAACAATATAACAATGACCATGCACTAGAATCACACATTTATGATGCCACTAAAAACCCCAAGACATAACTATCAACATATAATTCACAAGCCAGCAATCGCTAAGACATATCTCCCTCCATTAAAGACCAATTTAATAGAAGAATGTAAGTAACATACTATGAGGTTCCAAATACTTTTTGGTTTATTTTTTCTCCATTTTTGCACAAAAAATCCATTCCACCTTTCCATTACCATCATCAAGCTCCATAAAAAATGTTTAGACACACCATCTCTAGTAGAGGATTTCTTAGCTAGAATCACTTTACCAAATGGAGGTGAAAGAGGATGCCTTTGGAAGGATGAAATCCTAAGAGACTCCATAGAAGCTTTGAGGAATGCATATGTTTCATAAATAGCATCCACCTTCTAATGAGGTTCAAAGGAAGGGCCTTCATTTGTAATATGTTGATGAAGAGTATCCTTCCATGATGAAGTTTGACAACCCAATTTGTGTTCAATAGTAACATAGTCAACTGTAATATGGTCCAATTCATTAATCTACAAAAATAGAATGTAAAACCATCATAATCCAAAAGTAGATTCCAAGAGAAATCAACAACACTCAAAATAATGACAACAGGAAGATATTTCAAAATATCTAAATCAACCAAAATATGAGAAAAAATTATATGAGTAAATTCACAAGTTATTTAATCTATCATTAGAAAATACCCCAATGATTTTCTATAGCTTCAAAAGAGGAATTGAGTCAAATCTATAATGGAACATTTGGAAACTAGATCCAAGTAGGCATGGCATCGAAAAAAATTAAAATTATACAAGGTTTTTAAAATAAATGAACCCATATACAAGTTTCTTTAGGTTCTTTGCCTACCACTTCAACCTTATAAAAAGGTTTTTTAAATAAATGACCCATTTTGTATTGAGTAATCTTGATCTCAACAAATTCACCAATTAATTCAATGTAATATTAGCTGTATGCTTACAACAAGAGGGTTATGAAATTTTATCTAAAAAGGAAATGAAATATTAGGGAAGTGCTTATAACAAAAGTTTATCCATAGTGGGTTCTTTGTAAGCAAAGAATATTTAAAAATTCAACAATTTTACCATGTGATCATTTTGACATCTTATTATTGTTCAATTGTAAAGTCCTTGTAAAAGTAATTAATTATATTGATCCATAAATACCATAGGCTAGTAAAATTATAAAGACAGTATGGATGAGTTCATGCCTATAAAAATAACAATGTATGTTAAATCAATTCCATAGAGGAGTCAAAGAATATCCAAGATGTATATTTTTCTTCATTGAATGTATAACAAAACAACCCATATGGATCTTTATTTATATGATATGCAAATTACATTACCACTTAGTCTTAAAAATGGAGGTCATTCAAGTATTAATTATCATATCCTCTAAAATTTTATGATGGGCATCTTGAATAAGAACTCACTACTCCATTAACAATCATTTTCAATAGGAATGAATATAGAAGAAAATAATTAGTTTGATATTTCATGTGGAAAATAAAAAATCATTAGAAGTAATATAGTTTTTGTGTGAGGGGAAGATGATAGATGAAAACAAGATCAAACTGCAATTGAAATTAGGATCTAAGCTAAGATCAAACACATAATATCTAAAATCCTATCCTACACATACGAAATGAAACTAAACTAATTGAACATACATTAAGAAGCCTATGATTATCAAAATGAATGCAAGCAATAAGCACAACTTTTCCATCCCGTAGAGGAGTGTATTTGCTTGATGTTGGATTGTTCTTATCACCACAAAGCATCCAAAGTTCGTGTGCAAAAGTTGGATGAATGATGCTTGGTTGATCGAAAAAGGTTGAAGCTCTATCAATGGTGATTGTGACACCACTTCATTGCAAAAGGTATGTTGATTCTTCGATCCTTATTTGTGAGGAGAGAGGTTTGTTATATAGAAAATGAGATTTTGAATCGACGATTAGGATTGAGCTGGAGAATATCCAGATCAACGGTCAAAAGGTGTTGAGAGGATTTAGACATGAGAAGATTGTGTAAAGTTGATTGCACAATTTGGTTGATTGAAGAATAGATTGGCTAGTCAGGGTTTAGATTGATTAGTTAGGATTTGATTGATCAGTCAGGGTTTAGTTAGGAATTAGATGGTTGAGTTAGAAAATTAGATTGCTTAGTCAATAACCCATGATTTTCTCAATCATAAAGTGGGTGAGGAATATGAATTAATTGATTTAATTAATTAATTCCTTTTTAGAGTTGAACATGCAAATAAAGTTTGACTTTTGCAAATAGAGTTGCATTAGTTTGATTTGATTTTTGATAAATGATTTGAATAGTTTGATTTGATTATTCAAATTTTGGAAGGAAAGTGTAATAATTAAATTATTATGATTTAATAATTTAATCAATTTAGGGGAATAAGGTGATTTAGTGACATAATCAAATAATTGGCGTTGTTTGACTAATTAGGATGAAATAAGATTAGATTAGGACTTTCTTAAATAATTGTAATTTATTTAATTGGTTGAAATGATGAAATGTGAATTAATCAAATAACGTTGTTTTATTCAGTTAATAGTAGAATAAGGGTTTCAAATGTTGTTTAATGCTCTGGGATGTTTGTGGGATGATTCCGATATGATTTGAGATGTTTTGGGTTGTTCTGAGATGTTCTAAAGATGTTCTGAGTTGATTTTGAGATGTTTCGAGATGTTCCAAGTTGATTCTTAGATGTTTTGAGACATTCTAGGTTGATTCTAAGTCATTTCAAGACGTTCTGAGTTGATACTGAGATGTTTCAAGATATTTTGAGTTGATTTTGAGATGTTTAGAGACGTTCTGGGTTGATTTCAAGTTGTTTTGAGACATTTTGAGTTAATTCTGAGATGTTCTGATACATTCCAAGTTAATTTTGATATGTTCTGAGACATTTCAGGTTGATTCTGAGATGTGCCGAGACGTTTCGGGTTGTGATAGGTGTTAAGTCAATTTTACATGTCTACATTTTTCCCCTCTTTGATACAAAGTACTGGTTGCTTTGTTTCAAAGATTCTATTTTTAAGATCAAGTTTTTGAAAAACAATTATGCCCCATTGTGCCCTGATGTTTCATGGAATGATTGTAGAACTTTGTGCTGTCCCCTCGACAGGTTGGCTGAAAATTTCAATTTTTTAGGTTAGGCTCACGACTCTATTCTATTCTAGTTCCAATGTGTTCAGGATGAAGAATTAGATCTATAGGTCCTTCATTTCTCATTCCAATGTTTCTGAGAGCTTCCAATTTGAAAGTAGGAAGGGTCCCCAAGTAGAAATTAGGATTTCCTATGTGAAATTAGGGTTTCTTGAGGTTTAATATAGGAAGTTAGTCCTCTAGTTAGCTCATTTGAGCTTTGATCCTTTTGCTAATTCTTGTCTTTGGATTTCCCATTCTATCAATTTTTGAGGAGCAATGTCAAGATTTGAGGGAGCCCCACATTGTTCTGAGCTTGTTCAGGAGGTTGGATGGCCTTCAGGCATCGGTGGCCTAGTATGTACCTTCTCGCTTTTAGCTTTCGTCTTGTTTCATTCTTGTTATGTGTGTACTAAGTTTCCCAAGTCAAACATGAAGTTTTGTGATTTTTGAGCATTTTCCTCGGTTTTCTAGTTGAAAACCCTTACCTTTGACTAAAATCCATGCCTTTGATTGAAACCCCCACCTTTGTTTTAAGCATTTGACCTAAAAGCTCGCCTTTGACCAGAAAGCTCACTTTTGATTGCTCTAGGTTCTTAATCTTTTCCTTTGACCAAGATCCTCATCCTTGTTTCCTCACCTTTGTTTGAAAAGCTCACAATTTCCTAAAAAGCTCACCTTTGCTTGGTGATTTCTAAGCATTTGCTCAAAACTCTTGAATTTGACTTTTCCTGTTGCATTTGACTTTAGCATTTGCTCAGAACCCTAGCATGTATTTGTTTGTCATCCTAAATGTCATTTTTCATCATTTTTTGTGTCATTATCTATCCTCTACCTATTTAGAGTGAAACCCTAACTTGTGGGTTTAAAATGATTGTAGGTTGGCCTTAGAGTACTCCAACCAAGGGAGAGACGTCCTCGACACTTGTTTGATCCTATTGCCCATTTTGGTGCATTGGAGCGAGATTTTATTGATGCTATGGGACTACATTACATTTGTTACATGCCTCCTATCAAAACTCATACCACAATGATGACTGCACTTGTGGAACAGTGGCATTTAGAGACAGCCTCATTTCACTTGCCGACAGGAGAGGCTATTGTCACTCTTGAGGATGTTAAGAGGATACTTCACCTCCCTATTCATGGAGAGATAGTTACAACCATATTTGATGTGGTACATGTACCATGCAGTGGGTGTTAGATGTTCGACACTTGGAGGTACACTAGTCAGAGATTGATCCATTTGAGTTTTTTGACAGTGCAGATCCTATTTTACTGGTCTTATGCGGTTTGATTTTAGGACTACTTGTTCCTAATAGACGAGGTTGAAAGTTTCCCATTGGTTGGGGAGTGTGTATCAAGAGTATGCTTGAGCATGGTATGAGGTATGCTTGGGGTCCATGTCTTCTTGCCCACTTATACAGAGATATGCATGAGGTCGTGTATTGGGGTGGGAAATCCATTTCCACAGGCGTTTCACTCTTGCATGTTTGGGCATGGGAGCATATTGCAGTTACTTGACCAAACAAGATACAGGATCATGATCCTAATGATTCATATTCCTATCACTATGGGGATTTCATGCACTATACCTTTCCTGGGGATCTTCCTTATTGGCGTCAAGTTTTCAATGATATGCCTAGTTTTGTGTGGAGACCCTATTTGGGGTGTCATGCTTGGCCAGAGGATTCAGATCATCTTGCCTAATCGATATACCTCTTGATTGCTCGGTCATTCTCATCTTGTGCTAGAGTGTTACTTACCAGATTGAGTATGTCACCAGTTTGGGGAGAGACAAGGTTGAGTTCCTTATGCTTATGAGGCTTGTTTTGGTTGGGTTACTCGAGAGGTTCATGTATGGAGTCTCCAACCAAATATAGATATTGTTGTTGCCAAGTTCATAGCACTTTCCCCAGTTGGTTGGGGTTGGCCGGTTTGTCTAGCAGATCTAGGTACTTCTCATGATTATGATGAGTGGTGGGCATGACACAGGCTATTAAGATTCACTATTCCTAGGGGTGATTCCACTTTGGGTAGATCAAACATTACAGGTCATTTTGGGGATCGACAGTGTATTGAGGTCCTCACAGAGCAGTTGGATAGAGCCCATCATGATGGGGTACAGGGTGGTCAGGATGAGCACGATCCTCAAGTGTAGGATCATAGACAGGTTTCAGGTCCTCCTCCGCCAACTAGGGATGGAGACATACTATTAGCTTAGATGATTGCTGCTACAAATGCAAAGATAGTGAGACAATAGGATGCAGAGGCTCAGATAGATATTTTGAGGGTTGAGTGAGATAGCGAGAGCAGTTAAAGACATGCTACAGAGGCTCTTTTATAGTTGCTCACTACAGAGAGAGATACTATTAGGGCAGAGCGTGATCATTATTTGCAGAGGTCCGCCTAATATCATACTCTATATGAGGTTGTCATTCCCAGGGCTGCTTGGCGTCCACGGTTCGGAGCGCCTAGTGTTGTGAGAAATGGTGGTGATGGTGTAGTTGGTGGTGTAGGTGATTAGTCTGTGAGACAGACAGATCGTGTTGGTGGTCTATAGGGTTCTATCATTCCAGTCAGGGTCTTACTTTTTCTACTTGTTCTTCATGTTGTTTATTGCTCAAAGGCATATTGTAGACATGGTTTTGTATATATATATATTCATCGGCCCAATCGAGGCCTCATATAGACATTATGAATTTGTATATCCTATCACACTTATGATGATGTACTCTCTTTTTTGACAATGATATAAATGAGATATACCTTCTTCGATTCATTCTTATTTTATGCCTATGTGATGATGATATATGATGATGTATTTTTATATATGGTGTTGATATGAATGAATGCCCCATACATGATACTTTTATTAGTTTATTATCATCATGATGTGTATTGATGATATTGTGGATGCAGAATGGTACTAATGATATTGCTATGCAAGTTTTAATTAGAAGAAATGTTGATGATTTGATAGAAAAATGATGTTAATTAGAGGAAATATTGATGATGGATAGAAATGTGATGTTAATTAGTAGAAATATTGATGATGGATAAAAATGTTATGTTAATTAGTAGTTGATGAGTTGCTTTTGCTTTGCTTTAGAGACTTCACAGTTTGAGTAATCCTTTTGATGTAGCAAATAAATATGATGCACCAGGGTATTAATGACCAAGGCGACTTTGTATCTATTGCATATAATTTGACTCTATAAGCAAGGAGTATTCTTGCTCATACTAGACATACGAAAACCCTGTTAGAGTGTATGGGTGAGAAGCTTAAAAACATGTTGGACCAGTAACACAAGAGGTATTAAGAAGCTAACATGTCACTGTTACACGGAATGTTCCAAAGACAACTTCCATACACAGAATAAAGCAAGTATTCACCATGGTAGTATAACAAGACTATCCACAAACATCAAATTGAAATGATGCTAAATTGCCCCCATTCCTTCTTCTCTAAATCCTTATGGACATCCTCAAGAGATCTTGGGAATGAGTTAATAATGTAAATAAATAAAAAATAAGACAATAAAAATATAAAACAATGTTGTTATATCACTTGCCATATCTGTTTGGGGTGGGTCTATTATCCAATATTGATCATGTCTATCATAGGAATGGATCCATTAAGACATATCTCAGGATGTTGTTGGTTCTTGCCAAAAATATATGTATTTGATACTTGGCTTTGTTTTAGATTATTTTACAATCAAATTCTTCTGTGATTGTCTGTTTGAAGGTTCCAACTATTGATTTTTTCTTTGTTTGTTTTTATTTTTGTTTTGTCAAAGGGTGAATCTAATGATTTGTTTATTATGGGTGATGTTTTATTGTAGATTTTGATGGATGGGATGGGTCTTTTTTATTTTTCTAAGTTTTATGATGTTTTTGTTGTTTTCAAGGGACTAACCTAGGGCCTCGGGGGCTCATCAAAGATAAGCCTTGCCTATGTTGTACATGCAGAGGGTCAAAGTTTGCTTGGTTTGAGTGTTATTTTTACCTTTTTTGTTTTGTGAGTGTTTTTGGATTTTGTATTTTTGACTTTTTTTTGGATTTTGAATTTTTGACTAAGTTGAAATAAATCATGTTAGAAACCTAAGGGGATTGACCTAGGGTCTCGGGGCTAATAAGCCTTGCCTACGTTGTACACGCAGACCACGTAGTTCGACCGTTTGACTCAAAGCATAAAATGTTTTTGGGTAAACAACATTGATAATCTGGATTGATATTCCACTTCTGTGTCTATAGGATATGTTGTGGGAAATCTACTTGAACTAGCTGTGAGGTTCAAGAAAATGTTGATATCTTAGACTATTTGAGTGAAGGAATAACCCCACAATGTTGTTTTTTTTTTATGCTTTTCAAATGTTTTTGTCTTTTGTTGTTTTCTAGATGTTTTTGATCTTTTTTTGTTTTCATGACCATGATAGGATGCTCAAAAATCTAATCCACACCAACCTTTTGAAACTACCCCCAATTGTAGACAATATGAATTTCCTTAATCAATGACAAGCCATAGTTGGATACACTATTTTATTATGAAATGAATGGGTGGATGTTGTGGATAGTACCGATAGATAATGATGCAAGTTTTATTCAAACATAGTACCTCTTTGCCATCTTTATACTTTATAGACATCATAAATTCCCATTAAGACTGCATTCACCTAAAATTAAGAAAAAATCATTACCATCATTTAAGATTGGAACAAGAAAAAACCATTATGATGATTTGAGAGTAGTGATGTGCACAGTAAAATCAAACAACTAAAAAACATTATGATGACTACAAAAATATGCACAATAAATTCAATGAACTTCATCCATGAAAAAATAGTATAATGATTTAAGACTAGAAATATGTGCATTAAATTCAATCAACTTCATCCAAGAAAAAAATATAATGATTTCATATTAGAAATATGCACATTAAATTCAATCAACTCCACCCAAGAAAAAATCATAATGATGATTTCATACTAGAAATATGCACAATAAATTCAATCAACTAAAACCAAGTGAAAATCATTATACTGATTGCAGACTAGAGATATTGAGATGATAATGGGTTGGAATATTACTGTTGCAGAAAGAAACATTTGAAAGTTCAGTCTTTGCATTCTTGTTGTTTGGGAAAGTTTCATTTTAGATCACTTTCAACAATAGATATTTATGAAAACTATAGTTATGCAATAATTCTTGTTGAATTTTATTTATATCAAAGGTTATCCTTGGAAACTTCTCATGGAAATAATGATTGATTTGAATCTTAGACTATATTACTGAAATTATCTTTTTGGTTGTAAGATCTGATAGTTCACAAAAACTTCTTGATTGTACTGTCATTTAAGCTTGAATAAGAATTAACAACTGATTAAACTCATTTAGTGTTTATTGGAATTGTTTAAGTTGTGTAGATAATTTAGAATACAATTCACCAATGGGAAAATTATAACTGATCTTATTGGAATAAAGTTTTTGATATTCATGGGTATACTGTGTTGGTTTAAGTCATGAAGCAATTTTTTGCTATTTGAAATGGAATGAGAGGATTAAATTCTTGACTCGTAGTGTAACCTTTCAGTCTATTAGACCACAAATGGAGGATCTTATTCTATCAGGACTCTATACAAACACAATTATGTGATATGTTTTTGGACCCACATATATGTGTTGAGTGTCAAGCTTATTATAGAGGGGATTGTACCATGATCCTTCTCTCCACAATGTATTTTACCTACAAATGATTGAAAGTAGTTTCGTAGCAATCATCTTTATGTTTACTTTTTTTTTTGTTTTGAATTAAAACATAAAAAAATACATTATAGTACGATTTAAGATGTCTAAATACGATTTTCAGATTTACATAGTTAACAAGTTAAGAAATCTATCAATATAGAAAAACTAATAACACCAAATCAATTATACAACAAAACAATATAACAGTGACCATGCAATAGTACCACACATTTATGATTCCATTAAAACCCTAAGACATAACTATCAATATGTTACTCACAATCCAACAATCCCTAAGACATATCTCCCTCCATTAAAGCCAATTTAACAAAAGAATGTAACATATTGTGAGGGTACAAATACATTTTGGTTTATTTTTTCTCTATTTTTGCACAACAATCCATTTCACCTTTCCATTTCCATCATCAAACTCCATAAAAAAATATTTAGACACACTAGATCTCTAGTAGGATTTCATAGCTTCAATCACTTTACTAATTGGAGGTGAAAGAGCATTCCTTTGAAAGAGCATGTCTTTGGAAGGATGAAATCCTAGGACACTCCATAGAAGCTTTTAGGAATGCATATGTCTCATAAATAGCATCCACCTTCTAATGAGGTTCAAAGGAAGGGCCTTCATTTGTAATATGTTGATGAAGAGTATCCTTCCATGATGAAGTTTGACAACCCAATTTGTGTTCAATAGTAACGTAGTCAAATGCAATATGGTCCAATTCATTAATCTACAAAAATAGAATGTAAAACCATCATAATCCAAAAGTAGATTCCGAGAGAAATCAACAACATTCAAAATAATGACAATAGGAAGATATTTCAAAATATCTAAATCAACCAAATTATGAGAAAAAATTATGAGTAAAATCACAAGTTATTTAATCTATCATCAGAAAATTTCCCAATGAGTTTCTATAGCTTCAAAAGAAGAATTGAGTCAAATCTACAATGGAACATTTGGAAATTAGATCCAAGTAGGCATGACATCAAAAAGAATTCAAATTTATACAAGGTTTTTAAAATAAATGAACCCATATACAAGCTTCTTTAGGTTCTTTGCCTACCACTTCAACCTTAAAAAAAGGTTTTTTAAATAAATGACCCATTTTGTATTGAGTAATCTTGATCTCAACAAATTCACCAATTAATGCTTAAAACCAAGAGGGTTATGAAATTTTATCTAAGAAGGAAATGAAATATTAGGGCAGTGCTTATACCAAAAGTTTATCCATAGTGGGTTCTTTGTAAACAAAGAATATTTAAAAATTCAACAATTTTACCATGTGATCATTTTGACATCTTATTATTGTTATATTATAAAGGCCTTGTAAAAGTAATTAATTATATTGATCCATAAATAACTTAGGCTAGTAAAATTATAAAGATAATATGGATGAGTTCATGCCTATAAAAATAACAATGTATATTTAATCAATTCCATAGAGGAGTCAAAAAATACCCAAGATGTATATTTTTCTCCATTGAATGTATAACAAAACAACCCATATGGATCTCTATGATATACATTACATTACCACTTAGTCTTAAAAATGGAGGTCATTCAAATATTAATTATCATATCCTCTAAAATTTTATGATGAGCATCTTGAATAAGAAATCATTGCTCCATTAACTATAATTTTCAATAGGAATGGATATTGAAGAAAATAATTAGTTTGAGATTTCATGTGGAAAATAAAAAATCATTAGAAGTAATATAGTTTTATTAACAAGCAAAGAGATGAGTGGATTTGGTTCCTTAGATGGAGTCCATCTTAAACATAGATCACAAAATTATTGGGTTAATGTGAATCAATTCAACCATTTTACCACGTATGAAAATGAAAAGGCGAGAAATGTATAAATGCAACTTTTCTTTCATTTTGAGCCATTTTCATATGTTTTTCCTTCAAGAAATTAATAGCATACAATTTGTATATTTTAACATAAAATTTGGTAGGTAACCTGGAATCATTATGGATTCCATCTACACATACCCCCAAGGATTGATCTCAATCCTCTTATTTCCATTCAAGTACCTAGGTTATATATGTTGAAAGACTAAGGTGTTTGTCATTGGCATATGTTTGTTGGCAACATGAGCATGGAGTATGAGCACAAGTTGCACAGTATGTTGTACAGTGTTGTCATTGATATCAACATTATGATTTGGTATGAAGATCTTTGTACAAATAATTTTATATAGACTAAACATGTTTGAAGATATTATCCAGTGAACATTTGCATGACTAAATTCTACTCTTTTTTTGCAACACAACTATAAATGACTAAATAAATGACTAATTTGATCATCATAAGTGACTAATTTAATTGTCGGGTAAAAAACACAACTAAATAATTAGTCATACAAATAGAGATTAGACAATATTATATTAAAGTGGATAATTAAAAACAAGATTTTGAATTGAGGGAGTGGGTTGTATTATAATATAACATAATAATAATATATTATATTACAATACAATATAAATTATATTATATTATATTATGATATTATATAATATAATATATATAAAATATATTATATAATATTATATTATATATTATTATATATGATATTATATAATATAATATATATAGTATGTATTATAATATATATATTATATAATATAGAATTATGGAGTTGTTGAGGGAGAGCATTCGATTTCTTTTTAAATAGTTGTAATATATAATAATATAATATTATATTTTTATTATAATGTATATAATATTATATAATAATATTATATTATATATTATATTATATTGTATATTATATTATATTATTTATTATACTCTATTATAATATAATATAATATAATATAATATTTATAAAACTATTAAAATATTAATATCTTTAATATAAATTGATAACATAATGTTAAAACCTAAATGTGCTCATTATTAGGATCTTTGTCATAATTTTCATTTTAATAAAGATACTCTTACACCCTCATTGAAACCACAACTTGCCAAATTGGAGGATGAACGAAGTGAGGACGAGTTTGGAGGGAAATGCAAAAAACAACCCAAAAAATGGCAGAAAATGATGAACGACTAAGATTTGTTTAAATGCATTGAATTAAATTTCACGTCCATTTCAAAATGGAAACCTAATTTTATTCGTGCATTTTGGCTCCAACTCCATAATGCCCTAAAATGCCCAGCTCCATATCACTTTTCTAGTCTCTAAACGATCTCCGCATTAGACACATCGCGGGAAATGGGTCGACATTGGTAATCGCTCTAAACTCATCCATGTTAGGCTCTTTTACAGGGGATTGTTGGGATCCACACTCTACCTACGACACCCAACTGCTATGCGGGGGCTCTCTTGTAGTCTTGGTGCACTCTGCCTACGATCCTCCTCATCAGGGTGCAGGTTAAATGCTCATCTTGTTAGTGCCCCTCGATCTAGCAACGGATCAGTGTTTCCAACTTGAAGATCATGTGGGAGGGATTGAATCCACTCAAAGCAAATCCATCTTGGTCGTGAGCTCATTTCGAGGAAGGATGAGAAAACAATGGAACAAGTAAGTCCCATTTGTAAGGGGATCTCCTCAACGTTGGATGATGAACCATAACACCAGAAGTATACCAAAATAATAAAATTTAAGTGCTTTTTTTCAAAATTTATGACATTTTTTATATGAAATAGCCGCAGATTACAACTCCTTGTAGTATCTTACCTTGGATTGATATACAATGCCAACAACATTTGTAATGAGACCCAAAATCTAGACAGAGGCTCCCAAAAGGTAGACATAGGTGATGATTATAAAGGGTAAATGGTGGTAGTTTTACTCCATTGCCTATTTCATTATTCTTGATCTCCATTAGACTTTTCTTGCCAAAAATGTATATAGTATTGAATAAATTCTACCCATTCTTTTTTATTATTGCACCTTCCCATGTTTTATAAATCTGCACGTGCTCTTTTGGGTAGTACTTCTATTTTGTTGAATTCTTATAGATCTCTGCAATTTTTCCCTATATTTTTTCCAATCCTAATTCTTTGACTCCATTTTGGACTTTAGGTCATTTTTTATATTACTTTTCAAACCCCCTTTAAACATTCCATATGTTTTAAGTGACACATTTTATTTATATATCCATTCAAAATTATTTTGTTTACCTTTGATTGTTATCAACTGATGTTCCATGTGCTCTTAGTTAAAACCCTCTTTCTCTTCCTTCCAATATTTTATAATTTTCAGTATTGTTTATAAATTTATTCTCAAACTATTCTTTATGTTTATTTTTATTAACTGTAATTTTATTCATATTATTGTTGTGAAATTCCTTACCATCCCACTTTCTTTTTCATATTTCAAAGTTTCATAAATCTTTTAAAAATATTAACAAATTTTGAATTTTTTGATTGTGGACAAGTACAAAGCAAGGAGAAAATACAAAACTAGTTCCTTACTAGATGCATTTACAACCCACCTCATGTGCAACAGTGGCATCACTGAATACATGCATTCACACCGATGGCCTTTTAGCTTTAGTTTTAGTTTTTTTAAAATTTTAAAAGCATAATAAATCAGCAGTTTGCATACTACAAAAGATTTTGTCTTCAAAACTCTATATATAGAGTTCTTTGTAACATATTTTATATACAGTTTGAATATACAGTGAATTATTTTCCAACACTGTTGTTTCAGTCCTTTGAGAAAATTTGTTGAGGTTTTATGATTGTTTCAGTTTAATTTTTCTAGTACAACATAAGAGCTTTAAAGTTTTATATCTTTCAATCACAACAGAATTTCAATGACAGCTTCTCTTGGTTTGCAATTTCATAGACTAGTTATTGTAACAACATTCTCCAAACACAGGAGTTTACATACACATCTAAAAGTATTAGTTCATAAATGACTAAATAAATGACTACAATGACTAAATAAATGACTAAATCGTGATTAAATAAATAACTACCATGACTAAATAAATGACTACAATGACTAAATAAATGACTACCATGACTAAATAAATGACTATAATGACTAAATAAATGACTGCCATGAATAAATAAATGACCACCATGACTAAATAAATGACTGTCATGACTAAATAAATGACCAGTTAACAATAATCAATGACTAAATATACTACCAAATTGATCAATCAAAACAACCAATAAATGACTAAAACCGGTTTATTCATGAATTTGGTCGCATTATAAATGACTGGAAATAAACTACTAATGGTCATGTGACCAAGCTTAGTCACATATATGCAATTTTTAGTAGTTTTTTTAGTCATTTATTGTTGTTTATCTACTAGTGATTTTATTCGATATTAGAGGAGTTTATATTCATAGTTTCACATTGTTTTTATTCTGGAGATAAAGTTATGAGTGATAGAAGTTTGAGTCTGGCAATGACAATGTTCCTAGTTTAGTGTGCATGTTTGTGTGAATCTGCACCTCTCCGTGGATTGCTATCTAGCTTTGCAAATTCATGGAAATGTTGACAAGTGTCAATAGAGTGGTAAATCCAAGTGGCGTGAAGTTTGGAGGTTTGTGTGTCAATTTTTTGATGTAGAGTTGGTGAATTTTGATGTTAGGTCATTACCAGTGCCAACCTAATAAGTGTAAAGTTGGTGAATTTTGATGTTGGATTCATGGCGTGAAGTATGTATATATGAATGTTGATCCAACAAGTTACATTTTGTAAATACATAGATAATTAGGGCAGACCAATTGATGTTATAGGTGTTTGTGGATGAAGTAGATATATATGCAAGATATTTTTTGATGTTTTGGTGATAGGGATGTAATAGGATGTGTAGTTGATGTGAATTGTGTGAGTTTAAGATGAATGCATAGTAGAGTAGAGTGTTAGTGCAGATCGATATGATATGTGTAAAGTCTATATATTGAGCTTTAATGGAACTATATTCACGCATATGTTAGATTCAATTATAGCAATTCAATTCTAGGCTATGAGCCACCTCTCTATTCTATCTTTTCTTCTTTTAATGGGAAGTGAGTCCACTTGCAGTGAGTCCACCTGTAGTTAGCAAATATCTTATAACTATTTATAATATATTGTGAGCTAATCCTTACCATGGCTTTTCCCTTTTTGGGTTTTCCATGTAAAAATTTGGTGTTCATGTGTTACGTGATGTTGATGGCTAATTTCATGTTTTCCTTTCTTACTAAAAATTTAATAGTCTATTTGGAATGAATTTTTAAATGTTTAAGTGGTTTTAGAGAATACTAATTCACCCCCCTCACTATTTTGGGTGTTCAAAATGGTATAAGAGCTTGGTTCCTTGGAAGGAGCTTAACCGCTTGGGGAAGATCTTGGAGGTTGAGCACATGGTTGTTAGAAGATTTCCTACTCATCTATCAAAGATATACCTACTATTGGGTTTACAAAAGAAGAGTGCATGGTTGACATGAATGGAGAAATCAAAATAGCTCTTGAAGATCTGGAAAGGACTAAAAGTGAGAAAAAAGACTTAAAGGAAAATGTCAAAGAAGCTAACGAATGTATCAAAAAATTGAGAGAGTAAATAAAGAAATTCAAAGAAATACATAAGGAGGTTAGTGAGCAATTGAAGCAAGAAAATGAGATAATTACTAGTCTGAAAGTACAAGTTGAAGAAGGAAAAAGAGTTGAAGAATGTCTGAATCCAAAAATGAAAAGAAAATTTGAAGAATGTTCAAAACTTGAAGAAGAAGTTGTGACCTTGAGATTAGATCTTGAGAAAGCAACGAGTCATGAAGACAAATTTAAGATGGGTTCTACAAATATTGATGAAAATATTGCAAACCAAAAAGGATCTAAACACAATGGTGGATTAGGATTTGAGATGGGAGAAAGTTCAAAGATAGATCAAACTCTAAATTAGGTTGAAAAGAAGACTGAGGACAAGAAGAGCAATGGAAAGAAATTTTGGAATCAAAGGAGAGACTTCAGAAGACCACCTATCAGTCAACCAAATGCATAAAGGTAGCCATCTTTTAATGGTTTATGTTATTCTTGCAATAAATTTGGAAATAAAGCTATGGAATTTAGAAGCAAAATGAATCAAAATGTTCAATATTTTCCCATTTAGTGCTTTACATGAAAGAGATTTGGTCATAAGGCTAGTGAATAAAAAAAATCAAATGTTGAATGGCTACAACAATGGTATGAGCTTTCAATATTTTAGTGGTTATTGTTATGCATTCAATGGATTTGGGCATAGAGGTAATCAATGCAGATCTAGAATGAATGGAAGTAAGCCCGTTCAAAAAAATGTCATATGTTACAATTATAGTAGACCTGGACATATCTCTAAGTTTTGTAGAAGCAAGAATGTGAAGAAAAAAATTGGTAAAGAAGAATGATCTAGTGAAAAAGGTTGATCTAGTTGAGATAAAGAAAGAGATAGACAATATTTTGAAAAAGAAGGAATATGGTGAAGCTAAGCTTGAGTCTATACCAGCATCTAATGCTGATGTTTCCTCCAGAAACTAAGATGAAAGCTTTGTCTTAGGGGGAGCATTAACAAAAGAATCTTTAACCCCTAACAGAGAAATGGCGTTGATGCTTCAGCATGTGGATATGAGGTGTGGGTCAATATGCTTGACCTATTAGAGAAAGAACCAGTGGAAACCTTTGAGTTGTAGAAGTTTCCAGAGTATTTGAAGTTGATTGTGCACACAATTAGGGATTTTACCAACTTTATTAACTGAAGTATTCAATGTGAATCAGGTTATGGTGAAAAGTTTATAAGTGATTTCAAATGCAATTTAAGTCATTCGCAAATGAGCATTTGAGAAGAGCAAATCAGCAAAAGAGAAAAATGGAGTGATCAAAGTGATTGAGATCTGGTGCAAGTGAAATCCTAGTTGAAAAGTGATTTAAAAGGTATTTGTAGTTTCCATTTTCCATTTACCCTAGTTTTTGAAATAACTTTCTATTTGCTATAAATATGTATACACCACAAGCTGTAGAGGTTATAGATCGTCCATGCCTTAAATTCAAAAGGCATCCTGACAAACCCTTGGTGGATGATCTAGATGGTGCATTTTCGTACATCTCGTCTAGTGTTTTACACATGGAAGATGTAAGGGAGTACATTCATGTTAATGTAAGAGTACAATCATACAAAGTTAAGTGATGTGTGGGACAAGGAACTCACTGGAGATGATTTTGAGTTGAAATCAGAATTTGAGAGTCTGGTGGAGAACAAAATCAATGTATAGAACAATTTTCTCATCTTTTTCAATGTTAGTCATCGAACACATCTAAAACAATCATTCCCCATGCAATTCATTCAAATTCAAAAAACAATAAACAAAGCAAATAATATCAAATAAAAGATACTAAATCTTTCTCAAAACATTCAAACCCTCAATCCCGTGGGGGAATTCGTGCTACTTTGATCTGGAAAGTAGCCCTTTCCCAATTCCTTGCAAGATTTGATGAACTTTGATGAAGATTGATGCTCCTTGAATAAATTTTACCATAACCTAGCTAAGATGGATGAAAGCTATGAAAACTAGGATGGAATGTTGATGAATTTGCTCAAAACCTGTAGATAATAACCTTGCCTAAAGTTGTGGATCCCAAATCAATAGAAGAGTCCTCCATTTATAGGAAATAAGGATGGAGGAATGAGAATCATGAAGGATGTGGCATTAACGATAGACCAATAGCATTGTGACACTTGTCAACATTCTATTGAAGAGAGGTGGAGCACATTTTGATCAATGTGCAAATAAATGCAATTAGGTGGAAATTTGAAATTGAAAGATGGCTTGTGCAAGAGGGGATGAAAGGTGAGTTAATGCCACTTGGCTCGAGAAAAAGGACTTGTAAGAGGCTTTAATGCCATGTTGGAGGACAAGTCCTTTTAGGAGGGAGATTTCAAAATGAGGGAATATTCCAACTAGATGCCCTTTTGAATGAAAATAGAAGAATTTATAAATCAATTTTACTTGCACAAGTTGTAAGATCTAGAGGATTTGATGGATTAGAGTTAGAGTTAATTAGGATTTAATTAATTTAAATGGAAATTAGTTTTATTTGACATTTGACTTAGATTTTTGGATTTATTTAGATCAAATGAGAGGAATAATGATTACTAGATTTTAATTAATTAAAGTTTCATTTATTTAATTAAAAGGGATGACGTTAGACTTAAATCAAATAAAGGTTAGTTTATTTAATTTAAAGGAGATGAAATATGATTTAATCAAATAAAGTGATTTCTGTAATCAAAAGATAAAGATTAAGACTAATAAAATAAAATGATTTATTTAATTAGGAGATGATAATGATTTAATCAAATAAAAGTTGATTTATTTAATTAACAAAGGAATTATGATGAATTTAATCAAATAAAGACTATTCAATTAAATGGTTAGTAGAGATGATCTAGGTAGAATTGATGTTAGTAAATTTGGATCAGATGCACGAGATCAATCAGGATAATTTGCATGTCTACATTTTGCCCCTCTTTGAAGCAATGTACCTACTGCATTGGTTCAAAGGATAACCTTTCCGAGATCAAAATTCAATATTTTTCTGATTTTTTAAATGCCACATTGCTGCCCCATCGTGAAGAATTATGCTAGTATACTGCCCCCTTGAGAGATCAGACAAAATTTTGGATTTTTGGGTGATTTCTTGAAAAGGAGGAGAAGTTTCCCGATAGGTCCAAAAAGGCTCCAGGATGCTGAAAATGTGCCAAAACACAGAAAAAAGATGGAAAATGAGCTTTGGTTGGGAAAAAATGGGGTCAAGGGCACAAAACCCTAGGTTGGCAGCTAAAACGGGGCAAAAAATCCTAATTTTTTATGCTTAAATATCCTTCAAAGGGTCACTTTCAAATGATTTTCACATTCAAACTTTGAGAATTCCAATGTTTTGAGCTCCGATCCTCCTGCATAATGGCGCAAAGAGTGCTTCCCTGACACATTTCTAAGCAAGTTTGAGTCTACCAAAGACCTCCTAGCGCAGGACTAGTGGTATGTTATCCCAACCCACCCTTTAATTTTGATTTTTGTAAGCATTTATTATGTTTTGAATGGTCAACTTGTCCAGCGTCGCTATATAGCAATGCTAAAGTGCATAATCAGTGGCACTAAGCCTCAAGAGTGTGCAACTATGACCTGTGATGTTGTGTCACAGTTTAGGTTTAGTGGTCCAAACTCCAAAGGGTGATGCCATTGCAAATGGCGATGCCACAAGCCTGCGTATCAAATAGCAACACCATAACTTAGTTTGTACTTTGGGGGTTCCTAGCGTCGTTGTTTGGAGTTTTTAAAGAGTGACACCTTTGCGAATAGTGACACATTTGTTGTTTTAGTGTCAAAAAGCTCAAATGAGGTCTAGTCTTTTTAGAAAACTTAATTTTGTGGCTTCATGAATGCAGGAGGATAGAGAGCCTATGCATTCACGTGAGCATCGACCCTCAGTGCTAAGCAGATTGAGTAGACTACATGAGTTACTATAGGAGCATCTTGGCACAATCGGCCTCTGGTATGTTGGTTACGCGCCTACCATTAGGACCCTTTTGGTGATGATGACTACGTTGGTTGAGCGGTGGCACAGCGAGACATCATCTTTTCATCTACCCATCAGTGAGGCCACCGTCACACTGGAGGACATTTGGCATATTTTGCGATTACCCATCCATGGCAAGAGAGTTATATATGACATGGATGTTGGCACCAATGCATGTTATGAGATCATGGGGATAGATGAGAACATGTTTACCAAGGGTTAGATTGATCTTGAGTACTACAGAGGTTGGGTGTCGGCTTTTCGACTAATTGTGGTTGTGATCATATCAGGACTAGTAGCTCCAGATCGGCGAGGTCGATATTTTAGTCCAGGATGGGGTCAGGCCTGGGAGCGGATGCTATTCAAGAGGTGTTGTTTTACTTGGGGACCAATGATGTTGGCCACATTATATTATGACTTACATGAGTTCACTTATTATGATAGTAGAGCAATTGGTGTCGGGGTCATACTACTACACATTTGGGCCTAGAAGCACATAGTCATGCTTCGACTGAGGGTCATAGTGGTCGACGTCAAGTCTGGCAACCCAATAGTTTGGAGGTACAGGGGAAAACTCACATTTACACACACAAGATGGCCTAGCCTACCTAACTGGTAGAGGGATATTAATGAGATGACACCATTCACCTGGAGACCTTGGCTACAGATGTCAACCTAGTACGACAATGTGCAACAACTCTTCTATGCCTGCTAAGATAGACTTATGCAGGGGCATGAGCACACCATGATCGAGCACTACCTACCTGATAAGGTAGCGAGACAGTTTGGGGGTGTACAGGACCGCCCTGATGATCAGTACATGGATATCTTTGGTCTGTCCACTAGGGAGACCACATGGGGTCAAACGATCCTAGCATCAAATGTAGTTGATTCCTTCAGACAACTAGTGGCTAGGTCATGGGCCTACAATTAGGGATAGGTAGATCCAAGCACCACACATGCCTATGACAATTGGTTCAGGCCTCCAGTTCACTTGACAGTTCCAGGGGTAGTACTTCTATGGCCAAGACCCTGAGGCAAGACAACCAAGAGGGGATAGGCTCTAGGAGGAGGAGGAGGAGGAGGAGGACCACCTCCACAGAAGTCAGACCAGAGGGATCAAGGAGATGGGCACCAACAAAGGAATTCTCCCAGAGACCAGTAGAGAGGCAGGCAAAGAGATCAATAGCCACTATAGAGGGATCAATTGCCACCACCACCACCTCTGCCACCTCAACTTGATCAGAGAGGCACCCTGATTCAACAGCTTCAAGCTCAAGTATAGACACTTATAGTGGAGAGGGAACAAACTAGATAGTAGGTCCAGGCTCTCATGATAGAGTGGGATCAGGAGAGATAGTAGTGATAGATGATAGAGTTGTAGCTAGCCCAAGAGATCGGCAAGAGACAACAGCTAGAGAGCATGGTTGTTGCATCATAGGGTAGGACAGTCCCCGCATGGATGTACCGTGAGGAAGTGCGAGAGGTTGATTTTTATCGGCTGCATTATCGATAGGAAGTGCTTCCGGCAGCTTGAGTGTCAGAGTTTTCTCAATAGACAAGGTATAGGCAGGACCAGCCAAAGAGGCAAGTGGGTGAGGGGAGCAGCCATCAAGGCTAGCTCATATAGTTTGATCAGTGGTACTTGATTCTTTTTGAGATCCACAGGTTCCATTTTTGATAGCCCCATGGGAATTTGTATACATTGATTGATAGACACACATGATCCTAATTTTGTACCATGACAGTTACATTTTTATATATATGATATGATCGATTCATTATGAGATGTGTCCTACTTTATTTATGTATTTATGGATGGATGTATATGCGATGTTCTATATGTGATGGGACTCTATTTTATGTCATGCGATGTGTGATTATGTAGATGCTTATGGATGTCATGGATGTATTTCTTTTTTGTATCATTTCTATGTACTTTTATGATGATGATGTATGGATGATATAGATGCAAATGTTATGATATATGCAAATGATTTTAATATGCTTAGACTAACAAATCTATATTATTCAAAATGAATGATGTGATGTGTTATGCTCATGGGATGTATGGGATGCTATGACATGCTCTTTTTCTTTTTCAGTATCTTTTTCATGTACAATATGTTGATACATGTATGGATGATATGATGATGCCTATATGGATGACATGATGATGCTATTATGATTATGCAATGGATGATATGATAATGCATATATGGATGACATGATGATGCTTTTATGATTATGCAATGGATGATATGATAATGCATATATGGATGACATGGTGATGCTTTTATGATTATGCAATGGATGCAAATGTATGGTTTATGAGATGCTTAGAATAACCAATCTATATTATGTGATGATGAAATGTGATGCATGTGAGATGATCAATGTTTTCTATATGATATGATATGGATGATATGCAACATGCTGACGGTTTGTGGATGAAGGATGGATGCATTGGTGATTTTTTTGATTAACTGTCATGGTACCATGTTAGCACAGAGAGAAGAAAGAAGAAATGAAACGATGACAAGAGGATCCAACAAGTCCATGATCTACGAGACTTTATTAGAGATGATGATGATGATACAATGCTTATCAGGAATTGGGATTTTAAAAGGGCTTACTTACCTTATGTTTGATAACACACATAGACATGATGCATCAAGGTATTCAGAACCAGGATGGGGTTGTGCCTAGTGTGGTGGACTTTGACTTGACAATCAGAAAGGAGTACTCCTGTTCACACCTGACATATGGAACCTCATTTAAAATTTAGTTCAAATATTCCAAACATCTTGGACCAAAACATAGGAAGGAAAGCCTTCCTATGTGGTCAACAAGCTACCCAAAACACCCTCCCTACAAACCAAGCAAAGCACGCATGACCAAGGTTATATTACAAGAATATCCAACAACCAGATAAAAAGATAATGGTCGTTGCTCCATTCCTTTCACTCTAAATCATTTTGAGTAGACATCATCGAGAGGTCATTGGAATGGGCACAATAAGATAAATCAACAAGAAAAAGATCAAGTAAACAAACAAGCTAATGTTCTTCATACCGCTAGCCAAGACTAAACTATGGTGATGCCTGATGTTGATGTCCATTGTAGAAGGGATGCATCCCAGGACATGGTGTTATCAGATGATTTGGGATTTGATTGGATGATGGGTTGTTAATACCAAGAGTTAACCAACTTGTTTACCTACTGACCTAGACTTGAGATCTTGATGTTTGAGTTTTCACTTTTGACTTGCTAGACTTGTTTCCAATTGTTTTACCAAGGATTGAGGGTGATGATTGATTTATTGTGAGTGGAGACTTATTTCAAGTGAAAGCGAGATGGGGATGGATTGATTTTTTCAAATATTTGGATTTTATTTTATTTTTATGTTTTGAGGTTGCTTTTGCTATTTTTGAGATTTTTGCAAATGTTTTGATTTTCAAAATTTCCAAAGTTTTTGTGTTTTCTGAGATTTTGACCAAGAAACTAACCTAAAGAAATATCCTAGGGGCCTTGGGGGCTGATCAAAGATTATCCTTGCCTACATTATACATGCAAAGACCATGTAGTTTGACTAACATAGGCTTGATTATTGATGAGATATGAACAAATGGATTGCCGGTTTATTATGATGGACTCCCAAAGGACTAACCTAAGTGTCTTGGGGGATGATCAAAGATCAACCTTGCCTATGTTCAGAGCTCAGAGATGACGTAGTTCAACAAATGACTCTATTTTTTACTTTTCGTTTGACTTTTTGACCTATTTTTGGGATTTTGATGTGTTTTGAATGTTTTTGGATTTTTTGCTTTTATGATGTTTTTGGATTTTTGATTTTGAGGACTGCAAGAATATACATGAATCTAATCCAATAAGAACATACCCCTAGTGTGATGCAATAGACTACTTTGATATAGATAGGACAAATTGAACTTAGAAATGGGTCAAGTAGTACTACGAGGGATCATGATACAAACACAAAATCAAGCTATGATGCAGACATGGATGGGTGATGGATGGATGATGTAGAACAAGCTCCAGAGATCATGGCAGATGGAGAGTGCTTATTTACACAAGGTGCTTGATTGCTAGGTTTTCAGCAAGGTACTTGCCCAAAGCGCCACCGAAGTGGTTTTCACTAGACAACAATTTTTTTTCTTTACTGTTTTCAATCTTTTTTCTAATTTTTTTTTATGTTTATATTTTTTGATTTTTTTATATTTTGAATTTATACCTTGGAAGATTACGCATAATTTTTTTTGAGATGGGAGCTATTCATGGGCTCCTGCAGAGGTTCCCCTTTGGGTGTTGATAGCTAATATGCCCTTGACTTGTAGCTAGTTGTGATGATGGGGTCCCAACCAATTGGGTTCAAAATTTCCCTTGTCTAGATTTGGCACATTTTTCTGATTCTCCTTTAGTACAAGCTCTCTGACTTGAAAGTTCTGACTCCTGATCTTCTTGTTGTAGCTTCACTTGAGATGGTTTTGGTAGACTTGCAAATGGTTTAAGGTGTCCATGCACTACTCATCCAGTAGTTCCAGCCCATTCAATCATGATACCTTATATTCTTCATCTGTGATGAGATTTTGTAATGATATCCTCAAGGATGGGAGATTGATCTCAATAGGAAGGATGGCTTGTAATACGTAGACCAGGGAGAAAGGGGTTGCACCTGTTGGTGTGCAGATACTTGTTCAGTAGGCCCATAAGGAGAGATTTAGCTATAGGTGCCAGTCATGACTAGTGTCATTGACCATTTTCTTGAGGATTTTTAAGATGGTCTTATTGGTAGCTCTAGCTTGGTCATTTCATTGGGGTAAGTATGGAGTGGAAAAGCGATGTTGGATACTGAACTTTTGGAATAAGTGTCGAACATCCTAGTTTTTGAAAGGTGTCATGTTATCTGAGATAATAGCTTGAGGGACACCATAGCGTCTGATTATGTAGTTTAGGATGAACTTGGATATCTTATTTCCTATGTTATAGATCATGGGAATGGTCTCTAACCACTTTGTGAAGTACTCTGTGGTGGTAATGATGAACTTATGTCCACTAGATGAGGTAGGGGTGATTTTTCCAATGAGATCAAGCCCCCATTGTGAAAAGGGCCAAGGCGTAATGATTGGGTGGAGTTCCTGAGCTAGTGCATGGATGAGATCCCCATGTTGTTGACACTAGAATAACCTTTGGACATAGTCGTGAGCTTCCTTCTCCATTGTAGGCCAATAGTACCTAGTCCTCAACAGTTTCTTAGCCAAGGTCATACCACTCAAATGTGACCCACAAATTCCATTGTGTACCTCAGTTAAAGCAGTCAAAGCTTCCTCAGCATTAAGGCATCGTAACAAGGTTCCCTCAATACTCCTATGGTATAGGGTGTCTCCTAAGATAACAAAGCGAGATGACTTTTTGACAAATGTTCTTTTAAGGTTTGGGGCTATATTAGTGGGGAGGACTCCTATTCTCAATTAGGTGTATATATCATGATTCCAGGGATCACCAGAAACAACGATTTCACACACAAATTTAGACTCTGGTACCTCGAATGTTGGTATGAGAAGATGCTCTACAAGGAACTCCTGCTTTGGGACGTTGCGTGGGACATCCAGTAGCAATCCAATTGTTTCCATAGCATCCACCACTCTATTAATTTCTCTTGGTAGTTGCTCGAATGTGATATCAATGAAGAATTCTTTGAGGCTTTCTACCAGTTTCTTGTATGGAGTCAACTTGTCATCCTTCGTTTGGTATTCATCATTTACCTGGTTGATGATAAGTTGGGAGTCCCCATAGACTTTGAGTGCCATGATCTGCCACTGCACTATAATTCTTAGCCCTATGACAAGAACCTCATATTCTACAATGTTATTTGTGCAAGGAAACAATAGCTTGTATTATTTAGGTATGCAATCCCCTTGTGGTGTACTGAAGAAGACTCTAGCTCCTAACCCATGTTGTGTGTAGGATCCATCAAAGTACATTTTCCAGTGATTTGCCACACTTAGGTTAAAGATTGACTCATTGGGGAACTATGACACAAGTGGATTCTCTGAATATATTGGTGCCTCTGCTAATTGGTATGTAATTGCTTGTCCTTTAATGGCCTTCTATTCTAGATACTCAATGTCGTGTTCTATCAAGATCATAACCCATTTAGTTGTTCGCCCTGTGAGCATTGCTTTAGAAAGCAGATATTTGAGAGGGTCTATCTTTGCAATGAGTTTTATCTGGTGTGCTAGCATATAATGTTTGAATTTTTGTGCAACAAACACGAATGCTAAGCAAGCCTTTTCAATGGATGTGTAATTCAACTCGTGTCCCACCATAGTTCTATTGATGTAGTAAATAGCTCTCTCCTTCCCATTTTCATCATGTTGTTCTAAGAGAGTGTCAAGGGCTTCTACTATTGGTGATATATACAGGATGAAGGGCTTGTCTGGAATTAGTGGCATGAGGACCAGTGGTGTGAGTAAGTACTCCTTGATTTTGTTGAACGCCTGATCACATTTATCATCCCATTTGTATGCTACCCCCTTGTGGAGTAGATGAGAATATGGGATAGCCTTATCTACTAGTTGCACTATAAATTGGTGGATGGACTAGAGCCTTCCTTGTAATCCTCTTAGTTGCTTTAATGTTTTTGGTGCCTCCATCTCGAGGATTTCTTTGACTTTGGCAAGCTCTATCTTGATCCCCCTCATAGACATAATGTACCCTAGTAAGTTGCCTGATTGTACCCTGAAGACACACTTCTTTGGATTGAGTCTGACCTTGTATTCCTCTAGCCTGTTGAAGATAGAGCCTAATGCTGCTATGTGATCTCGTCATTTCTTTGACTTAGCCAATATGTCATCCACATAATCTTCCACAGTTTTTTGAATCATATCATGGAAGATTAGTGTCATGGGCCTTTGATAGGTAGCTCCTGCGTTCTATATCCCAAATGGCATCATATTCCAGCAATATGTCCCCCATGGACAAGTGAAGGTTGTTTTATGTTCGTCATCCTTAGCTATCATGATTTGGTTGTATCCTAAGAATCTGTCCATTAGTGATAGCATTTCATGTCCCATTTTCATATCCATAATCATGTCAATTTTTTGGAGAGGGAAATCATCCTTGGGACATGCTTTGTTCAAATCTCTAAAGTTCGTGCAGATGCGGATGTCCCTAGTGGGCTTTAAAATAGGTACAAGATTTGAGACCCACTTTGGCTAATCAATTGGTCGTATGAACCCAACATCTAGGAGCTTCTGTAATTCCATTTTGACCAATAATGCTATTTGGGGATGCATCTTCCTTAGGTTTTGTCTCACTGGCTTTGCTTCGGGATATACATCTAGGTGGTGAACCACAACTTCTGGATCAAGGCCAGGCATGTCAGCATAGGTCCATGCAAAGTTTTTCTTTCTTTCTTTTAGGATTGCAGCTAGGAGTTATTTTTCTTCTATCAAGAGTGATTATGCATAGAAGGTGATATGTGGCATTTCTTTTGTTCCCAAGTTGACTAGATTGCACTTCTCCACTAAGAGTGTTGACTTCTCCTAATGAATAGCGCTAAGGGGAAGATTGAATCCCTCATCCTCTAGCGCCTCAGGTAGGTTTTCACCATTGGATGTGTCCTTTATTTTTACATTTTTTAGGTTAGAGAGTGCAATAGTGTGGTTTTCACTCAAAGACCTAGAGATTATTCTCAAATTTTAACTTTTGCGATTAAGGGATTCAATCGTTTCCCCATAATAGGCATGTGTGTCTAGCATGATTTTGAACCCAGCTTTGTGGTCTCTATATGGTCTAGTATCTCGCAATCCCATGAATTCTGAGAGATCCTCATCATTTTCGAATGTGTCCAAAATTGGTGGTCCTCCTTGGTCATAATTGATGAGTTGAGGATAGACTAAGTTTAGCTCATGGGTTTGGTTGTTTGACTTGAAAGATAGGTTACTAATCATGAGAAGGGATTAATCCTTGAATAGCATAGGTAAGTCAATTAAGGGGTCTTCACCACATACATCAATTATGTCAAAGGTATAGTTGTCTAAGGGAAAACCCGTGGATACCAACAACTGATGGGGAGCTTTGAATTTTCTAATTGGGGCCTTCTTGCCAATTATGGTTACTTTCGGAGGACTACATCCAAGGCCAAGATTTCTTATACACTTCTTGGTGACAATGGGTTCTAACAGGCCATTGTCATTCTGCCCAAGTTTCTTGTTTCTATTGTAGCCCATGCTAAGCATAATTTGTAGTCCTTTGTTGTTATCATCCATGGGAAGATCAGGCATGTGCCTTTCATCTTGGTATAGGAGACTTGATATGTCCTTTTCATCTACCACTTCTCGACTTAGGTTCCCCCAACATTTGAATCTAGAGGGGTCTGCTTTAAAGGTTTGGGATGATGTTTCAATCGGTTGGGGTCGTCGTGAGACCTAGGAGATTGAGGTAACTCTCCTATTACAAAAGCACTTTTCTCCATTTTGTAATCCCCACACCCATTGTCTTAGCTAATGACTTTTATTTCATAGATTTTAGGAATGGCAAGTGTCTTTCTCTCAAAAGTGGAGGCTAAATTATTTGAGTCTACATATGGAGTTGTAGGGCCTTCATCATTCTTTGGGACTTGAGGGATTTTGTAGTACTTGGCTTCCAAGTTCTTACAATAATAAAAGGGCTCGGGATCACCATGGACTGTGACCTCTTGGTTTTGATAGGGGAACTTCACACGTTGATGGAAGGTGGATGCGACAGCCTGCGTCCCATGGATCCATGGATGCCCCAGGAGAATATTATAAGGTAAATCAAGGTCAAGGACCTGGCATGTGGTTTACATGATGGTTGGCCCTACTTGAATAGGGAGTTGAATAGTTCCTTTAGACACTCTTTCCTGATCATCATATTCTTTGATTGTAATACCTTTACCCTTTTCAATGGCATCCTCAAAGAATCCTAGATTATTTATTAGTTTGAGTGAACAGATATTTAGACCTGCACCCCCATCCACCAAGACCCTTTTGACTTTATTTTTATGGACAAGGGCTTCAAGATGGAGTGAGCGGTTATGAGATGGTTGGCTAGGGAAGTCCTTATTAGAAAACATTAGGAGATGTGGGGTGGTGATGTGTCTGACCATAGCTTGGAACTAGTCAACATCAAGATCCATGAAGACGGTGGATGAAGCCAATGCTTCCTCTAGGATTTTCCTATGTGCAGGTGAGATCTTTAGCAACTCCATGATGGAGATTTGAGCGGGGATTCTTTTTAGCTGGTCCAAGACATTGTAGCCATTGGGAATGGATTTTGGATTAGAGGTGGATGCCCTAGGTGGTTGTGATGATCCTACAGTGGTAACCTTTCCATCACATGTGGTGACTCCACAATCGGCTTTGGCTCTCTTGATGCTAACAATAGTGACCAATTCATCTAGGGACGCAACAACATGATCATAAACATGGTTTACATTGCCATAATTTGTCTTTCCATGGTTGTTCCATTTGTTGTGATCCAACGTCGGATTCGTGTATATCTTTAGGACTTGATTTCCTATAGGTTGTTCAATGTTTATGACTTTGTCATTGATAAGGTCTTGGATCAGATTTTTCAGGCTCATGCAACCAGTCATTCTATGCCCCTTGATTTTATGAAAATTGCAAAGGTGGTTTTCATTGTACCATGGTGGTTTCACTTGGGGCTCTTGGTAATTCTCATAAACGGTAATTTTAATGAGATTCTTGTTTACCAGCTTCTTCATTATAGATTTGATTGATTCCCCAAGGGCTATGTATTTTCATTTTGGGGGATATTGTTTGTTCCACAGGGGTGATCCCGCTTGATTATTCAGATTGTTGACTTGATTGTTGGGTGGTTATTGTGATACCATGTTGGCTTGTGTGTTATTCGATTGTTACCTTGCGGTTGTTGGTATGGTTGTATGTTTTGTTTTAGAGCATTGATTATGACCTTGGCGTCAACCACACCATCATTTGTGACATTTTTGTTATTTTCCCATGTACAAGGTTTTTTGTTATAGTTGGCTGATGGGCGATTGTCTTGATATTCTTGATATGTAGGTGTCCCCCCTTGTGCAATAAGGGCTCTCTCGATGTTGAGCACCTTGGGGATCAAATGGTCGTATATAGTGATACATTGCATCTTTAGATGGAAGGACAAGGTTTTCTCGAGATTGGCAATGATGGTGTGAATTTGTTGTTCCTCTGGCATGGTCCATTTGCTCCTCTTGGCCTTAGATTGCCAATGTTTTAATAAGGAAGTGAATGTTTTCCCCTTAGCTTGTTTAAGAGCAGATAGTTCCTCTAGACTCACATCCATACCTATATTGAATGCATAGTTTTAAATGAATGACTCTACAATCTCTTGGAACTTTTTGATTCTAGGAGGAAGGCGAGAGAGCCATTCCATGGTGGGCCTATCCAAACTTCAAGGGAATAGCCACATTAGATATGTGTCATCATATGAAACTTCCATGCAATGTACCTAGAATTCCCTGATGTGATCTTTAGGGTTTCCTGTCCCATGATATTTGTCGAATTTAGGGATTTCAAACCCCTTTGGGAATGGTACCATCACAAGGCTCCTATTGAATGGGTAGGGGCATAAATTGCTTGGTGTTTTTGTTGTTTTCCCAGATTGGAGGCCTAGCACTTGCTACAAAAGAAATTTTATTTGTGTTGTCACGTCATTTTGTAGATCAGGAGATGGAGTGAACATGTTTTGAGGTGGTTGAATCATTCGAGTGATGGGCAAGGTGTTTTGCATGTTTGTGGGAGGTTGTTGCAAGCTCTACTATGTGATCAAGGCTTGTTGATATGCTTGCAATTTTTTTGTGCCAACAACACCTATTGTTGGTCTTCATGTTTTTGTTGTGCCAACAATGCTTATTGTTGGGCTAATACTTGGGCTACTTCTTGTTGCACTTGGTATTGTTGCAGGGCTTGCTGATATGCTTTCTACTGAGCTACTTGGTATTGTGCTTGCACTTGTGTTTTTTGGGCTTGATATTGGGCTTGTGCTTGAGCTTGAGCTTGTTGGGAAAACTGGGTAGCTTGTGTGGCTTGTGCAACTTGAGTTTCTTGAGTTGCTTGTGCAGCCTGGGCAGCTTGGGCAGCTTGTTGTTGTTGTAATAAAGCTTGAGCTTGGGCAACTTGTTGCACTTGTTGTGTAGTTTATGTGGTTTTTTTTGCTTGAAACTACTAAAGTTCCTTTTGGTAGGTTTTTTGAGCTTCTTTCAATGTAATGCTATATTCGTTTTCCATGTTTGGTCTTGGTGGTGGTGGTGGAGGATTTGGAATGGTATGAGATGTTGTGATGAGAGGTGTTGTTGGATTGATTTACGTGGTGGATAGTGCGGTTGATATGATAGGTCTTGGGGAGACCACATTTTGATTTATCTAGGGTATTTTGGATGATGTGTTGATTGCTTATGTTCTTTGTATTGTTTCCACTTGTTGTAGTGATATTGATGGCATGATTGGAGGATTCGGTATGAGGTTTTGATTTATGATTGGGGGATTGTTTTGATTTTGTTGATTGAGGATTGGTAAAGGGGGTTTCCCTAAACTGAGGATTGGTGTGGATGTTAGTGGTAGAGGTGGAAATGGTGGGAAGATGGATGGTGTGTTCCCTTGAGAAAATGATGATGATGAGGGATTAAAGATTCCCCCTTGTCCAAATAGTCCACCCTCTCCTTGTGAAGTCATGGGGAGAGAGACTTGTGTGTTAATAGGATATGTTGGTATAGCGTTGAAAGAGGATGGGTCATTAGGGTCATGAAAGATGAGCAGAACATATGGGTGTTTTTAATTTTGAGGAACAAATTGACCCAAGATGGTGTTTGCATCCAAAACTTGGTTGTTTACAAGGGGATGTGTTTGAAGAGCATGAAGCAATGAACTCCCCTTGTTGACAATTGGTTGAGTTGGAGCAAGAGATTATGTGGGTTGTGGGATGGGTTGAATGAGATTGGTGGCATAATCCCAAGATTTTTCCCCACAATAGTGCTTACATCAAAATCAGAAGGGAGTTTAGCCCCTTCTTTTGCCAATTCTAGCATGTATAGTGAAGGATTAAGTTTCATCATGCAATTGACAATTTTGTGAGTCTTAGGATTTTGGACCATTTCTATGATTTCATCTTGAGTCATCCCTAAGACATTGTTGGTGATGTCTTCCACTTGACCACCTTCCTCTTGAGGATCTTGTGGTATTAGAGGAAGATTGGGTGGGGGATTGTTGGATCCAATGGGATTGATTTTGGGTGCGGTTTGACTCAAGTTACTTGAAGTGGATGTTTTTTTGTTTGTTTCCATGTTCTTCTTATGTTGAGATCTAGTTTGGACCATAAAATAAGGATCAATTTTTAGGAATGTGGGAGGTCAACCTCTAACTCCTTGGATTGATCTAAACTTTAGGTACAAAAAACAAAGTCTAAGATATTAAGGATCAAAGGATGGTGATGAGATAGCGAAAGATGGATGATTGTGAATGATTGAACTCTTAAGAAACCATGAAGGAGATACTATACTTTAGGACTTTTGGATTTTGATGTTGGATTTGATTTGGATTTGGTTTGGTTTTGATTGGATTTGCTCCGATTTGGATTTGATAATGAACTCATAAACTCCAAGAGGTTAGATGTTGTCTTGGAATAAATATGTCCACAAGGTGATAATCTAACTAAGTGTGTGAAGAAGGATTCATCTACACACACCTAGTTAAACAAGGTGATTTTGATTTGATTCAAGAGGATTTGCCAAAAGTCTAGTATGAAGGATTTTGTCAAGATTTCTAAGAGTTTTTTGTGAGATGGATTTGTTTTGAGGGATGGATGAAAGCGTTGATTTTGATCCTAAGAGAGTTAGAAAGACTTTTGTTTAGTAGACCTAGGTGTTGAAGAGCATGTTATACTTTCTGTGTGAGATACTCAAACCTTTGAAAAATTCTTGGATTTTGACAATAGTAAAATGAATACAAATTGGGATTGTTCTTTGATGCCCATTTGTAAAATTTGAAGACCAATCTCTCTCTAAATTAGTAAAGCATCGAAAGATGTTTCTTGAGAGCTCTTCGACTAAGACCTTTGAACTTTGGTTTTCAGATTTTGATCTTTCGAGAAGTCATTTGGAACCACACATGTGTGGGGTTCAATTGTTTCTTATCTTTGCTTAATGAATTCTTCTTACCACACACTTTCTTGCCTTAGCTTTTCAAACTAAATGTCTAATGTCCCAATTTATTTTCATTCCACAAGGTCCATTATGTGGAAATCAAGGAAATTAAAGCAATAGTTCCCTAATGTTGACTTTAGTGGGAGAAAATTAAGATATAAATCTAAATACTTAGAACCTTCTAAGGATGGAATCCCTAGGGAAAGCAATAGCACTTGGATTTTTCAAAGGTATTTGCTCTCTCAAAGGGTTTGAAATTTGATGACCATGGTTGAATGTTTTTTTTCCAATGTTTTAGATCAAGCAAAGTGCTTTGATTCCAAAATGATGCACAACTCTAGGATAGAAAGAGACAATATTTGTTTAATCCCCACTTGGATAAATCCAGCTGCGCTTATTCAGAGTGGATGACTAGAAGCTTGACCACACTGGCTCCCCTCCACGACACACACTTCTTGGGTCAGCCAAGATTCAGTTCTCATGAATCTCCCATGATGAAATACTCATCTCTACAAAGAACCGCAAAAATGTGGGGCAGCTTCAGAGGTCTAACCCCTTGCACCAACAAATAGAAAGGGATTTTTGCTTCTACACAAATTAGTTCTTAGTCAGGATGATTGGGGACATGGCACCTTGAGAGCATCCAACAAGCCACTAAAGGCTTTAATCAATCCTACTAGGGGCAATTATACTTTTTAAGGTAGTACCCCATTCTGAAAGACACTGTATGGCTAAGGCCTACATACCATGAGGACTTGACAATTTAGTCTTATCCATTTGTATACCGGCCCGAGTGAAAAACTAGTTGGAGTCCCCTTCAAATTGGTCTTAGGTAGGCCCCTCTAAAGGTAAACAAAAGTGAGCAAGCACATCCATAGTTTGATCATTATTTTTTTACATGAACAAAGAGAGAACACACACAATATACTTAACTCACACTAGCAAGATTTTTTTCAATTTTAAAGAACCCAAATTGAAGTGTGGAGGAAATATTTTAGACAACCTAATATCACCAAAAGAATTTTGATTCTCAAGACTTCTGTGAAGCCCGAGAGAAGTGGATATGCCTTTTAAATGATATTAACTTTTAGAAAAGATTACAAAACACGAAAAAAAAATGCATGTCCGTTTTAACTTCAAAAGCAATAATGGATTCCTTTTATAGCACCAATATGAAGTGTGAAGTTTTCTTGTTCAATTTTTAGATCCAAAACCAACTCTAGTAAGTTCCTAAAGTTCTTTTTAACCCTTTGATTGTTCTTTTTAAAACCCAAAAGAAATTTATTTTGAGTCCTAAAACTTGAAGAGAAAAAAAGCCTTAAAATGGGATTATAATTGCTCCCAAAGTGTTTTAAAACACTTGTTACAATTAAGTGATGATTCCATAACAAGTCTTGTCTTTGCTTCTTCATTTCCCTCTTGATCACTTCAACCTACAAAAACTGGTCAAACTAATAGAAAATAGAGCCACAAACAAGTTAGAAGTCAAAGGTGATCAAAATTAAAAAGAACATGTTGAATTAAAATTGAAAAGTTGACTTTTACCCCACACCAGCAGCGCAATTGGTGAATGTGTCATTGTTTGGAGAAGTTCAGTGGTGCTCTAGTGAAACTAGCGTCACTCTATGGAGAAATAGAGACTGCGATTGCATCATTGTTTCACCACGCATCGCTCTTTGGAGTTTGGTTGATCCGGCCTTAGGAGAATAATAGAAGCATCGCCCTTTGAAGAAAACAAAACATCACTATATGGCGACACTGGATTGATAGTGTCATTTTTTTTCTATTGCAACGTTGTTTCCTATAAACACAAATTTTGTTGAAAAAATAGTGGAATTTTGATTAAAAAAATGTGTTAATTTCTCAAGATTTTCCCTCCTTCTAGCTCCAAAATGTGAATGGTAGCTCTAGACTTGCTCCAACATAGACAAACAACAAAATGTTAGTCATCAAACACATCTAAAACAATCATTCCCCATGCAATTCGTTCAAATGCAAAAAACAAGAAACAAAGCAAATAATATCAAATAAAAGCTATTGAATCTTGCTCAAAACATTCAAACCCTCAATCCCGTGGGGGAATTGGTGCTACTTTGATATGGAAAGTAGCCCTTTCCCAATTCCTTGCAAGCTTTGATGAACTTTGATGAAGATTGATGCTCCTTGAAGAAATTTGGCCATAACCTAGCTAAGATGGATGAAAGCTATGAAAACTAGGATGGAATGTTAATGAATTTTCTCAAAACCTGTAGATAATAACCTTGCCTAAAGTTGTGGATCCCAAATCAATAGAAGAGTCCTCCATTTATAGGAAAGAAGGATGGAGGAATGAGAATCATGAAGGATGTGGGATTAATGATAGACCAATGGCATTGTGCCACTTGTCAACATGCTATTGAAGAGAGGTGGAGCACATTTTGATCAATGTGCAAATAAATGCAATTAGGTGGAAATTTAAAATTTGAAAGATGGCTTGTGCAAGAGGGGATGAAAGGTAAGTTAATGCCACTTGGCTCAAGAAAAAGGACTTGTAAGAGGCTTTAATGCCATGTTGGAGGACAAGTCTTTTTAGGAGGGAGATTTCAAAATGAGGGAATATTCCAACTAGATGCCCTTTTGAATGAAAATAGAAGAATTTATAAATCAATTAAATTGATTTACTTGCACAAGTTGCAAGATCTAGAGGATTTGATGGATTAGAGTTAGAGTTAATTAGGATTTAATTAACTTAATTAGGATTTAATTAACTTAAATGGAAATTAGTTCGATTTGACATTTGACTTAGATTTTTGGATTTATTTAAATCAAATGAGAGGAATAATGATTACTAGATTTTAATTCAATAAATTTTGATTTATTTAATTAAAAGGGATGATGCTAGACTTAAATCAAATAAAGGTTAGTTTATTTAATTTAAAGGAAACGAAATATGATTTAATCAAATAAAGTGATTTATTTAATCAAAAGAGGAACATTAAGACTAATCAAATAAAATGATTTATTTAAGTAGGAGAAGATAATGATTTAATCAAATAAAAGTTAATTTATTTAATTAACAGAGGAATTATGATGAATTTAATCAAATTAAGATTATTCGATTAAATGTTTAGTAGAGATGATTTCGGTAGAACTTATGTTAGTAAATTAGGATCAAATGCACAAGATCAATCAGGATAATTTACGTGTCTACACTACGTATGCCTTCAAGTTTGGAACTTTGATTATTTGTTTACTATTCTATTTTTGAATGAGGTTTCCAGAACAAGAAGTGTTGTGTGACTAAAGGATAGACTTGTAGCCCATTAGATTAGAGATCATTTGAGAAGGTTGGGAGACTCATATGAATAGAAGAAATCCCTCTAGGGATTCTTTAAAACTTTTCAAGAGAAGATGCAGGAAAGAGAAAGGATACCAAAAAGCATGGTAGAAAAGTACAAGAATGACATCAATTTTTTTGTTACCAAATATTGTTGCAACATATAGGTTGTTGAGCCTAAGACATTTTGGATCCTAGAGATGGGATATGAAATCATAAAGGATGAAATCACTGGCTCAGTGGACTTTATGTTGAGCAAACCAAAAGACACCTCTGAGGAGAGATATGGAACAGATGATGAAAAATCCATGGAGGTGCACATGGATCAAAGGAAAAAATAGATAAAGAATATCATTGAAAAGATGACTACAAAATTTGTGGAGGCAATGGGCCTCACTAAAGAACAAGTGGAGAAGGAAAAAGAAATGTCTGGCTCTCTAGGATGATCATCAAGTGCCAGAAGATCTGGTAGACCAACTACCTCTCCTCTAGTTGCCTCAAAGTCCTCCAGTACTAAGCTTAGATTTGGAGAGAAGAGGAAAGAGTCCACAAGTACTCCAATAAAGGAGAAGACCCCTCTAGTGAAACAACAAAATGTTGCTTCAGCAACACAACAAACTCGCCCTGTAAAGAGAAGGGTAAAAATAAAGTCTAAAAGGAAACAATACATCAATATGAATGTGGAAGATGATAAAGAAGAAGGACAACATTTGGTACAAAAGAGGAAAACTAAAGCTTCACAAGGTGAAGAAAGTACAAAGAAACAAAATATTGACATTGTGGATATAGATGATGAGGAAAAAGTGGAAAAATAAAAATAAGCATTTATAATCCACATGAGAGAAAAGAAGGAAGAGTTTGACAAAGAAAAGAAGTCACTAGATGATAAGAAAAAGAAGAAAAATAAGGCTCCAATAAGGACACATAGCCACATGAAACTTGATGATTTATTCAATGGGATTGTAGAGCATGAAATGTTAGCAGAAAATGTTGCATTGTATACTACTGTTGATGAAGTTGACAAGGCAAAAATAGAAGAAGCAATTGTCAAGTGCATTTCTGCATTTGAGGTCAACTTGAAAAATATTGAAAATTAGTTGCCTAAAGAGTTGAGAGAAGTATTAGTTACAAGGATATAGAAGGAAATCGATGAAGAAGCTAAGCTAAGGTCTTTCTCTTTGGAAAAGATTAATGCTCCTCTTTCAGATGAAAATAAAGCCACATTGGCCCAAGTATATAATAAATAGTTTCGAACAAAGCAAAGGGTAACCACCCTTATGATTTTATCTGGAGAGGCTTTATAATGATTCTATGGAGAAGGTTTCCCACCTGGAAAAAAGATTAGGGTTGACTCTAGAAAGTACAAAATAATTGCATGATGATATGGCTACCCTAAATGTAAATATTGCAGAAGAAGCACTACAAGAGGATGCTCAACATGGGCATGAAACTGAAGAAGGAAATGTGTAGGATAATTTTACAAGTGAGGAAAATTTTACTGGAGAAGAAACTACAATAGAAGATATGACTGGTAATGCTCCTCTAGTAGGAGATAACACCACTGCAAAAGAAAAATGTACTCAAGCTCAAAAGGAGGATGTATCCACAAGTCATAACACAACTCCTCCAATATCTGAGGCAAATGAAAAGGATTCTCAAGGCCACCTGAGGAAAACATTCCTATGGTACCAAAGATTAATATACTTGTGAAGATGTTCCTATAAATACAAAAAAGAGTGATGAGCAGAAGTCTGAGGAGAAGGATGAGGATTCATCCAGCAAGGATGAAAAGAAGAATGAGGAGATACCAGTTAATACTAGTGATAAATAAAAGGACTTGAAGGAATAAGATAGCACAAAGATAGTTGAAGAGTCCTCTAGTTCCTCTAGAGATCCTTTGAAAAGCTTGTTGAGCATGTAGTTGAAATTTCAACTGGTAGTGTCTGCCTAGTTATTGTAACTTCTAATGCAATAAGAGCATGTATACATGGAAAAAATCTCTTTGTTGCACAAGCTTCAATCGAGTGATGTGTTTCATGCTTATGAATGAAAATAAATTATAGAGACACATCAAAAAAGTGAAGAACTGATTGATGAGGTAGTGAAGATGCTACAATAAAGCATACCCAATGCTAACATTGACAACTCTCTATTTGTTATGATAATCTAAAGGTTTTAATTGATTCCTTCAAGTAATATTCTAGTGGATTAAAGGAGAAGTTGGAGAAGGAAATGGAAAAAAAGATGAATGAGAAAATATTGTTGGATATAACAGAGAAGTGTGTTGTTGCACACAAAAAACTTCAAGAAAATATTAAAGGTGTGCAGGAGTGTGTGGCAGAAGCTAATGTGTTATTTCAATTTTGCATGAAGTGGTCGAGCTCTACAAATAGCGTAAAAGATGAGATGGACTCAATTGAGACCCAAATTTACAAAGCTTCTGGTGCTTATGATCTAGTACAAGATTTGGATGCAAGCATAAGGTCCTCAATAGAGAACCTCCATGAGCAGTTCTTCCAACTACAAGTTCAAAAAGAAAATATTATAATGTAGTTTGATCATCTCAAGGATCAGATGAATGCTAAGTTCATATCTATTTCTAGTGCCCTATTGAGTGTTGGAAAAGCTTCAAAGATAAATCTAGAACCAAACACTTTGGATGACATTGAAGAACTCTTGATGGAATTTGAAACTAAGAGATGAATGCTTGGCCTAGCCAAGAAGAGTTGGGAGGAAGGAAATAAAGAGTGGAAAGCTCACTTGGAGAAGCTGTAAGAGTCAAATTCTTCCTCCAAATGATTGTATTTCATTCCTTTTATGCATTTCAGTTTATTGTTCATATTTCAATGTACATATGCAAATGGTATAGGACATTTTTTTAGCAAAAATTTTGATCTGATAGTGATAGACAACACCCTTAGGGGGAGTCAACAAAACTTTTAGCTTATTATTCTCTTGTATATATATGTCCATAATTAGTCAAGGGGAGCTCTAGTATATGTGAAGACTTAAGTATGCACCCTTTTCCCTTGATGTCAAAGGGGTAGAATAATTTTGGAGAGAATTTTTTGGCATGTTTCCATAAATGAAAAAGGGGGAGATTATTGAAATACTAAGGCATTTTTCATTGACATGTTTGTTGGTAACATGAGCATGGAGTATGAGCACAAGTTGCACAGTATGTTGTATAGTATTGTCATTGATGTCAACATTGTGATCCAGTATGAAGATATTTATGCAAATCATTTTATATAGCCTGAACATGTTTGAAGATGGTTATCCAGTGGACCTTTGCAAGAAGATTTGATCTAGTGAAGACAGATAAAGAGAAAATTGGCTAAGTGTAAAAACAGAGTTTCTTATGTATAAGACATCTGGTATTTTGGTTCGCACTAGTCTGCTATGTAGAATCTTTCTTTGTAGTTTTCATTTAATTTTCTTGGATATTAGAGGATTTTATATTTAGCATTTCACACTATTTTGGTTTCTTGTGATAAATTTATGAGTGATAGAAGTTCAAATCTGGAAGTGACAATGTTTCTAGTTCAATGTGAATTTTTTGATGAATCAACACCTCTCTAAGGATTAGTATTTGGATTTTTGGATTCATGGATATGTTGACAAGTGTTAGGAGAGTGTTAATCCCAAGTGGTATGAAGTTTGGAGGTCCACGTGTTAGTTTTCAGATGTAGAGTTGGTGAATTTTGATGTTAGGTCATTACTGGTTCCTGTTGGAAATATGTGCCTCAAACATTACAGGCTGAAACCTCCATTAGAGTCAAGTCGGTGTGACATCCTGATTGTCTGGCCGACTAAGCAGGTTTGTTTTATTCAGTTCTGAACAGGTTGTTGTGACCTTGCCATTTTCTTGCCGAAAGGTTACACTGTGGAGTCTATCGATGTAGCATGATGTATTCGTTATGACCTTATAGCGCTCGGGAGATCTCTGGCTGAAAAGCCATTCAATCATGAATCAACGAGACTCTTGGCGACTATGGTCTTTGGGGTAACTCTAATGATCCGGTAAGATGTCTTAGCGAATAGTGGAAGTCTTGCCGACAGGGATTCATCCAAGCGTTCTTTGGAGTAACTCATAGTGGTTAGAGAAACGTCTCAGCGAACATTCAAGGTCTCACCGAAAGAAACACCTTTTGGACGTCTTTAGTGTAGCTCTTGGCAAATGATGGTCATCGGTGGAACACGGTGTTTTCGATAAGAAGTCCCATCGACTTTGATGAGTCTGGCCGATGATGAAGCTTTCGAGATAAGTCATAGAGATCGGTTAGAAGTCTTAACGAGAGCTACATGTCTCGCCGACATTGTTTTATATTGAAGTCTTCGGGATAACATGTGGAGATCGGTATGTTCTCTCAGCGAAGGGCAATGTCTTGGCAACGGGTGAAAACTCTGGGGTAACCTTTATGTGTCGATATGAACTCTCGGCGATAGATGTGAGTCTTGCCGACTTCTACTTGGTGCTCAGTAGGTATGGGGACTTCGGTATAACCTTAGTGACTCGCTATGATCTCCTGGAAAAAGCGATAGGTCAGGGCGACTACATGATGACTCGGTGTATCTCTTGGATCTCGATATAACATCTTGGCGACTTCAGAGGCTCTTGGCGACATCGATATGAAGTATATGTGGCATCGGCGAGACACTGTTAGTGTCTCACTGAGATGCTAGTGCATTGCAAATTCTATTGACCGATTAACCGTCCTATGTGGAGTCTCGTGGATGAATAGGAGGAGGTGAAGGGGAACAGTTGGAAGACAATCAGTTGTGACGGTTCTATGAGGAAGTTCTATAGACAGAATTCGACATGGATATAGTTTGGAGTTGGAGACCCTTGGGGGTTGGATAGTGGTTCAATCAACAGTGGAGTGTGAAGAATTCAAATTGTATCAGTAAAGGAATCAAAATTTGTAAAGGATGTAACTTGGAAGTTTCTGTTCAAAGAATGTTCATGATGAATGTTGTTGTATAATGACACCAGAAAGATAAGTTTGGAAGTTGTATGTAATTTTCATTACTGTAATACAAAGTGATTTCTCTTGGTGTGGTGGGTTTTTCTCCTGTAAGGGTTTTCCCACATATATCTGGTGTTCATGTGTGTTATGTCAAATACTCTGTTTCTGTAATTTGTTTCATAGTGCATCTTAACTTTGACTGTAATTATAAATTTTAAAGTGTATCTGCATTCTTTCCTGAGGTATTGACGTTAGGAGAATTGTTTTCCGCATCTAGTTTTCCTCACAAGTGGTATCAAAGCCTGGAAAATTGTGTTATCCTTGGGGGTACATTGGGTTTTTTGTGTCAATACTGTTCAGTCAGAGTTTTGTAGAGATTGTTATTTCTATTTATAGATTAAGATATCTAGTTCATCTGGGAAGATTGAAATAGAGAAATTCAATGGCAGTAACTTTGAATTGTGGAAACTCAAGATGGAGGATCTCTTAGTAGATCGAGATCTTTGGCTTGTTGTGTCTGGAACTAAACCTACAGGCATGAAGCAAGAAGATTGGGACCTTGCGGATAGAAAAGCTAAGGGGTTGATAAGGCTCTGTTTGGTAGACTCAGTTCTTCTCAATGTGCATGAAGAGAAGACTGCCTCTCTCTTGTGGAAAAGACTGGCTTCCATTTATCAGGGGAAATCCTTGGTGAATAAGTTGTTCCTGAGAAAGAAGCTTTACTCTTTGAGAATGTAGGAAGGAGGGTCTGTAGCTGATCATTTGAATGCATTTAACATCCTGCTCGCACAATTAACATTTGTTGGTGTAAAGATTGAAGAAGAAGATCGTTGTATGATTTTGTTATGTTCTTTGCCAGACTCTTGGGATCATCTGGTGATGGCTATTGGGAGTACAACATCCAGTTTCAAGATGGAAGATGTTGTTGGTTCTTTGCTGTCAGAAGAGATGAGAAGGAAGTCTTCTGAGATGGCGAAGGAGGCTCTTGTTGTCAGAGGAAGGTCAAAGGAGAAAGAAAAGAAGAAGGACAAGAAGTCCAAATCGAAATCAGAGGGGAGATCAAAGTCTCCTGGCAAGAATTCCAAGGTGAAGTGCTGGAACTGTGGGCAACCTGGTCATGTCCAAAAGGATTGTAAAGAGGAGAAAAAGAAGAAGGGATCTTCCGATAATGGTTCTTCTCATAGTGATGGTGACGCCTTCATTGCAGCCTTGGCTACTCAGGCATCAGATGATGTCTAGCTGATTGATTCTGGAGCATCATTCCACATGACATCTCACAGAGAATGGTTCACAAAGTATGAAAAATACAATGGTGGAAAGGTGTATTTGGTGAGTGATTCAACCTTGGAAATTTTTGGCCATGGAAGAGTTAGAATCCAATTCCCTGATGGCAGAATAAAGAGGATCAATGATGTGATGCACATACCAGGTCTGGCTCGAAATTTTCTTTCTGTCAGTAAGCTTAATGATATCAGAGTACAAGTCTTGTTCTTAGGAAGTGGTTGCAAGATGACTAGAGGTTCAATGGTGCTAGCTAGAGGTGCTCGAATTGGTACCTTGTACAAGCTGGATGCACAAGTTGTTCAATGTAACAGTGTCTCTTCGAAGTCACTGAAAGCTTCTCATGGAGGTAAAGAGGAAAATATCCCTAATTATGTAAACTCTACGGAAGTAACACTTCCTACAGAGAAGACTATGCTTTGGCATCATAGGTTAGGCCACATAGGAGAAAAAGGTTTAAAAAACTTGAAGAACAAAAATCTTGTTGAGGGGCTTGAAGATTGTAATTTTGAATTTGAATTCTGTGAACACTGTATATATGGAAAGCAACATCGTGTTTCATTTTATGACAGTCCTCATAAATCTTCTGGTTTGTTAGATTATATCCATTCAGATGTGTTTGGTCCAGTGAATGTTCCTTCATTGTCTAAATCAAGATACTATGTGTCGTTCATTGATGATTATTCAAGGAGAGCATTTCTTTATTTTTTAAAAGGTAAATCAGAAGTGTTTAGTTGATTTAAGGAGTTTAAAAATATTGTTGAAAATCAGACTGGTAGAAAAAAAAATGTTTAAGGACTGATAATGGCGGTGAATTTTGTTCTGATGAATTTGAAAGATACTGTAAAGACCATGGAATCAAAAGACACAAGACTACACCTTATACTCCACAACAGAATGGAGTTACAGAAAGGTTCAATAGGACAGTGATGGAGAGAGCACAAAGTATGCTTAGTAGTGTTGGTTTGGAGGAGAAGTTCTGGGCTGAAGCTACTGCTACTGCATGTTACTTAGTTAATCGGTCTCCAAACTCTACTCTTGTTGATAGAACACCTTTGGAAGCGTGGTCTGGTAAGAAGCCCTCTCTTAGACATATTAGAGTCTTTGGCTGTGAAGCATATGCTTATGTGTTGGATGTGAAAAAATCTAAGTTGGAGAACAAGGCTATCAAGTGTATTTTTATTGGCTATAGTGCTAACATTAAAGGATACAAGCTTTGGAATCCTGTTATAGAGAAGGTTGTATACAACAGAAGTGTAATCTTCGTGAGCTGAAACCTTCCAACTTGGATCTGCAGTCAGAGACAAAGTCAGAAAATAGTAAGGATGTAGCAACAATTACTCCTACACCAGAGAAAGAGGAATTGAAGATTCAAAATGTACCTGAAACTGAGGAGAGCTCAAGCAGTTCTGACAGTTCTGAAGAAGAAGAACCTCAGCCTCATCCAGTGAGGAGGTCAACCCGAGAAAGGAAACAACCAAATAGGTATGAGTTCTCATTGATTGATTCTACTTGTGCCTATGCTTTGATTTCTAGTACTGATGAGCCTAGGACCATGAAAGAGGCATTTAAAATGTCTGATTCAGACTCTTGGTTAGAAGCCATGGAAGAAGAGATGGCGTCATTAAATAAAAATGAAACCTGGAGTCTGGTGCCCTTGCCTAAAGGCAGAAAACCTATGGGCTGCAAATGGGTATTTAAGAAAAATATTGGTCTGAATGGCAGTGTAGAAAAATACAAGGCAAGACTGGTTGCAAAGGGTTATTCCCAAGTAGAGGGAATTGACTATGGGGAAATCTTTTCTCCTGTAGCAAAGCTAACGTCCATTAGATTTCTATTGTCACTTGCAATAGCGTATGACTTAGAGGTTGAACAGATGGATGTGAAGACAACATTTCTTCATGGTGATCTTGAAGAAGAAATCTATATGTCTCAGCCTGAGTACTTTGTTGAAAAGGTAAAGAAATATTGGTATGCAAATTAAAGAAGTCTCTATATGGGTTAAAGCAATCACCTAGAATGTGGTACCAGAAATTTGATACTTATGTATTATCTTTGGCTTTGTGAGATCAAAATCATATCACTATGTATATTATAAAGCTGAAAGTGATCAAGTGCTTGTTATTGCTCTTTATGTTGATGATATGTTGTTCATAGGAAATAGCAAGCTAATGATTTATGATCTTAAGTCTCAGTTGTCTGCTAAGTTCGAAATGAAGGATCTTGGTGCAGCAACGTATATTTTGGGGATGGAAATAACCAGGGACAAGAAGAATAGAAAGCTTTGGCTCAGTCAGAGTAAGTATATAAGGACTGTTCTAGAGAGATTTTGTATGAATGATTGCAAGCAGTTAGTTGTTCCAATCATGCAGGGAACAAAGATATCTGTTGAGGATTGTCCAAAATCTCCTACTGAGATGGAGGACATGACCAGTGTATCCTATGCAAGTGCATTAGGCAGTCTTATGTATGCAATGGTCGTACAAGGCGGAGATATTGCCCAAGGTGGGAGTACTTAGTCATTTATGGCTAATCTAGGAAGAACACATTGGGATCTGTGAAGAGAGTGTTTAGGTATTTGAAGGGAACTTCAGATTTTGCATTGTGTTACCATGGGAATTCGGTTGAATCACAGATAACTCTCAGCATTCGGGGTTATGTAGATTCTGATTGGGTAGGGGACATTAACAGCAGGAGATCCACCAGTGGATACGTTTTCATATTGAATGGTGGTGTAGTGAGTTGGATGAGCAAGTAGCAGGCTGTAGTTGCTTTGTCCACTATAGAGGCTGAATGCATGGAAGCTACCCATGCTTGTAAAGAAGCTGTATGGTTGAAACGTTTCTGTTCTAACATTGGTTTTAATGCAGGGGAAATAACAATCTTATGTGACAGTGAGAGTGCCATTTGTCTAGCAAAGAACCCAACTTTACATGCCAGGACGAAATATATTGATGTATAGTACAAATTTGTATGAGATATAGTTGAGGATGGAAAGGTTAGCTTGGAAAAGGTTGATACTCTGGAGAATGTTGCAGATGCATTGACGAAGCCAGTGAGCACATACAAGTTCAGGTGGTGTGCCAGTTCAATGGGCCTTAGTGCCCATGATTTTTAGTAAGTATTATTTGTGCTCTAGAGGTGCCTGTATGATCTTCGTCAAGTGGGAGATTGTTGGAAATATGTGCCTCAAACATTACAGGCTGAAACCTCCATTAGAGTCAAGTCGGTGTGACATCCTAATTGTCTGGCCGACTAAGTAGGTTTGTTTTATTCAGTTCTAAATAGGTCACTGTGACATTTCCATTGTCTTGCCGAAAGATTACACTGTGGAGTCTATTGTTGTAGCATGATGTATTCATTATGACCTTATAGCACTCGAGAGATCTCTGGCTGAAAGGCCATTCAATTGTGAATCAGCGAGACTCTTGGCGACTATAGTCTTCGGGGTAACTCTAATGATCTGGTAAGATGTCTTAGCGAATAGTGGAAGTCTTGCCGACGGGGACTCATCCAAGCATTCTTCGGAGTAACTCATAGTGGTTAGAGAAACATCTCAGCGAACATTCAAGGTCTCACCGAAAGAAACACCTTTTGGAAGTCTTCGGTGTAGCTCTTGGCGAATGATGGTCATCGGTGGAACACGATGTTTTCGATAAGAAGTCCCATCAACTTTGATGAGTCTAGCCGATGATGAAGCTTTTGGGATAAGTCATAGAGATCGGTGAGAAGTCTTAGCAAGAGCTACATGTCTCGCTGACATTGTTTTATATTGAAGTCTTCGGGATAACATGTGGAGATCGGTATGTTCTCTCAGGGAAGGGCAATGTCTTGGCGATGGGTGAAAACTTCGGGGTAACCTTTATGTGTCGATATGAACTCTCGGTGATAGATGTGAGTCTTTTCGACTTCTACTTGGTGCTCGGTAGGTATGGGGACTTCGGTATAACCTTAGTGACTTGCTATGATCTCTTGGCGAAAGCGATAGGTCAAGGCGACTACATGATGACTCGGTGTATCTCTTGTAGCTCGATATAACATCTTGGCAACTTCGGAGGCTCTTGGCGACATCGATATGAAGTATATGTGGCATCGGCGAGACACTATTAGTGTCTCACCGAGATGCCAGTGCATTGCGAATTATGTTGACCGGTTGACCGTCCTATGTAGAGTCTCGTGGACAAATAGGAGGAGGCAAAGGGGAACAGTTGGAAGACAGTCAGTTGCAATGGTTGTGTGAGGAAGTTCTACAGACAGAATTTGACATGGATATAGTTTGGAGTTGGAGACCCTTGGGGGTTGGATAGTGGTTCGATCAACAGTGGAGTGTGAAGAATTCAAATTGTATTAGTAAAGGAATTAAAATCTGTAAAGTCTGTAACTTGGAAGTTTCTGTTCGAAGAATGTTCATGATGAATGCTACTGTATAATGACACCAAAAAGATAAGTTTGGAAGTTGTATGTAATTTTCATTACTGTAATACAAAGTGAGTTCTCTTGGTGTGGTGGGTTTTTCTCTTGTAAGGGTTTTCCCACGTATATCTGGTGTTCATGTGTGTTATGTCAAATACTCTGTTTCTGTAATTTGTTTCATAGTGCATCTTAACTTTGACTGTAATTGTAAATTTTAAAGTGTATCTACATTCTTTCCTAAGGTATTGACGTTAGGAGAATTGTTTTCCGCATCTAGTTTTCCTTACAGTGCCAACCTAATAAGTTTTGAGTATTGTAGAGTTTGAATATATATTCATCCATTATGAGGGAGTTACTATAGGTCCATGTTGACCTATTTGGACTTGTTATAAGTTTTGATTCATGTCATGAAGCATGTATATGTGTATATTGAGCCAACAAGTTACATTTTGTATAATACATCTAATTATGCTGACCTAATTAATGTTGTAGTTGTTTTTGGATGAAGCCAAAAGATATGTAAGATCTTTTTTGATGTTTTAGTGATATAGATGTAATAGGATGTGCAATTGATGTGAATTGTGAAATTTTAAGACCAATGCAGAGCAAAGCAAAGTGTTAGTGCAGATCAATATGAAGTGCATATTAAAGTTTGTATATTGAGCTTCAATAGAACTATATTCATACATATGTTAGATGCAATTATAGTAGTTCAAATCTAGGTTGTGAGGAACCTCTCTATTCTATATTTTCTTCTTTCAATGGGTAGTGAGTCCACTTGGAAAATGAGTCCACCTGCAATGAGCACTTTTGTAATATCTTATAACCGATTATAATATATCGTGAGCTACTCCTCACTGTGGTTTTTCCCTTTTTGGGTTTTCCATGTAAAAATATTGTGTTCATGTGTTGTCTGATGTTGATGGCTGATTTAATGCTTTCCTTTCTTATTGCAAATTGAATATTCTATTTGGAATGGATGTTTAAATGTTTAAGTGGTTTCAAAGAATATTGATTCACCCCCACTCTTAGTATTCTGAGTGTTCAACAATATATAGGTTTAGAAGTGAACTTGATTCACTTCTATAATTTGTATAAATGAATCTTGAACTTTACATTTTTAAGATTTATTTTACAACCTAGTCGGTCTCTTTCCATCCAGATATTATTCATCATTTTTCATGATAGAGCATGGAAAAAAAATGTATAATTCAAATATAGAATGACATCACCCCTAGGTCATTTTAATCCATTAGATATGTTAAATAACCATTCATAAAGCATCTACAAATTACCCATTATTCAAGGACAACTTCAATACATATATTTGTTATAATACAACATTTATCAATCATTTGTTTATAGTTACATGCAACTAATCCTAATATGCATTCAATTAATATAAGTTCATATTATTTTACAATCTTCCCTAATGAATAGAATATAATACCAAGAATATTTACACATGGATGAGATTGGCACAATGGTTTCATGTAATTTGTACACTAGCAATGATCTAGACATCTCTATGCAAACTCTATGCAAGAGAATAACACATGTACTCTTAAATCATGCCACACAACTTTTTTATTTCACACTTATATACAATACAAATTCTAACTCATACAACCTTTCTATATTTTGTTTCACTTGCACATGAGTGGCACATACACCAATACTAATACACTCAATCTAGCTTCATATATTTCTAACACCTAGTAACATCTACTAACATGTTTGTGTCAAAAAAATCACACTATATAGTTTCAACATCTAACAAAGCCTTGGACACATGTAAAGTGCACCACAAACAGGTATGGAACTTTTCATTATATTTTGGAAGGTTTAGGTCCAATATACTATATAAATTCACATCATTATACTTTTTTTAACTGGTTTTTATACTAGTGAGCCTTTGTCACATCATCTAGCCTAAACCATTTGTGCTCAAAGGCACTCTAATAAATAAAGTATATATTTTATTCTTTCTTGAGCTTGGAAACATGCATTCCTACCACCATTCTTGTAGCATAAAATACATTCACACAATATCAGTAAAGGGTAATATATTCTTCATACCAATTGCATGCATTATATTGTCATGACCTACTTCTATAATTATTTTCTACAAAAAGAACCAAATGTAAATAAACTTATATCCATGTATGTTACCTCATAACCTTCTTACCACATATAAATTTGTCCTTAAATCTAAAAAAAAAATGTAACAAAGAATAAATGATTGATCTCCTGTCAATTATCAAATTTATTTATTTAGGTTTGAGAAATTTTACAACTCTCATCCTCCTTTACACCATAGAAAGAAGATGTAGAGTCAAAATTTCTTGAATGAGGGAACCTTACATTGTCATCCTCAGAATAATAAATTAATTTTTCACATCTAGAGATAACATTTATTTATCAAAATAGTGGCTACAAGATATTTATGTTATCAAGAATCAATCTAATAGTGCCAAAATTTGTTTGAGTCCTAGCTCCATTGTGAATTTAGGCCTCATGTTTCCCATTATAGATAACTAATCTAAGATATCTTAAAATTGATCCCCCTTTTTTTAAATTTGATTGAGTTTTTCTCCTTCTTTCCCAATGCACATATTATATGTTGGAAATTGCAATATCCTAATAAAATTCTAATTCTAGGGTGTTTTTTTGTGAGTTTCTTGTGATTCTATGGTATTGTAGAATTTAGTGGACATTCAAACATTTCCTCATAGTCCTAATATATATTTCTTGTGTCCATTTCTATCTCAAGTTCCTAAATCTTTACCTCTATCTTCCTTCTTTTCATTTCCTTATGTTCCATACGATTTGCAAGATCTCACTATGGATCTAGAAATTTCTTCCAACTTCAATCCTTCCCTCCTTTAATGCATGTATTTATTGAAATATTATATCTTACCCATTCCCTTCCCCGTTTAATTCATTTTCTTCTTTGTAAGATTCTAATATGGATTTGGTTGTTGGTCCATTCTCTTAATCCCTTATCCACTTTTTCAAGCTTTCCTCACATCCTTATATATTGAATTCCCTTGTACATTTAGATAGCTACACCTCCCTCCTAAATGTTTGGTTCCCCCATTTAGTTCTACATAAAATTATTGCAAAGGTCCCTAAAGGCTTTTTTCTACTTTTTTCTTTGTATCTATAATTTAACTTAACTTTTGGATATCCTTCCCTTAATTTGGACATCTCATCCCACATTGTTTCCTCCAACTTCTTCATGATTCTTTCATCCACTACTTTCACTAATTTTTTGAATTTTCAAAGGGTATGTGCATGGAAATGGGGACCAAAAGTGAGTTGAAAGTGGCCACTTATTTTGAAATTAGTAAAAATTAATCTTGGATGAGAAATTGAAGATAGCCATGCTCAAATTTTGAAGATGTGACAAGAATAAGATTTATATTTATTGAAGTCTAGTTTCTAAATTAATATGTTTAAATAATAATGGTGGAGATTAAGAGATTTAAATAGGATGAAAACATAAAGTGCTCCTATTTTTCTCAAAAAAAAATAACATGGTGTCTAGTGTGCTCAAACTAAAATTTTGACCTTTTTAAGTATTTCACAAATCACTTCAATAAAAAATTAGCTAACACCAAATTGCTTATGCCAAATTTTTTAATGAATATATAATTTTTTTTCTAATTTTCAAAGTGGAAAGTTTAGCATGCTCCCCCTTAGTTTTTAAAAAGCTAATCAAAATTCAATTTTTAAAGTGCAAATAGAATAGAGTCTAGAATGTAAACATTTAATTTGTTTGAAATTTTAATGAATGTATACAAAATGGCACCAAGTGTTGCACGGGTGACTACCGTTGCACCAAAAGATCGACCTATTAATGCCTGATACAATTGTTGGATTTATACAAGATCCAAGATCTATAGGAGGTGGTTAAACCATGTCATATAGCCTAAGCGTCGTGCTAGCCCATGCTGAGGAGACCAAGGGTGACACCTTTCAACAATCCCCCCTAGTGCAAGCGAGGGGTTTGAACCTGTGACCGATTCTCTGATACCAATTGTTACACATGTGGTTGTCATTGCACCACTCTGATCGACCTATTAATGCCTAATACAACTGCTAGATTTATACAAGATCCAAGATCCATAGGAGGTGGTTAAACCATGTCACGAAGCTTGATCGTCATGTTGGCCCATGTCGAGGAGACCAAGGGTGACACCTTGCAACACCAAGAAAAATATACATAGGTTTTTAGAAAAAAAACACTAGAAAAATAAATATAAGATAACAAATATTATATTAAGAATATAGAAAAATACATGGTTAGAAAGGTAAGGGAAAGCTTGATGTTATTGTGCTATTTTTTCAAATCAATAGAAAAAAGTATACAAATATAATGGAGAATACACTTGACATTTAATTATTTTACTATAATTTGTAGAGAACATATCTTTGGGAATTGATATGAGGGTCCAACCTATTGGGTCGGATTCCCATGAGAAATCCAACACTAAGGGTTGGTAGTTTCAAGGTAAGTTATAACACAATAATGTTTCTTTAAATATAGAAGAAAAAGGGGGTATAGAAGTATGTGTAACCTATGATTTTGGAACAATATGCTCTCTTTTTTTTTTAAACTACATTATCTAATATACAAAAAAAATTCCTAGTTTTGAGAAACTGCAATAATTTCTTGACTAATCTATCACCTTTTCTTTTTGTATTAATGAAAAATATTGAAATTTCATTTTTTAAATTTAAATTGATAATATCAATCATTATTTTCATTTTTTAAAGAATATGAATAATTCTTTTCATGTTTTGAAGAATTTTAATCATTTTTTTTTGAAGAATTTGAACCATTGTTTTCATGTTTTATATTTGAATTTGATAATTATCAATCATTATTTTTATTAATTTTATATATGATTCAAGGTTCAAGAATTTGGGTCCAAAAAATGTTCAAAAAGTGGAAGTATTTTTCCTAATTTGCAGAATTTATCATAGCTAGATTGAAAATTTGAAGCACTTACACATTGAATCTTAACAATGTCAAGAAATATGAAATTTAGTATTTTGAATCTAGTTTTTAAATATGTAATTTATTCTAATACCTAGATGATAAAAATTAATTTTTAATAGGCATGTATAAAACCATTATTTTTAGTCACCTTTTTAGGACTATACCATGCATGTGTACGACCAGCATACTTTGACCTAAATAAGAGTATTTTTATAATTGCTTTTGGGGACAGATGTATATTACATTGAAGATTGATGAAGATATTTTTATAAAAAATTCTAAATATTTTTGTATTAATATTTTATTAACCCTAATTGCTATTTTTTGAAAATCCCTTGTGTATGACAACCATAATTTGAGCTAAACTAATCATTTTATGAATTTTTTCATTGTGTAAAAAGTTATTTTTAGATTGATGCCACATAATTTTTTTACAAGTGTAGCATCAAAAATTGTCACCCTTGACAATTTCACACTAGGTTTAGCTCCCTCCTATGTTCGTGGACCTAATTATGCATTTAATTACCTGTATTGTAAATATCTTTGGAAAATCAAACAAGGGAAATAAAAGTGAGCATTTAATATTTACCCCTGACACTTTCAAGCACAAAAATAATGGGTCTAGTCTAGGGCACCCCACATCCTAGACCACCTCTTTTAGGCCAAAATTCAAATATGCCAGTTTTAGTATTCTATTATTTGAAAATCTAATTTCATTTTTCATCCATCGGTATTTGATTTTTGGGAAATTAGAATAATTGCATATAAATACTTGTCATTTGAAATCCTAATGAGAGCTAGCAAAGATAAAAGTGAAGATCCTAAAATTCATCAAGAGCAGAATTAATAGCATTACTATAACAATTTCATTAATCAAGTTCAAGTTTAAAAGACATCAAGACGAATGAAGAAAATTATGTGCAAGGAGATATTATGATCAATCATGCCAAAATCATGAAGATGTATTGAGTTATCCTCTACATGCTAGCTTCTACAATCTATTGCGTATATGAGCTAACCCCATGCAATTATATCAAGCAATCAATGCCTCCATCAATCAACTTGTAGTGTGGCATCTCTTCTTCAAGAGTTTTCACATCAAGGTAATACTATCATTTGTCATTTATCATTTTCAATAAATTATTATTATTTTGGCCTCTACCCCACCTAGGGCATGCCCTCTCGATCATCATCAATCACTGTATGTGGATATGGATATACCAAAACAAGGTTTGACTTAGGTAAGACCCTATGCAACACAACCTTTTCCCCTATTTTCATGTGTATAGATCATATATGGATGTTTCAACAGGTAACATGTTAGAAGAATGAGGAATTTTTCATTGATGTTGTCGTTGGAAATATGAGCATATGGAATAAGCATAAGGTACATACAGTTATTCTTTGCAGTGTTGTCATTGATGTCAACATTGTATCTTGCTTTGGAGATCATGGTGAAGATCATTTTGGTTGGCTCTAACATGTTTTAGGATGTTCACATAAGACAGTTTTACAAGAAGGTTTGATCTAGTGAAGGCATCTTTGATGAAATTGACTAAGTGTTAATACTAGTAATTTTGTGTACAACAGAGGATCTCGTAATCGGGTCTATAATGGTTCGCTATTGAATATTTTTCTATGTGCTTCTAGTATAATATTTTTGGTTGATAAAAGAATCTAATTCCAAAATTTCATCTTGTTGTGGCTCTTGGTGTGAAAGCTGAGTAGCAGAAGTTTCACTTGATAGTTACAGGTGTTTTCCAGTTCTGTACATATGAGTTGGAGAGTCTTTAGTTCTTCGCATATTGGATATTGACTTTACATATTTGAGGAGATGTTGGTAGATATAAAATGAGCGTGAAATCCAATTGGAATGATGTTTTGAGTTATGCATGTTTGAATATGAGTATATAGTTGGAGAATTTTCGTATTAGGTCTCATGTGGTACTAACCTAATGAGTTTGAAGGTATGTGAAGATTAAATAAATAATGTGAAGTTCTTTGGGAGCTATTATAGGTCCATCTTGACCTATTTCAAAGTGTTTTAAGATTTGATTCTTGGTGTGAAGCATGTGCGGATAGATCTTGAGCCGAAAAAATATATTTTGTATATTTTGAATGATACATCTAATTAGGAAAACCTAATTGATGTTATGAGAGAAGGGGATATATAAGTTAGATCTTTTTTGGTATTTTGTAGATTATGATATTTGAAATGAGTTAGTGAATGTGAATTGTGCAAAGTTAGTGTGAATCCAGAGAAGAGAAGAGAATCAAGTCAGATTAGTATGAAGAGTTATGAGTCTATATCCTGAGCCGCAATGGAACTATATTCCAGCATATTGTAGATGCACTTTGTAACAGTTCAACACTTGGTTGTGTGCCACAATCTCTTCTATCTCTTTTCTTTTCTCAATGGGCAGTGAGTCCACCTGCAGTGAGCACTTCAATAATATACTATAACTGGTTATAATATATTGTGAGCCAATCCTCGCCATGATTTTTCCCATTTTGAGTTTTCCACAAAAAAATCCTAGTGTTCATGTGTTACATGATGTTGTTGGATGTTTTCATGTTTTCTTTCATTACTGCAATTGAATATGCTATGTGTATTGGATGCTTAAATTTTTAAGTGGTTTAAAAGAATACGGATTCACCCCCCCTCTTAGTATTCTAGGTGTTCAACAATTGGTATCAGAGCTTGGTTCCTTGGAAGGAGCTTAAATGCTTTGGCAAGATCTTGGAGGCTGAACAGATGACTGTTAGAAGATTACTTACTCCTCTGAAAGAGATTTCTGTTGTTGGACCTATAGAAGAAGATTGTATATTTGATATGAATGGAGAACTCAGATTTTCTCTTGAAGATCTTGAAAGAACTAAAGGTGAAAACTAAGATTTGAAGGATAATGTCAAAGAAGAAAATGAAAGCATCAAAAAATTGAGGGAGAAAATCAAGAAATTTAGAGAAAGGAATAAGGAGGTCAGTGAGTAGTTGAAACAAGAAAATGAAACCATTACTTTTCTAAATGTGCAAGTTGAGGAATGCTTGACTACAATGGTGAAAAGAAAATCTGAAGAATGCACAAGTCTTGAACAAGAAGTTGTGAATCTAAGATAAGGTCTAGAGAAAGCAAGGAGTCATGAAGAAAAATTCAAGATGAGTTCTAAAAAGATTGATGAAAAGATTGCAAATTAAAAAGGCTCTAAAGAAAAAGAAGGTTTATGATTTGAAAAGGGTGAAAGCTCAAAATTAGATCAGAAATCAAATACTAAAAAGAAGACTGAAGAGAAGAAGAACAATGGCAAGCAAATTCAGAATCAAAGGAATGTAGCTAGAAGACCACCAGTCAGACAACCAAATACTCAAAGGTACCCATATTTAAATGGATTTTGTTATTCTTGAAATAAATTTGGACATAAGGCTATAGAATGTAGAAGCAGAATGAATTAGAATGTTTTTCCTTTTTTATTCAATGTTTTACATGCAAGAAATTTGGTCATAGAGCTAATGAGTGAAAATTTCAAATGATGAATGGCTATAACAATGGTATAATGATTCAATATTTCAATGGCTATTGTTATACATGCTATGGATTTGGGCATAAATCTAATCAATGTAGATCTAGAATGAATGGTATAAGATTGGTCAAAAGAAAGTCACATGTTACAATTACAATAGGTTTAGACACATTTCCAAGTTTTGCAGAACTAAAAATATGAAGAAGGATAATTTAGTAAAGAAGAATGATCCAGTACAAAAGATTATGTGGCTGAAACAAAGAAAGAGATGGATAAAATTCGGAGAAAGAAGGAAGAGACCAAGTCTAAGGATGAATTTGTACCAGCATCTAGTGCAGATGTTTCCTCCAAAAACTAAGTTGAGAGTTTTGGTTCAGGGGGAGCTTTAATGGAAATATTTTATCAAGTGTTTTATATCCAAATTCATTTGCATCAAATCATACTTGTGTTGTTGTATTGAATCAACAAGGAGAAATCAAAAAATAAAGGCCCATCACATTCATGAGTTGTTTTAAAGACATCAAACTAAGATATATGGATGTGGAAAAATAATCCTTTGTGCTAGAGTCAAAGCAGTAATAAAGTTTATACATTATATTCTTCATAGTGGAGTCAATGCCATTATACCTAATGCAACAATAAAAATGTTAATGAAAAATGAAATAGGAAAAAAGAGAGCTAAATGGATTACTATAGTACAAGAATTCAACATTGAAATAACACCTATGAGGTTGGTTCAGGGATAAGTACTGATTAAATCCATTATTGAAATTGATCCACAAATTGCTTGTCAACAATATTTAGTATATTTAGTAACTTAGGATGATTGGTATTCTGAGATCAAGCATTATTTGATAACTAATAGTTATCTAGAAAGAATACGTAGGCAACAAAGAAGGGCTCTTAAAATCAAAGCTCAAAATAACATGGTGAAAGAAGGAATCCTATTAAAAAAAAATCATGAATGGATTTATTTGAGATGTATGAATCGCCAAGAAGCAAAAGATGTATTACAAGAACTTCATGATGAATTTGTAACAACTCACAGAGCTCTATTGGAAACCACACATTCGATATTAAGAGTAAGCTATTATTGGACAACCATAATTAAATATACCTTTGAACATGGGTGTTGCCACAATAATGGGTTGCACTTTTTGGGACATCCTAATTTTTGCTAAAATCACAAATTTTTAGAAAATATAATGATTTAAGCCTTGAAAGGTAATATTTAAAGGATTTTAATTGAAGAGGGTTTGATCAAACTCCCTTAGATCAAATCCCCTTGTATAGAACCTTGCTAGTTTTAAACCATACCTTTAATGGAGTCTCCTCTACACCTACCAAAATGCTAATAAAAAATCACTTTTGATTTACCTTTTGTGGGATCAAATGAATTCATTTAAAATTTATGTTCTGTAAGTATGTAGTCCTTATTATAATCTTCCCAAAAAGTATAATTTTAAATATATTTAATTTGATTATTATATTTATTTTTTAATTTCTTGTGAATGTAGCTTTTTTCACTGAAAATCAAGCTCTATGTTCTTCACATGTGGAAAAATAGTCAATTATCAAAAAAAATTCTAAAAAATATCTATTCTCTTGGTATTGGTGTCCTTGATCGAACAAAAAAAAAAAAGAATTTCGATACATACAAAAAAAAATGTGTTATAGGGTGAACCCACAAAAATGGTTTACAATTGGAGTGAGGAAGGAAAAGTTGAAAAAATTGACCCCATGGAAAAAAAAATCATTTTTGGGGTTTGAACAAACTAATAGGTTTGAACGAACCAAAAGAGGGTTCGCTAGAACCAGGGTTTGAGCGAATCCATTCAATGAACTTCCCACCATTCCCACCAAAAAATGCAAAGGAAAACCCTTTTTGAAAGGGGGTTTGAATGAACCCTAGTTTGAGCGAACCCCTGGAGGTTCACTTGAACCTCCCCTGGTTCGAGCGAACCACCCTTTTCCCACCTTTCCACTCTCTGGCACATAAAAACATCAGAATTTTTCCCTTTGAAGCTCGAGTTGAGGATGAAAATGGAGGAGACTTCACAGACCCAACTGGATGATGGTAGTCCTCAGAACGAGCTATCCAACAAATATAATTTTAATATGATTTGGTTTTATTATGTATTTTTTTTATTTTTATTAAACATAGGTTTTTCACCAAAAATCAAGCTCTCTATTCTGCACATGTGCAAAAATAGTAGATTATCAAAAACAAAATTTGAAAAATATGAGTGTAGCAGATATTGAATTCCTTGATGCAACAAAAAAAAAAGAATTTTGATACATACAAAAAAAGTTACACATTATACAGTCCTCCTATGTCTAAATTGTAATTGGTTTGACTTTGAAAGTTGATTAAGGAAAAAATATTCAATAAAACACTATCTAACCAATTGGAAGCACTAGATATCAAAGTTACAAATCTAAATTCAAAAGAATTATAATTTTATCCTTCATGGAAAAAAAATTATGTGTTATACGGTGAGCGTGACTCCTTAAAAATGTTGTTTACTAAAAAAAGCTAGTTTTCGAAGGAGATGGAAAAAAAAGTGAAATCTGATTCAAAATTTTTGAAAAAAATATATTTAGAATCTACAAACAAAATGTCACAAATCACTAGTTTGCATAATCTCCAAATTCCTCACGGTTTAGCCGCTATAGGTACCCAAAAGTGAAGATTTAGTTAGAACAAATATTTTAGTGTCTAGTTTGGCCAAAAATTGTAAACCAGTATCGTGGGCTCACTGTATACAGTAAACCTATGCCTAATTGTAGTTGGTTTGACTTCAAAACTTAATTAAGAAAAAATATTCAATAAACCACTATGAAACCAAATGAAGGAGCTAGATATCATAGTTACAAATCTAAATTCAAAAAAAAAAAAGAATTTTATCCTTCGTAGAAAAAAATTATGTGTTATACAGTAAACATCACTCTTTAAAAATGTTGTTTACTACTAAATCTAGTTATTGAAGGATATGGAAAAATAAATTCAAATTGATTCCAATTTTTTAAAAAAATATATATTTAGAATCTATAGATAAAATGTCACAAATCACTAGTTTGCATCATCTTCAAATTCCTCATGGTTTAGCAACTATAGGTGTTTGAAAGTGAAGATTTAGTTAAAAATGTTTAGTTTAATGTCAAGTTTGGCCAAAAAGTGTAACCCACTATTGTGGGATCACCCACATATGAAATATTGTTATACATATCAAACAACTACAGAAAAAGGAAGATATATAGCCTAACCCTTGCAACTAGTAATGGAAATGTGACTATTTGCACAATGGGGATTGGACTTCATTAGAATGATTAATCCTCCAAGTCATCTATAAGAAACAAGTATGTACTCACTATGATCAATTATTGCACCAAATGGAATGAAGCGGTATGCAGTAAACAATGTACTACCAAAATAGTAATTAAGTTCCTAGAAGAAAATATCATCTGTAGATTTGGAACACCATACTCCTTGGTATGTGATAATGGCCCAAATTTTCTTCATTAAAATTTTCAAATTGGATATTTGAATATGGTATAAATTAAAGTTTCCATCTAATTATTATCCATAATGGAATGGGTTAGCATGGTCAACAAACAAAAACTTGCTAGATATAATTAAGAAATTGATTGAAAAGAACCCTAGGGAATGGCATTCCCTATTGAAATTTGCACTATGGTGGATAGAACAAGGGTAAAATCCACATTAAGGAATTATCCATACCACTTAGTATATGGAATCAATCTTATATTGCAAGTTAATTTGAAAATTCCCACTTAGAATTTTCCCAAGAATAACTAGGCTTAGATGATAAGATGAAAGCTAGGTTGTTACAGTTAATTTACTTAGAGGAAAAGAGAAAAAAAGAGATTAATCATTTCTCTAAGCACCAATCAGTGGTGAAATGATGGTTTGATAAAAGTTTCAATATTTGGAATATTGGAACCTATTAATCCAATAGAAATACCTAAAAATAAGGGGATTGGATATGAAATGCCTGAAGTGGTTCCTACAAAGCTTAAGTCTACTATGTGAAAAGAAAAAATATCTTCTTCTATTTTCCATATATGAAGACTCCTTCAAAAGTATCGCATCCTTACTCAAATGCATTCACTTATGCACCATCACCCCCTCCAATCGGATAGACCTCCAGCTTGCTTACCATGAACTTGTTGATTGGGACCAACAAGGACCTCATGTTTTGGATACCTTTTAAAATGATGAGGCAATTTTGGAATTAACAACTATGCATGATATCGTTGGGGGATCATAATGTGATATTTGAAATCAATTTGAATAATTAGGCTTACTTTGGAGAAAAATTCAACTCCCTTAGTTGCAAAAATAGAAAATCTAAAGACTCAATGTCCCCTAGTGAAAACCTCCATGAGATACTCAAACAAAAAAAAGGTAAAAAGTGACCTATCCTCTAGTGAAAACCTCTCTAAGGCACTACAGGATGAGGAAGTTGACTTTCCTCCATTAGTATCACATTATTAGAAAAATTATCTAGTATTGGCAGAAGTACAAGCAATTAACGTGGGCACTAAAGAGGATGCTAAAATCACATTCCTAGAATCCTCTCTCAGAAATGAAGAAAAACATAATTTTATATAATTTATCATAATATATTCCAATAATTTTGCATCTTATTATGCTAGCATGTCAAGGATAGATCCATCTCTAGTTTTACATCACTTTAAATTTTACCCAAATGCAAAACCAATCAAAAAATAATTAAGAAAAATATATCAACAAATAGTCGTCTTGGTAAAAACCAAATTAGAGAAACTTTTGGAAGTAGGTTTCATTCATCCAATAGACTACCTTGAGTGGGTATCCAACATTGTACCTATTGTTAATCCCACCAGGGGCATCATAGTTTGCATAGATTTTAGGGACCTCAATAAAGCATGTCCAAAAGATAATTTCCCACTTCCAAGCATTGACATGATAATTGATCTCACAGTAGGACATGAAATGTTATCACTCATGGATCAATTTTTAGGATACAAAGAAATCAATATAGTTATAGAAGCTCAGCATAAAACAACTTTTATCACTCCATCAGGTACCTTTTGCTATCAAGTGATCTCATTTGGTCTTAAAAATGCAAGTGCTACCTACCAACAAGAAATGACAATAATTTTCCATGATTTACTACATTTCATCATGGAATATTATGTGGATGACCTTTTGGGAAAATTAAAGAAAAGAGAAGAACACATTAAAGTACTTGAGATAATCTTTGATCGCCTCAATCAAAATCAAGTATAATTAAATCTTGAGAAATGTGTTTTTGGCATCACCTCCAGAAAGCTCTTGGGTTTCATTATGTCTAGATGTGACATCGAAGTCAATCCAAAAAAAATTAATCTATTGCTGAAATTCCTCCACCCAAGAATTCAAAACAAATTTGTAGTCTCCAAGGACAGCTTCAATCCATTCATCATTTTATCACACAACTTGCAAATAAATGCCAACCATTTTCACACCTGCTTCGCAAAAATACATTATTTGAATGGAATGATCACTATCCAAAATAATTTGATCAAATTATATAATATTTGGCATCAAATCCTATGCTTATGCCACTAGTTCCATGAAAACCACTTATTTTAAATACATATCAGCAACAACAATAGCATTGGGGGCACTTTTAGCACATCATGACGATACTTGAAAAGAAAAAGTTATTTATAATAGCAGTCACACTTTAGTGGGTTACAAGCTCAACTATACACCCAAGGAATGAACATGCCTTGCATTTGTCTTTAGTGCTCAGAAACTAAGACATTACATGCTCAATGTCGAAACACAACTCATTACCGAAATCAACCAGCTCTAATATTTTCTATCTAAAGCAACCCTTGATGGATGAATGGAAAAATGGTAATGATCCTAAGTGAATTTGATATTGATTAGGTAGAAAAAAAAGAAATAGAAGGACAAGTAATTGAAGATCAACTTGCTAAGGTACCCACAAAATGATATTATTCACTTATAGCTAATTTTTTTGGATGAAGCAATACTATTTGTAACAGAGAAAATGCAATGGAAATTATAATTTTATGGTTCCCACACACAACATTGTTTAGGAGAAGGCCTCTTATCCATTAACTCTCAAGGTTATTGTATTCCTAAATCATACGGATAGCCTTCCAATGCACCAATAATATAGCCAAATATGAACCACTTATCATAGGATTGAAAATGGCCATTCAATGGAAATTCATAGAACTACAAGTATATGGAGACTCCCAATTGGTTATCAAATAGGTCAATGATGAATACCAAACCAAGGATGACAAACTACTTCCATACAAGATAATGGTAGACAACTTCAACCAGTATTTTTCTCAAATCCAATTTGAACAGGTTTCTCACTTGACTAATAAAGTTGTAGATGCCATGGCCACCATTGGGTCACTTCTAGACATGCCTCACAATAGTCATAAATCTGAATTTTTAGTTGAACAATTATTGAATCCAGCATATGATGCCCTAGATTTAGAATTAGTATGTAAAATTATTGGTCCCAATTCCCCGTGGTATCAAGATATATACACGTATGTATACGAAAATACCCTCCCACCTAATCTTTCTAATACCCAATGCAAACCTTCATCCACCAGTCATCTCATTTCACGATGCTTGGTGATACCTTATATCGAAGAGTCTATGATAGAACACTCCTCTGATGTTTAGACAAAGAAGAAGCCAAAATTACTTTATGTGAAGTACACAAGGGTATATGTAGTGCTCACTCTAGCATACCTACCCTAACCAAAAATCTACTAAGAATAGGTTATTACTAGCCAACCATGGAATATGATGCATGTCAGTTTGTGAAGTGCCTACCATGTCAACAACATGGTGATTTGATACATGTACCATCTAAAGAGTTGCAACCAATCACTAAACCATGGTCGTTTTCATAATGGTTACTTGATCTTGATGGAACAATCCATACATCCTCCTCTAATGGCCACAAATTCATCATAACCGCCATTGATTATTTTGCAAAGTGGATTGAGGCCATTTTCCCTACCTATAACACTAGAAAAAAATTGCTAATTTTTTCCTCCATTACATCATATGTTGTTATGACATCCCTCTTGCAATAATCACTAATAATGGAAAACCATTCAAAAATCAATATGTTCATGATATTTTCCAAAATTTTCATATCCAACACCATTTTTCCACCTCATACTACCCCCAAAGTAATGTCTAGAAGCAAGGGCTTCTAATAAAACTATATTGAAAATCCTTAAAAGTGTATTCAATGACATAGACCATGATTGACACCTCCAACTAAACCTCGTGCTTTGGGCTTATTGCACCAATATATGCACACCTACTAGTTCCACTCCCTATTCACTCATCTTTAGATCTAAAGCCATTTTTCCAATAGTGATCCAACTCCCCTCTTTGATAATTTATTTGCAACATCTAATTGATGACAAGAAATATCAAATTTCTCACCTCCAAGAGCTAGAATTACTAGATGAAAGGTTCCTCAATGCCCTAAATCATTTGTATACATACCAAAATCTCCTTCACTCCAACTACAATAAGAATCTCAAAAATAGACACCTAGAGGTTGGTGATCTATTCCTTATAGAGAATTAGACAAATCTCCAAGATAGGGATAAGAAAGGTAGATTTGAGCCTAATTGGATGGGGCCATTCATAGTCACCACTAAATATGGATCGAGGGCTTATCATCTTGCAACACTAGAAGGATAGCCCCTAGAAGAGCCCATGAATATCATCCATCTCAAAAATCTCATGTCTAGGCTCTTAGAATATCTCCTCATAAATTTTAAAAAAAAAATCCAAAAAAAGCATAAAAAATTTAAAAAAATCCAAAAATCAATAATAATAATAATAATAATAAAGACAAATAATCCATCCTACGATGAAAACCACTTTGGTGGCACCCTGGATAGGTACCTTGGTGAAAACTTGGTTGCATGTACCATAGATAGCAATGCTTAATCCACCATCACTAGTCCAATACTACTCACTCCATCATTCACCCCATAATAATTGAACATTCATAATCCATCCACCCACCTATCAAGGCTTGAATTGAGATCATATTAATGGTTTATAAATCTCCACCTAACACCTAGCCCGCCACTACATCCACATTCCTTACATCTCATATTTCCTTAAATCAACCCTTCTCACCTTCACTCACCTCATGTTGTCTTGTTGAAACACTGGGGGAAATGTCTATCTCGGGATTAGATAAACAAAATCAAAAAATTCAAAATTATTTCCACACTCCTAGCCCACTGAGCTTTTTCCCATCACACTAAGCTTTTTCCTATTACATTGAGATTTTAGACTTTCCATTGAGCATAATGCAAGCCATGTTTTAAACTTGATAAATACAATCACATTAAAAACCTTACAACTACACATAAAATCAGCTTAGACACTAATATGTCAAGCCTTGCATGCATCCCTCCAATAATAGGCCTTAATCCAATCTATCATCCTCCACCCTCTTGGAAAGAGATATAACAGTTGTACTGGTGGTTGTCTAAGTTAATATTTTATTTTACTTTTTCTTTTCCCACATTTTTCCTCCTCATTGCCACCTTGATTTTTTATATCTTGGTTTGTTGTGAAAAGAAAATTCTAGGGCATTGTCATATGTTTACATGTGTGTTGTGTTTGTTGATTGTCCTTTTACATGACCAACCAAAGTTAGCAATAACTTTGTATGTAAAGGGCCATCCTTTCTTGATTGGTTGTTCTTTACATGGCCCTTCTAGGGTGGTATCACTTTGTGGAAAATATACCTTCTTACATAGTGGATCTTCTTGACATAGAACCACCAAGATAGCACTTATATCTTGTGTGCACATTAATTACCTTATGCATTGAAGGATATTTTTCTACAAGGCCTACAATCTCTTGTGTGTATTAGAACAACCTATTGTTTGAGATTCAAGTCCATGCAAATGTTACCTTGTCATATTGGTTTCTATGACCATGGTGCGTAATCTCTTCTGCTATATAAAAAATTAGGTTTCTCTCCAACATATCAACACAACCTAACCCCCCCATCTCCATCATCCATTTTACCCATCTTCCCCCTCATATCCATATCACTCATTCCCATAGAAAATTATTTAAAAGGATCTAATATATTTGCTATCCCATCCCTTTCTTCCTATTCTTCTCACATTGTATCATGATCACACCAAAATAAATCATTTATTAGGCCCACTCGCACTTGCATACTTGCATCCAACTGCATACTTGCATACACTAACATCAAAAATATATACCATCACATCTTGAATTTTCCAAAAACTGTCACTTGCATATCATATTAGAATCATATACATAACATAACATATAGAGCATACATATCACAAAACCATAACATCATAACATCCATAATCAGTCTTATTTGATTATACATCATAACATTTATATAAATGTACAAATTGCATAGAACATTCATGTAGGGAAAGCATGACATAAATATATCCATAGTAATATAATGCATTACATACACATATCATAAAACCATCACATAAACATCTACATACATAGGAAATAATAAATGCCATACATACAGCCTGAATGGGTAGCGAAGCTGGCTTGGGTCATGGGTTTGCTCCCCACTAGTCTCGGGTTCGACTCTGAGGCCCAGAATTACTTGATGCACATGGTTTGTGGGCTATTGCATACATCCCGAGGGGATTAGTCTCACCTTAGCTCGCCCTGTAAAGGGAACCCACTAGGCTAAGTAGCAAGGATACCCCTTGGTTAACAAAAAACATAATTAAAAAAAAAATGTCATACATACACAACCATCATAAAACATGATATAATCTTCACCAAAAATACTATAAATATACACACATACACATATATATGTATAAATGAATATATACGTATAGATTTATATATATATATAAATATATATATATATACATATATATATCACAATGAGATCATGATACAATGTGTCATCAAAATTCTTGCATAATAGGGCCAACATACTATATACATATAAATCATGCATGCTACATCGAACTCCCTCCCTCTAATTGGGCTAGAGACACTAATCCTACTACCCCTCCTCCTTGGGGTGGTTGTGGCCCATCTACATGGATCGTCCTCACTTCTCTACATAAAGCTAGCTACCCTCTACCTTGCTAGCACTGCTGACTCATGTAGTCCCCTATACTACTAAACCTCCTAGGCATATTTGGTAGCCTCGCGTTGTGCTTATAATATGTCTAAGAAGGTTTGATCCATACCCTGTATTGTCAACATACCTCTAGCTATATCCTACTCCTAACATAACTTGCTCACCTCTCCCTCTACCCTCTACAAAAGAGCTTAGGTTGCATCCCTCTCTACCATAATATGTCACTTGTCATCCCATCCCTAACCATCCACCTATCCCTATAACCTGTCTCATTGAGCTTTGTCCCTCTTTGTCTCTAGTGTATTAGCCCTAGCCTACTCTCTCTTATATGCTACCTATAAGCTATCTCGCTCTACCTATATCAAATATTTTTCTCTCCAAGCCTCATCTCTCTCCCGTCTACATCCTCCACTAATGATAAATTTGTGGCTACTTAACCCTCTATGTTATCTACCTCCTCTATATCCTCCTCAACCTGACTGACCACCTCAACCTAACCCTCTACAATATGACCCTCCCCGTCCTCCTCCTCAATATACCTACCTATCCTCTAGCATCTCCTACATCCCTCCCTCCTCCTTTTGTACCTTTTGGATGTGTCATTCAAATTGGTCGGCATTGAGCCCACTCTTCTACATACTCCATCATTCCTACATCCTCCACAGTTTCTTTTCGCATCCATGGCTCTAGTTGCATGCTCCTCTATGATGCTCTAGTGCACATCAGATCCATAGATACTCCTCATAGCCCTATCTCCTATGTCACTCATGCAAAATCATGTTTATACCAATCACAACCTACTACCTCCCAAACTACCTAAACACACATTGACGAAGATACTACTCAATAATATGCACTTTTTTACAACTAGGAAACATGGCCTTTGAGTATATGGAAAATTTCCATCATCATCCTCCCATGCCTCTCATAAATGCCAAGGTCACCATATCACTACCTCTATCTCATCTATCACTTAACACCAATGTGCTAAATCCCCTAGCCTAGTGTGACACACTCCTCCAACATACAAATATGTTAGAATAATTGTCAACATCTCCCTTCAGATTTGTAACATGGACTAACCACCTCTCATGGACCCATTTATCTCTGGCATTTGTATCAGTCATTAATAGGTTGATATTTTGACGCAACAAAATTTATGTGTTCCAAAAAATGGTATCAAAGCCATGGTCATAGGTTTGAATCCCCTTGAGTAGTTGATGGGGGATTAATGGACTAATTGCCAATGTCTCCCTTTGGATTTGTGACATGGACTAACAACCTCTTGTGGGTCCGTTTATCTCTATCATTTGTGTCGGGTGTTAATAGGTCAATTTTTTTGTGTAACAACAAATGTATTACAAAAAAATACACATACACTCATCCTTCCACTATCTCGATGCTATAGGTCTCAATAGTGTTATATTCTCCCAGGCCTAGATATATAGCAGAGAAACTTCACAACCTAGACTTTATCCATTAGAGTATACCGCCATATTCATATCCTTATATAGATGTGCTAGCACATAGTAGCCCCATCAAAAAACCTCTCCATCTATCATTAGTTGATATAGTACCCTCAACCATCCAATGGGAAACCCTCATGATCATTGATCAAGAATCAATATCCCATTAATCAACCATACTAAATATAGTCATAGTGCAAGTAATATTTGGATCACTCATTCTAGGTCCATCATGATCCCCAATGCAAGAATATCCTTAGTCATGAAAATTTGTTGTAGGTACTTTCGCTTAGTCCCTAGGTCATATTCTACCAGTGATCCACAAATCAGAATCCAGAGGATCCTCCATATGTCCTCCAGTGTGATGGTCATCTCCCCTATTGAGTGATGAAAGCTACTAGTCTCACTATGCCATCACTCCACCAATGTCATCATCATCACTCAATGTGCTCAGATCTTGGGCCATCATCCTACCTAATCCAACTTCCTTGCTAGAAAATCCTGCTCCACATCTGTCAACTACATCCTAAGCCCCATTGTCATTAGTCATCACTCTTGAGACTACAACGGTGGTAGGACCTCCTACAAGTAGGTTACATGCCTTAAAAATTAGTTTCAAGTTCATTTTAGGCATCAAGAAAGTGTGAACAACCTCTCAATACCTACATAGGTTTCATCTAAATGCTAAACCCTCAACCTTAAACCCTTAATCCTAAACCCTAAACCCTATTGACCATTTTAGGAATCTAATTGCTATTGTTGGTGAGTGATACTATTGGCCATAGTTGCAATAGGATGTAAACAAGTTTGTGTAGAGTTGCAAAGCATGTCATATGGTGAAAGGAACAATTCAGAATACTGGATTGTATCAGCCATTACTTGTACCTAAGAGGCCATGGGAGGACATTAGGATGGATTTTCTTCTTGGTTTGTTGAGGACACAGAGAGGGCATGATTCCATGTTTTTGGTGGTGGATAGATTTTCAAAGGCGGCGCACTTCATTCCATGCATAAGACCAGTGATGATGTTCATGTTGCAGAGTTATTTTTCAAAGAGGTGGTGAGACTACATGGTCTACCCAAGATCATTGTTTTAGATCAAGATACCAAGTATGGTGGGAATTTCTAGAGGACATTATGGAAGAATTTGAAGACTAATTTGAAGTTTAGTTGTGAACACCATCCATAGACTGATGGACAAACGAAGGTGGTGAATAGGAGTTTGGGTAACCTGATGAGATGTTTAGTAGGAGACAAGCCCAAGGGATGGGATTTTATTTTACTACAAGAAGAATTTTCTTATAACAATTCTATCAATAGAAGCATTGGTAAATCACCATTCCAAATTTTGTATAGAAGTAGTCCAAGAACTACTTCTAAACTAAGTAAGATGGATAAGGGGGGGAAGAGTAGTGCTAAGGCTAAATATTTTGTTGAGCACCTGAAGAATTTGCATGAAGAGGTGAAGAAATATATCAAGAAGATGAAATCACAATATAAGGCTTTAAGGAAAATAAAAAAAAAGGAGGTATAAGGAATTACAAGTAGGAGATGAATTCATGGTTCATTTACAAAAGGGTAAGTTTCTAGTTGGTACATACAAGTAAAGATGAAGATTTTTGGACCATGTAAGATCCTGAAGAAGCATGATTCAAGAAATGCTTATGAGGTAGTGTTGTCAAGTGAGATTGATGTTTCACTTGTGTTTAACATTTTTGATTTGATAGAATATCATGAAGGAGATAAGGAGAATGAATTGACATAGGTATAGTGAAATATTCCAATGCCTACTTCAGAGAAGGAAGAGATAGAAGAAATTTTGGATAGTTGTGTGGGGAGAAGCACAAGAAACAAGCAATATGCAAAATACTTGGTGAAATGGAGAGGAAAGTCAGTTGAAGATTCATCATGGTTATCTGAGGTTGAGGTTAACCATCTTGGTTTCCCTCTAACTCCTAAGAAGTGATAGGTTCACTTTTCAAATTAGTCTAATGCAAGAGCATCCAAGGTGTACGAGAAATCTTGTGTCAACCAAAAAAATATTGTTTCTTTTTAATAAGGGCTAATTTTGGCAAGTTACTATTTTTAGTATGTATTTATGCATGGTTGGATACAAAATCTTACACAGATCTCTAGAATGGTGAATTGGAGCCAATGGTGAAGAAATCACTTCAATATCATTTGTTGTTTGCGAGATATTAAAATTTCAATTTCCAAAAATCTTGTTAAAATATAAATGAAGTCAAATTTAAGGACCTTAGAATCCTTGGAATGGGTCAAAAAGTGTGGATCTTATAGATCTGGGAAAAGCATGTTGTAGATCTCTTCACAAGCTTTCTAGTTCGATATATTGCAATTGAAAATCCAACAATCGGATCAAAAGATATGACCCCAAGAAGTTGTAAACATATAAAAATAAAATAAAAATCTTATTGAGCAAGAAAATGGATGGTGGGATTTCAGGTGCCAAAATAGGGTTACACCTTCCAAAATATTTGAAGATAGTTACACTTCTTGGATAAAGATGGAGAAAAGGGGTTACTAAAGGCAACTCTCGTAGTGTAGATTGTGGTTTCTGGCTTGCATATTTTTGTATTGAGAAGGCCCATGTGGCTGTAGCATGTTATTTTTTTGAGTATTGTAATTTCACTTCATAAAGATAATAGAAATCAAGTGGTTCTTTTTACATTCTCGATTTTATTTCTCTTGTTTAGTTGTGTGTGTGGCTTTGTAAGGGGATTACCCTTCATCATCTTCCCAATGTGTGCTCACACATGTGTGAGCACACCTTGATCTCGTCCCCATGCCATGTTGGGATTTACCTTTAGGATAGAGCAATGAGATATCACAATTATTAATTGCAGATAACATAATTAGTGAAAACAAATTCAGTCATAAAATCACTCAATGTGGGCTACATCCACAAATAATAGTCCACTATTTATTAATCTCCAGCAAAATATAGAGTTACATGAAAGTGCAACAATTTTTATGCTTGTGTGTAACTTCAAACACGTTCACAATCTATCTATGCATAATAATTTTGTTGTTGCATGTTGACTATATAATCTACGCTCAACTGTTCCCTACACTCTGGTGCACATTCACTACTTAGAACAGTGATTTATTAAAATTCCAATTCATGTTGATTTATGTGTGCTTTACCTTCTCACACAAGACGTTTTTCCTTCAATTCACAACAAATAAAATTATTGTTTTGAGAAATAAACCAATTTTTCAACCAAAAATATTTACAAAATTCCTTTAATAAAAATGTTGCCCCTGAGCCCCCAATTGGGGGTGCTACTTCTAGTAGTCCCGACTAGGATGTTTCCCCTAGACCCCCATCATGGGCTCTACCCCCAAGCCCCTGCAATCTACCATTAATTATTTTGGGAAGAAAACGTAGCTTCCAAGGTTGCCAAAATCTTAATGTGAAAGCATGTTCAAGCTCCATAGAAAAACATGCGACATGTCACATTCACATGTCTCCACCTTGTGACACTTGTCACAAGGCTAAGCCTCCACTCTTTCCTTCAATCTCAACCATCCATTTCACAAGATCTTGATCCTCCATTTATCCTTCCAAAAATCTATAAATTGGGGCCTTTCCATCCCATTTGCATATCTCAATTTTTCTAAGATTGTGTTGTTGAATTCATCATCAAAATCTCTCCCATGCCAAGGTTATGTTGCATTGGAGAGTAACCAGATAGATACATTATTAGGAGAAAATCAAGTGAAATGGATGCTTCACTTCAACTCTATCCATGAGGTGAGGAAGGTAATGGATTGAGGTAAATGTTCATTATTGTTTTATCTTTGTATTTATATTCTTTTACCATTTCATCATCTTCACAAGGATATCCAATATTATTGGGATCATGAATTGAGTTGACAAAATCATTTAAAGGGAGTGAAAAGAGGGAAATGAAACACTAAAATCTTATGGGAGATAAGGGATTAAGAAATGGGGGAATGAGGAACTATGGAAATGGATGTTTATGAAGGAAAGCCCAAAAAGCCATAGAAGGAAAAGGATCAAGAAAATGGGGAAATGGGAGGTGAAGGAAAGACATGAAAACATGATAAATCTTAAAACCCTACCCAAGGATGGAAAGTGACCCAAAAATATCCATACTTAGAAATTGGGAAATTACAAGCTATGTGCAAAGAAATTTTTAGTGGTTATATGTTGCTATTTGACTAGTTTTGACATTTTCATCCCCTATTTTTAAGTATTTTTAGTAAATTTAGAAGTTTTCAATATGTCTATATTTGATATATTTCCCTAATTCTAAAGTAAAAAATTCCCCAAGTTAGAAACTGTAATTCTCTTATATATATATATATATATATATAATTTAGGCACTATTCTCCCCAATTTATCAAGCATTATTTTTTATTTTATATACTCACCCCATATCAACATATATATTTTAAAATGTGCATATCAATATAAAATGCATATGTTAAATCACCATAATAATTATATTAATCAAAAAATTAGTCATTAAATTGTAAAAACATGTTACAAGAAAAAATATTGTCATTAACTCTAAAATATTTTTTCTAATAAGAAAAAAAAAACACCCAAGATTATTATGTTTCTTTTGGATGATTTTCCAAGGTTTCTATAGAATTTTCAAGAGATTATTCCTTAAGTTATACCCTAACTATAAGAGATGAAAATATAAGGTTATTTATATCACTCTTAGATTTTAAAGTAAGATAAATCAATAAGATATCAATTTTGAAAAATGAAACCCTAAAGGTGAATCTAAGGGTGGGTAAGGTGGAAAAAAGAAACGTCATACAATAAACATCAAACCTTAGAAAGATATAGCTATGCAATACCAACATTTAGAGAAACGTAACCTTAACAATATCTAAAAATTTGATAAAATAGTTAAATAATACATATATAAATTTACCTCAATGGTAAAAAAGAATTAAAACCCAATTTTTTTAGGTATGTCGAGTTTATTAATAATGTAAAGATTGATTTTGTAGAATAAAAATAGAACAAATATTTTTCACTTTTAAGTATAGATGCAATATAAATATATTATTAATTATGACTAATTGTTAAAGATAAAGAAAATGATACTGATGAGTAGAACCCTCAAGTGGGCACTTCGTATCTGAGACTAATGTATGGGAATAAACCAAATGACCAAAATCTTCCTCCTCCCTACACGGCTACTGATCTTGCAGCCTAGTGTCTTTGTTTATGTTTTTATGCTCCAAGTTGTTGCCCCGTATAAACTTTAGGGATGTGACTATTTCCAATCACCTTTTTTGTGAAAATGTGTAACACTATTTTATAAATGATAATATAAACACTTATTCATCAAAATTTACTATGAGATATTTATATAGAATATATAAAACGTTCTTATATACTTTTGTTTTTCTTATATAAAATATGAAGTTTTCGTTAGATAAAAAAGAAATCAATATCTATTTTAAAGAATTTGAGAAAACGATAGAAGTGTTTGGAGCTTTGTTGAACATATGAAATCCTACATCAAAACACCAGGAGAAATCTTTGTAAATGAAAATAATAAGACACTGATCAACTTTTCCCTGTGCTGCTGCCACAATCGAAGCAATCCTATGGCACAGTCCGATGATTCTAAGTCTATAAACTCCCAAATACCCAGAATAAGTAGAATTGCCAAACATATAAACAAGTGAAAGAACATATTCCTTTCTATGGTAAACAATAGTTTTTCCCCAGTGAGTAGAATTAGTAAGCATAGCTTTTCTCCATGCCTGTACTGCACTTTTGTTTTTATCTCTTGCATTTTTGCTACCCAGCAGATCCCAAAATATTAGCTGGGCATTCCAAGTACAATGCCCTTGGCCAAATGATAAGGCTATTGTGATGGGCACTGTCTTGTCCGAAGTGGAAATGCCAGAGGGCTTGACAGATGCCTCTGTGGGTATTCCTAAAATATCATGGCATGGAAAATGTATCTCAAACTTAAATTTATTGATATGATTCATATTGGTTTTTTATCTGTTTTATATGAGTATTAAATTACAGAAATTAGTTTAGTAATCAATCTACATTAACAAATCAAATGCCTGATTTTTATATTGCAAGGAAGTCAAGATGCTATCTCCCTGCAATAATTTGTTTTAGATCTTAGTCAATTATTAATCTAATCAATGACGACCTAGGTTTGGATAAATGATGATGTAATGGAGTAATTTAAGAGAGATTATATGCAAGTATTTGTTGTTATCTAGGTTTATTATTTGTAACAAATGGTTGTAAATTAATGTTTGAAAATGGGTCTGTGAGATTGGATAGTAGAGAAGATTTTGTGCATAGAAATTTTGTATTTTTGGGTTAGGTCGTGTGTGTCATGTGGATCACTATGTGGTGCATCTTGGTTTTTTGTTAGTAGATTTTTGAATTTAATTGTCTTCATTTCAATATCTTGTATTTAGAAATAATTTAGGACTTGTTTAAGATGATAGATCTTTGGTTTGTATCAATTGGAATCAAGTATTTAGAGATCAACAAGATTTTGTAAATATATCAAAAAATGCAATGTGTATATAGATTTGGTGGTTACTGATGTACTGATTTTTGCCATGATTTTTAGTGCCTTTGAATTGGATTCATCTTTAAGTGATTATGTAATCCCTTGATGTGTGAGAACCTTTTTTATTCCTTTATAAAAATTGACCGAGTGACTATGAGATCTTTTTTCTTCCGTTGAGCACATAGTCATCAATACCAAATGAATTTCTTTATTTCTATATAAGGAATTCGTTAAATTTGAACCACTTGGGATTTGATGTATATACAATAAAAAATCATTTAATTTATCCAAGTTAGTGGATCCTTGTCATAAAACTTGTGCATATTCACCTTCAATGGTAGGTTACAAGATCTTGTATGAATCTTAGAATTTGGTCCATATTCTTTGGCTTGTACAATCCACCTTTTACTTCAAAAAGTTTCTTGTGACCCTAATCAATTCATGGTATAGTCACTAACAAATGGCAATGTGTTATTGATCCTAGATATATCCTTGCACATTAGCCAAATTTCCTACATGATAGCCAATTTTTTTGCATATGGTACATATCCTCCTCCATCTTGCCCACTTTGTCATCCAACAAGGAGGGAGATATACCCAAGGCTTTAGGAAAATTGCACAAATATGGGGGACCAAAAAGTGAACAAAAGCACTATTTGGTCCATTTTCCACATAACATGAACACATTATAGTGCATTCGCATTATGGCTTGGTAGTGGCTTTGTCACTACCAATCCATAACACAAGCACCTTATAATGTACTCATGCTATGAGAAAAATAAAAAATAGTCTAAAATCATGTGATTTAGACCTTTTTTTTCATAACACAAGTGCATTATAATGTGCTCATATTATAACTTTCTGTAGAAAGTACCCACCCTTAAGGTTCGATTGTTTTAGGGCATCCAACCCAAAAGGTTGGACTTGCATGTCAACACCCAAATATGCATTTTCTATAAAATGTAAAAAAACGCCTAAATGTCAAGCACACTCTCCATCAAGTTTGCATGTCTTTCTTGATGCTAATCTAAGAAAATACTTCAATAACATCAAGCTCTCTCTTATGCTTCCTTAAACCATGTATTTTTTTTTAATTTTGAATATGTTAAGATTTTTATCTTTAATTTCTTTTGTTAGTGTCTTCTTTTTCTTGCCATAAACCTACATTTAATATTTTTGGTATCATGTTTATCTATTCATAATTTGAAACAAAATGCATTAATACATTCTATATTATGTTCCATACATATTCAAAAAAATATAATATTGATTAGTTTTCAAAAAAATAGGGGGAAGATGCTCTTTTTTTTTAATTTTTAGGATGTGTCCACTTTGAATATTAGTAAAAATTATGTATTCATTAAAAAATTAGCAAAAAAATAGGCATAAACTACATAATGTTAGTTAATTTTTTAATAAAGTGATTTGTGTAGTACTTTTTAAAAGTCAACATTTTAGGGGGAGAAAACTAGATCCTATGTTATATTTTAGTGACAAAACTAGGAACACTTTCTATGCTTCCCCTATTTGAACCTTTTAATCTCTACTATCATTTTTTAAAATAACTACTTTAAAAAGTAGATTTAGAGCACTTTGGCTCTTGTTCTTGTCACACATTCAAATTTTATACATGACTATCTTCAATTTCTCATCAAATATCAGTTTTAATTATTTTTTTAAAATGGCTTCTTAAGACCCCTTTTTGGTCCCCCATTTCCATGCACATAGCCCCTAATTGGTCCAAACTCCATGTTTGTATCTCTTTTGTTAGGACATTTCCTAGTGAGTAGGAATTATTTCCCCTACTTCTAGTATATGCTCCTATAGTGTTGAGGTTTGATAGTGCAAAAAAGTTAACCAAACCTTGATTGGATGATTTATGAATTTTGTTAGCCAAAAAACTAGAATTTCAAAGAACATACCTCTAATGGATTTTTTCAATCTTTGTAAAAATGTGAGAAAATCAAAAAATCTAAACATTGTAGCTTATAGAGTGAATTTATTAAAAAAACACGAAAATTGTAGTAACTTACTCAAAAAATGTAAATGACTCCAAAGCAATATTTTAGGTGGATTAATGTGCCCTTGATCAACCCTCAATGGTTCATTAAAAAACCTATCTTACATGGTTCAAAGAAAATTTGGTGAAAACCTCAATTTTATAATAACTACTTCAAATGACCTCAAATTAGCAACTTCAATATGTCTTTGATCAATCTCCTATCATTATAAAAAGGAGTTGTTGAATTGATAGAGATATGTGCTTCATAATTTAGCCTCCTAGATTAAAAAATTTCCTTTTCTTCCAAATGTTAGAACATGATTTGATACCACTCCTAATGAAATAAATAAAAAAATTGAAAAATATAATAAGAAATATGCTACAAATTCTTGATAATGTTGGGAATAATAAGCCACATCAAGGGGAAAACCATCAAAATTATCCAATAAGAACACAATTCATAATTTGGTGATAACAAAATAAATACTAGCTCTTATATATACCATAATTACTCATTGGATTCTACCTAGACTAACTTAAATACCTTTATATAACTATATAATTAAATCTTATAGCTCAATTAAGGTTTATGTTAGCCACAAGTCAACTACACATATGCAAATGCAATTAAAATGTTAAAGGCATAACACTTTTTATTTAATTCAATTCTTGGTACATCAAATCTTAGAGGAAATAGATACATAAAAACTTCAAAAGTGAGGCCCTTGCATGGTGTGGAGGAGTATATGAAATAAAATACTTTTCTATCTTTGACTTGTCTCTTAAGATTTGCCACATCATGTAATAGTGTACCCTTGGTGGAAGTGGATACAAGAGTGGCATGAGGTGTGTGTAAGAAAATATAAGAGGTGAAATGAGGGTGTGGTAAGAAGTAATGGCATAGCCATAAATTGAGGGATCATTCAATGCATAGAAATGAAGTTCAATCTAAATGACCATAAGAATGATTTGACAAGAAGTTACAACAAAGACCTATTTACCTTAGCCTTCCTTGTAGTTGAATTTATTAATACAATATTTACAAACACCTTAGGGGAGACTATTAGCTCACTAGGGTCAAGTTCTCCTAAGTCAATCCCATGACTAGATTGGCTTTATGGATCTGATAACGTTGGAAACATTTACAAATATGTAGATGACTTGTATGCCTATGATGTAACATGTTCCTTTTAAGAGCTAAATATAAATGTTTTTAGAATGATTGTTCTTTTATATCTACATCTCTCTCTATGAATCAAGTGCAAATTGAATATCTTTAAATAATAAAACGTAATAACAATTTACAAAAATATGTTTTAAGATAGGTCACGATGACTAGTAAAAATAGGCGAGAAAGTTGAAGTTTTAGTTTGAACATTTAAAATTTTGAGATCAATCATAAACCACTCTAAATTGATCCTAAGAAACTTTAGATCATGCCTCAAAATTAATTTAAAATAGAAAAATACTAATTTCAAGACCATGAATGAATGTATAGACATAAATACAAATTTATATATATAAACATATATATATATATTCCGTATACAATTATAGCAAGCATTCCATCGACCGGCTATATCAGATGTTTCTAAACATATAAACTCCCAAATACGCAGAATAAGCAGAATTCTAAGTAGCATATAAACAAGTGAAGAACAATATTCCTTTCTATGGTAAACAATAGCTTTTTGCCCGGTAAGTAGAATAGCATAGAAGTCTATCTCCATGCCTGTACCTGCATTTTTGTTTTTTAACTCTCGAATTTTTGCTACCCAACAAAATTCTACAAAAATATATGTGGATGAGCTGAGCATTCAAAGTACAAGGCTATTGTGATGGGTAGTTGTCTTGTCTGAAGCAGAAAGACACATGGCATGACAGATGTCTCTGCAAATATTCCTTAACATCATGGCAAGGAAAATGTATCTCAAACTCAAATTTATTGATATGATTTATATTGGTTTTTAATCTGTTTTACAGAAAAATATTAACTTAGGGAGATTAGTTTCGAAATCAATCTACAATAATAAATCAAATGTTTAAGTTTTATATTGGAAGAAAATAAATCTAATCAATAAGATTTGGATAAATGGTTATTTGATAGAATAATGTAAGAAAGATTAGATGTTTATTTGTTTTGTATTGATAAATAATTGAGTTTATCATTGATGAGTTGACACATTACAATAAATGATTTGAAATCAAAATCTAGATATGGATCTATAAGATTGGATTTAGTAGATAACATTATGTGTATAGAATTTGTGTACTATGAATTAGGTTACATCATGTATTGGTACTTCTTGGTCCTCTATTAGTATATGCTTCATAATTTAGTTGTCTTCACCTTGATACCCTTTTATGAATATGGTTGTGCCTAGAATTATAATGGGGCTTGCTTTGAGATGAGAGAGGATGAATCCTTGTCTTGTCACAATAGTAATCTAGCCCCTAGAGATTTATATAAAGTCACAAATATGCCAAGCATGCAATATACATTTTTTTTTTTGTATTAATTATAATATATCAAAACAAAACAACCCCTCAAGGAATATACATCATGATTGTTTTTTTGAGATCAACAAAGTGTCATACACGATAAAAAAGGATTATGTTTTTTTAACTTTCTTTAGATATAATATATTTATCACTTCTAATGCTTTTCATGTAGGGAGATTAAATTCATTTCTGCTTTCACTTGCACTATCAATGTCTTAGCATCCTAGTGGAGGGTCTATATCAGAAACATTTGGGTCTATATCATAAACATCTAAGTTAGATCTCACAATTTCAACTATGTTGTCATCATCCATATTATCATGAAATTTAGGTCCATGTAGTCCCGAGTCATCTTTTAGAGTCTTTAAACACTATATTTATTGGTGTGTTTCCTTTGAATGAAAAGGTATTCCTCTCTAAAGGGCTTGCTACTTTCTGAGTTGAAGGGCCAATGTCTAGCATATTTTATCTCCTCCTTGTAGATTTCCACTTTGTCTTCCCTCAGTGGCTTGGCAAAAAAATTCTTTGATATCTCCAATGTGATAGTAACCTGCATAGAAACATTGAAAAGGATGAGTCTTCTAGTAGACTCAATAACAACTCTCATCCCACCTTAAAAAATTTCTTCATTTCTTGCTTTCCAAATAGTCCATAAGATTTCAATCAATAATATTAACCAAAACATATTCAATGACAGATCAAAACCTTCTATTTGGCCAGCAATTGTTTCTTTCATTTTAATGTTTCCTAATCCCTCCCAACCTTTCAAATTTGTGAAAAAATCATCCATAATTCTTTAGCATAAAGGAGATCCCTTAATGGGATATTCTTCAAGTTCTTAGTTTTTTTGGAATTGCTTTCTTTATATTATTTCTGAGTAAAAAATTTCATGGTTCGCTACCATTCTCATATTTAAGAATCCATTTTATAGCTAGGGAAATACCTTATTTTTTAAGTCTTTATCCCTAGGCCACCAAGCTCTTTGCTTAAGGAACACCATTCCTAGTTAACAACATGCCCTTTTTTATTACCTCGACCATTAGACCATAGGAATTGTCTTATTTTATTTTGCATTATATACATATAGATTTGGTGTATTGTTGTAGTGATTATTGCCAAGTTTTATAGTGCTCTAAAATTTAGGCCTTGAGTGATTATGCAATCTCTTGATGTGTGAAAATGGCCTAAAGAATAAACTTAAATGCATGCTCATTGCCACACAATTCAAACTTTTGGTGTGTGGGGCAACAAGATAATATATAGTTTCCAAGAAGTTTAGGTTGAAGGCTAAATTTTTTTATTATGGATAAGTAGGATTATGCACCATATGAGATAGTCCCAAGAAGAAAAAGGTTTTGAATGTGGACTGGTTGACATTAATATAATTTATAGTGATAATTCACTAATGAGTTTTGGATAGAAGTCAATTTGTTTTCTAAATAGGTCAAATTGTATGTTATGACTATGTATTTATGACATGTACACAAGGGTGTACAAATGTTTAAAAGTACATGGTATTTATTTTATGCAAATATTTTTCCTATAATTTGATGCCTATGAACCTTATGAATAATACATACCTAATTAATATGTAGTAAAAACCAAACAAGCATGAAAGTATATAATGTTGGATTATTGGATAATCTTATGCTATGTTTGTGTACCAACAAAAACACCTTGTCTTTTACATTCATACACAAGTCATAATTTAGTTGTTCCTACATAAAAAATTATTGTTAAAAATTAATAATTATCATTCAAAGCATGCAAGAGATGTAAAGTGAAACTATTTACTAAAATTTAAAAGGTAGAACAATATGTTATAGCTAAGAAGGCAATGTGGTGTTGGAACTACTTAGCCTCCATAAAGTATGTGCATGCATTTTTTTCTAAAATTGATCATAACCCATAAGGAAATATGAAATTGGAACTAGTTTGACACCCAAAAAATATTTTCATAATAATGCAAATGATGCATAAGGTAATCTACAGTTGGAATAAATGTGGCCCCCACAAAGCATGTGCATAGAAATTAGGGTAAAAGAGATCATGAAAAATAAGGTAATTTGGAGTTGGAACTGATGTAACCCCCATAAATTATATATAAAATTTATTATAGTGAAAATAACACATAAGGAAACATGTAATTGGGAAAAAATGTATGACCTCCATAAATTTTGCACATAGAAACTAGTGTAAAAGAGATCTAATGGTACATAATATGATGTGTAGTTAGAATCTACCAAAAAGTAGTTTCATGACTTTAAAAATGACACATAAATGATATAAAATTGGATCTAATGTGTCCCCACTAAGTATGTACATAGAAATTGATGTAAAAGGTGTTGTGATAGCTAAGGTAATGTGGACTTGGAACTGATCTAGATTTAATAAAGAACATGCAAAACTAAACCTCCCTAGGAACTTGTAGTGTCATAAATTGTCACCTTTGACAATTTCACACTAGATTCTTCTCCCCTTAAGTAATTGGACTTGATTGTACATCTAATGTCCTAAATTATGTATTCCATGGCCCATTTGGACATTTATCAAGGAAACAAATGTATGAGACTAATACAAACATTTAATATTTTTCTCTTGACACTTTACACTTTACAAAATAGGGCTAGAACTAAGCCGCCCTAGGAGACCTAGTCCCCCTATTTTACCTCCAAATTTTAATATGTCGGAGTTGAAATTTTATTATTTGAATTTAAAATGTCAAATTTCAGCTATTAGTATTTAATTTTTAGGAAATTAGATTAAATGCCTATAAATACCTAGTCATTTGATCATTTCAAATCTGAGAGGAAATTTTGGAGATAAAATCATTATCAAGCAATTATCAATCAAGTAAAGAGTAGTCAAGAGCAGATTTTTTATAGAATTTAAACATTGAAACATCATGTCAAGTTTCATGTGAGTTGGTTCATGTTTATGCCATCATTTTGTTTGTACTAACCCTTGTAGGTCTTCCAAGTAAATCAAGACATGAGGTGATCTGCATGACTTCAATCCTTCGATGAAATCAGACTTGAGTGGTGAGTTACAATCCATTGTTGATCCATCATTCATTTTTCATTTAGCCTCTATCTCTCAAAATGATAAGCTCTCTTTCATCAACTTTTCCATTATGTATGTAGAAACACCAAAACAAGGTTTAACTGAGGCAAGCCCCTATATGGAACAACCCTTCCTCTCTCTTTGAATGTGAAGGTTACATATCTAAATAATATTGGAGGAATATTTAATATCATTTATTAATTATTGCATTCAAACCATACAACTTGACAATCTATGAAAACTTAGTTATATCAGCATCCGACGAAGATCCGATAGTGAGCATCATAAGGAAGAAGGCCCTACTCTAGATCTCGAGGACTGTGAAAATAAATTTTAAATTGGTCAACAAGGAAACAGTCACCCTAGGTGACTTAGTCCCTCAAAATCAAGCTCAAATTTGAACCATAGGTACATAGTATTCTTCCTTTCTTAGATTTGGTCTTAGAATTTGATGTGGAGTTTCCAATTTATATGTATTTACATCAAAACGGTTCATCCTTGTAGTCATTTGACTACAGCATTAATTTTCATACAAAATCCATTTAAACCCCTAAAGCAATTCAAATCCAAGGTTGATTGGCTCACCTTCAAGGTTGCAAGACAATCTAATTCCCTTGTCGATCTGAATTCTAATGTTTTGTAGTGAAAGGTGACTTATCTTAGTAAAATCCTAGGATCACTTTTCCCACATCACATTTTGGTGAACTTGACATATCTTAAACTTGTAATTTTTTTGATTTTCAATGCATAAAATATGAAAATTGAATTTAAACCTAGGTTGTATGAAAATATTTGTGATAATTTTTTATTTTTTTTTTAAATATCCATTTTCACAAGTTTTTCATCAACAAAATTGAAAAAAAAATTGGAAAAGAATCAGATTTGGTTTTCCTTACCTAGGGTTTAGATCTAAGTTATATTCATTGAGGAAATTAATTGTAAAATTATTTGAACATTTATACATGCATATTTTGGTGAAAAATATTGAAAAATGACAAAATTGCATAGTATTTTCTTTCCAAAAGATCAAAAAGCATTATTTTTTCTTTTCTTTTTTGAAAAATAAGTCAATTACATCATTTAATTTTTGGAAATTTTCATTTAAACATATTCAATTGCTCTAAAATATCCATAATTATATGCATGTATGTTATTCATATAGAAAAATTAGGTTTTTGGTGCATTTCCATAAATCTGTTGACTTTCAGACCTCAACCACCAAGACATAGGATCCTCAAACACTATACATAATTCCAAAATTTTGAAATTTTCAAAAAATTGTGTAGGACATAGTCACCCTAGGTGCCCTTGTCCAGTCATTTTGAGCTAAAATTTTATGTGTAAATCTTGGTGTGTCTCCTTTGTCCAGACCTAGTTGTTGGTTTGTAATTCTATTTTTAGACCTATCTGATTTTTCTTATTTGATCCATAGGGAAAGTAACATCATATTTCATTTTCAAAGATGTGGTTTTGATATGGTAACACATGGATTGTATAATTATAATATTTTTACTTATGAGTACAATCTAAGGAAATGAAATGAAATCATCAACAATCATGTTAGTTCTTCTCCCAATGTTTCTCCTACTTGTGAGAATGTTTTGGCGCAAGAAGATGCAATCATGGAAAATCATGAAAATCATATTTTTTCTTTTCTTGATACCTCACGTACTTTTTAAGAAGGTATCTTGGTGTTAGAGGATTCAATCATTGAACGTCATGGGAATATTATTTGTTTCTCTCCCAATACTTCTCCCACTTGGAAAGATATTATAGAACAATAGGATGACATCCTTGATACATTTATTTCAAAATATAGTAGGATGGATTGCATAGATGAAGATACTAAGGTGACATTAGATTCACCATCAATAGAAGATCATCAATAAGTAGTTAACTCTATTGAGGTTATTAACACACAATTAACATGTAGATCTCCTAGACCTCTTGAAAATCCTATAATTATTGCACACCTCCTAAGTCACCTCTCATTATAGGACCTCCTAAACCTCCTATTCATATCTTAAACTTTACAAAACAACACACTACTAATCATGTGTCGTAACAACCAAGTTATCATGTAGCTGCTCACACATATAACACTGGGAATAATAAGCAAACAAAACAAACTCCAATATCCATCCCATTACCTCAACCATACCTTCCACCTGCACCTAATACTCCTCAGCATAGTGGTAAAGAAAATGATCTTGTTGAGAAACTTCATAATACTCCAGCAAAAATATCCCTTTGGAATTTGATTCAAACATCACCTACATACCACATGATGCTCTAAGAGGCTTTGTAGAAGATTGATGTCCCAACTTGTGTTAAACTGAATGATCTAACAGCCTTATTTGATCATATGCAAGTGAAAAATTTGGATATCACATTCCCTCAACATGAATTAACCTCACTTGAGATCCAAAATAAGCATGAATCCCTAATGATAGTGGTTGTCATTAATAAAATTGGAGTTAGGGGTTGTAACACCCCGCCATGCAACCCTAGAGGAAGTTGCAATAAACTACTCAAACGTACTATTTTTTTTTGCTTAAGTATAAAGAACAAGCAAGATCACTATCCATTGCCAACAACCTCTAAGGTTACGAGACTGAGATTACTTAAAACCCAATCAAGAAACATGAATTAAAACATAACATTTACTTACTTAACAAATTAAACACTCATACATTCCATACATGATAAAAATTACATCAAAGGCATAAGAGATACCACTTGATTCCAAAATATACTTTACAATGAGATTACAACACTCATTCCCCGAATGAGGTAATTCCAACAAATAAGATTACAAATTACAACTTCCACCTCGATACAAAGAGGGGTATTAAAATTACAATAATAACTGAAAGAGTAAAGCATGAAGAGTTGGATCCCATGAGCTCTCCAACTAGAAATCTCATCCATAAGAACAAAAGTCGACCCAACGGATTAAGATGCGCGTTCCACCCAACCATGTGATACCCAAAGGCTCACCCCCTGTGCTAGGAGATAGTAACCAGGAATTCCTATACAAGACCATCCACTCCTAGACACAAGCTAACTCACACTGACATAACCAAACACATGAACCAAACATCCATAAAGATAACAAAAGTACAACTCCAACATCACTGACATAGGTCACATTGCTTCCAGAAATAAAATAGACCGAGTATGATAAGAAGACCATGCACATAAAACCAAATACCAACTGTTGTCGTAGAAATAGTGTCATCACACAGCTCGTCATGGGATCTCCTCTGGGAATCTTCATAGGCTTCGGCCCCCACTATGAGTTGTCCTGGTGGCCTCTACCGAATCCCGGCACCCATGCTCACTCATGCGGAATCAAATACCTCTCATAAAGACAAGATAGATGACCTCGCCATTCCAGGCCTTCCCATCTCATCCCAATTCTATACAAGCCCTTGCGTCCATGAGCGAGGCTCAATTATCTTAATTAGTGTGAAATTCTACCTAACATCTAAGTACATTGATTTAGTTTTCACTTGATTAAACCACCTCTGAAGGTTTCCCAGTTTACCTCTTTGGGCTCTGGCCCCTAACAGAAGCCACTCTTCTACTTGACAACATACCAAACAAAAACAATCACCAAGAGAATCCCAAGTGCATACCAATACGATAAAACCACTCCAACTCTAGGAGGAACACATAAATAAAACTCACTCCAAACACTGGAGACAACAAAAGTCAAAACTCTCCAAATACTGGAGGCAACAAAGGTCAAAACCCTCTCCAAACACTGGAGGCAACAAAACACATAATTCACTCCTTCCAAAGGAGGCACAAACCACATAAACCACTTTTAATCCAAGGAGCCACAAACTATCCCCGTTCGTGAAAACTGGGTAAAACAACAGATTACGGCTATACACATTACCCAAAACAACCCAAGGTTGACTAACACTTTACAACACCCACGCAATTAAAAGAAACTCAATCTGGAAGACTTCAGAACATTTACTCTATTTTCATGAACCTCAAGAAAGAACAAAACATCGCTAGAAAGAACGTCAGGCAATTAAATAAACTAAGGTTAGGATTTCCTAAATCCAGTCAATCTCAGTATCCATTACTTGCATTTATCCAATCAAATACACCAAATTCAATTCATGACTTTGAAGTATTTAAAAAAAAACAATATTTTATTCTAAGTTTCTCAATTATATTCCATAATCAAACATTTTAATAAATAACATCATCTGATTAAAATAAATCAATCATTAACTCTAAGTTTCACAATTAACTTCCATGATCCAAGCATCTTAATAATTAAAGTCATTTGACTAAAATGAATCATTCATTAACCCTAAATTTCACAATTATATTCATAATCAAAACATTTTAATAATAAAACATGTTAATTAAAATCAATTAACCTTTATTTCACTTAGCATTACTTAATCAACTAAATCTCATCCATAGCAAAAATACAAATATATACCAAATATATATACTTGAAAGTATATACTCATTGTATATACTATCATATATTTATATATTTAAATACTTAAATCTTATTGGTATTAAAACCATTTAATTCCAACTAAATAATCTATTTAAATGTTAAAATAATATTATATATATATATAATATATATATATATATATTATTATATAATAATATTATTTTAATATTAATTAATATTTATAAAAATAAAAATAAAAACAAAAAAAATGAAATTTAAAATTTCGTTTGAAACAACCGATGCCCTAATAGGTGTGGCTGCCATGCAGCCTCCCCCATACGGGGGGTGCTGTGTGGGCAGCGCCTCTCTGGGGGGGTGCTGCGTGGGAGCAGCGCCTCCCACATGGGTGGCGCGGGGGTGCAGGGCTTTGCCCTGCCCTCCGCCATTAAATAAAATTTTTATTTTATTTTATTTTCAACATTTTCAAAATGGCAAAAATACAGGGTTTCCTCTGCGTTTTTAAAAAAAAACATAAATTATTTTCCCAGAAACAACATTAGAAGGAACATAGTATATATATTTGTAAATATATCTATATTCATAGGTATATTTACAAATATATACTCAGATTTGAATTCCCAGCCAAATTGTGCAAATGAACAACAAATTTGCAAGACAGAAATAAATTTGTTCAAACACCAAGGGTTTAAAATTTTAGTTTGAAATGGAGATTTTCTTTTGGTTTTCTTCCTATTTCCATTGTGTAAATTCTTGTTTTGGTTTTCTCTTTCAAATCCAACCACAAATTTGCAAGTTTTGAAATCTTTTCACATGGTTTTCTATTGAATCTAAAATAGCATTTCAAAATTTAAAGCTCTTTCAAAATGAAACAAGAAATTAGAAGAATGCAAAGAATGAACCTGGTGTTTTCTCCCCAAGTTTGAAGACTTCAACAATGGTGGATCCAATCTCTCCTTCAACTCCAAATTCAGCCATAGCCAAAATTCTCCACCAAAATCCAAAAAAATCCCAAAAACAAATGAAATTTCATTTCTTACATAGAACTTCCCCAAATTTGGTCAAACCCCTAAAATATCCCACCCACTAAATTTATTGGGCTTTTGGAGGATATTTTCTATTTTTAAATTTTTTTAAAACAATTTACTTTCAAAGAATGATATTTCAAGTTTTCATAATTTCATTTAAAATTAAAATTCCCAAAGTTGCAAAGAATGAATATTTTATCAAACATTTCCAAAAAATGAGATTTAACACATTTCTATTTTTATTATCATTTAACTTAACTATCTAACATTTTTTTTTTTTTTAGGCTACAGAAATCGGGTTTGTATAGCACAGCCCCCTATAAACTGCAGTGCACCTGGTAAACTTTTTAACGTGACCGGTGGCGTTGGTGCGACACGCCCTCCGGTACCACAAGATGGGGGAGACTAGAACTCGTGACCAGCCACCTGCAATAGGAAATACTTAGCCAACCAAGCTAGCCAACCAAGCTAGGGCCCCTGCCCAACTTAACTATCTAACATAATTTCCTCTTGCATTCTAAATTTTAAATCTAAATATACAATAATGGAAAAATAACTATTTCATTTAATTTATGACCATTGGCCTAGTTAACCAATAAACTAAAAATGATTTTATTAATTAAACCAAGATAATCCATGAAATAAAATAATATTCAACATTGAAACTAGATATGTTAAATCACCACTTTTAACTTCAAAAGCCATTTAATAACCTTTATAAAATGAAATTAAATAAATAACCAAAGAGGAAAGAACCAAATTAAAACCGCTAAACCCGACGACAACTTGACGAAAAACTATGACTAGGGTGACGACTTGGCACGGAAAACCTAACTACTATCTCATAATCGATTACTGTTGGTAAATGGACACGCTCAACCTAGAAGCCAGGTGGAGTCGATGTCTTGTACCTGTCAACCTACGAACAAAGAGCATATCGAACATGCATATATATGATATAATAACACACACCGTGAAGGGGAAAATCTTTGAATCATAGGGCACTCGCAAGCGAGTGATACAATCCCATCCCCTCCACCAATACACTCATCATAGACTGACAATTCCATCCTAACAAATATCTCATGCAATAACATGTTACAATACCTAATCATCCTTACACCAATTTAAAACATGTCAAATAAAGCATCAGATAAGATACATCACATCACACCAATAAACTATTGCTCTATAATTATCGATCAAATCGCACACACATGATATAGCATCTCAATAACCAAAAAACACATCAAAGCAGACACGGACACACTGTCCAGCCAAAACGAAAAACAGAGGGGTATTACAGGGGTACCCTCATAGACAATGGATCAGGTCTTAATGTTTGTAGATTTGATCTTATAGATAGACTTGGTGTGGACAAGAATCTTATAGAACTTAATGATCTTTCAATTTGTGGCTTAGATAATGTTAATAAGAAACCATTAGGAGTGATCACACTACCCAGTAAGATTGGGCCCATGGTTTTACCTATCCCTATCCATATCATGCCAAGACCTCTTCCATACAATCTTCTCCTAGGTAGACCATGGATTCACGCTATGAAAGGATTCCAATCTACTCTTCACATGAGAGGAAGTATGAATATAATAACAAGATATAAGCAGTTAAAGCAGATGAACAAATTTATAATTCACAAGTCCAAGATGACCATAGCACTTCCAACCCTCTTAGTACTTTGATTCTAACTTCAAAGGTAGAACCTATACATGTTGATGACAATCATGTTGAACACAAAGAAATGTCGAGGGGGGGGTGAATCAAGGTATATAAAAAATTAAAACATTTTCATTTGTATATAACACATCTCATTACATGAACTAAAAGACTAGAAAAAAGGAAAACATGCACCACACCATAACACCAAGATTTTTACATGGAAAACTAAATGAGGGGAAAACCATGATGAGAGTTAACTCACAATATAAAAGCTCACTCCATTTAAGGCTCACTACCTATTGACTTGCACATACTGAAGAAATGACAACTTCAAGGGCAAGATACAAAGGACCTAATGAGACTCACTATCTTAAAGAAAGGTACATGAAAATTATGATAAGAAAACTAAGACTTGAACTACTATAGATAAGGTATCTAACTTATGCTAACATTTTAGTTCCTTTTTCATACATTTACATCTTCATATAGATTTTGCACACTTCATGTTTAATATTATGCTTAATACTCATCCAACACATTCATCATACTTCACAAATGATTTTTCCTTCTATAAATATCCTCTACAACAATATAAATATTCTAAATAGGTTAGCTCCAAGATGACCCTTAGTTGTAACAAATGATCTTGCACAGATGGGCAACAAAACATATCCAAAGTGAAAGAACTTTAATTGTAAATCATCACACGCTATATTGAGACCTAGGGGAATTTTCGCACATTCTCAAAAATAATATTAATTGATCAAGATCAACCAAAAATGAAGAAATCAAGTCATGTTACCTTGATTAGTACAAGTACCATCAATAATCTTACTGCTTGACTTCACGCCATTGAGGAGATACTAAAAACCCATGTGAATCAATATATGAATAATGTAGGTAATCTAAAATATCCCTACAACCTCTTCTAGAAGGATTTGATCATTAAATGTTGGCGCAATTGAAGAAGCTTACTGAGAATGCAAAAATAGAGCATTTTGAATCAACTATAACAAATTGTTAATTGAAGATTAAGCTTTTGGATCTCCAACCCACTTGATATGGTTAGATAATGTGTATTGATTACTAATAATCATGTCCTCAAAGCCACAAGACCAAACCTACATCTTTGGAGGAATGTAGAGCATTCCAACTAGATTTTATCATTACATTACATTGATAGGGCACAAATCAGAACATTGTCAACTATAACTTTGACTAAATGAAAAGTGTGAAGACTTGATTTCCTAGAGATAATATCTACATACAATGGCCATCATTTCATTTGAACTACAAGATATAATCTTGCACAACAAATCTAGATGCAGACCTAAAAGACATGATACTTCCTTAGGGTATACACAATTAGTGCCTTAGCCAATCTTCTAAAGCCTATCTCAACATATGGTACATGAATCTAAAATGGTATCAATCTAGACATATTGTAGACACATTAAGACATTAGTATCAACCTCTACACCATACTTAGATCACCATTTTTCCTTATATTTCCCTACAAGCATGTCTCAACTCATATCCACTTATGCAAAAACTAACTCCTAAGTATGTACATACTCCAATAACACATCTTGACATCAATGATAGGGTATGTACAAGATCATCATGGAAAAAATAGGCCCTTAAGTGGAAAAAAATTTAGAAAAATTAGAATTAGGAAACTTGAGGTAAAAATTTAAATAAGTTATCTATACTATTTCAAAAATATGTAAGAATAGAATCTGTAGCAAATTGAATGTAGTTTCTAAAGTAATAGGTTTTTTTAAAAAAAATCTATTTGCTGAAAATTTGAAATTTCAATGCAATAGTACTTAAATTTTAGGGAAAAAATAAGAAGTAGGTGTCTTTCTGACCACCCTAACCACAATAAAATGATAATATTTTTTTATAATATTTTAGATTTAAGTAGAGGACTCATGTCCCGATGTGATGAATATTTTTTTGTAATTTTTTTCCAAGTAAATAATTAATTATGAATTTTTTATTACAAATATTAAAAAATATAAAAACTTGTATGTCTGACCACCTTAACTTGGTCAAAACTTCATGAAATTCAATTCTTTTTTTTTAATCCTATAGTATGTGAAGCATAGAATGTGACGCATGTTTCGGATTCAAAAAATGTGATACTGTTTGAAAGCTATAAATATTTTTCAATCAGCCTATCAATTAGGACTTTAGTCGTAATTCAAATAGAAAATGAATAATAATTATTTATTAAATTCAAATTAAAGCATAATTTATATTGGTGGAAAGCTGGGAATCTCCTTTAAAAACCCTTTTCATTTCATCAATTTTGGGTAAGAAAAAAGTCGTCAGCCACATACCCTACACATACCCATCATATCAACACTTTTTGGCCCATCATGATCCTGCACATACCCGACAACCCAAATAGGGTTGACATCAATGAAAATAATCATTGCCAACAATCTCCTCCTTTGTCATTGATGAAAACAAACATATGCTTCTCTCCCCCTTGGATATCAAGGGCAAAGGACATGGCACTGTCATATTATTTATAATATCCCAAAATGGTGTGAGCTCCCCCTTACTATATTATACTCCCCCTAAGATGGAGATTCCCCAAAAATGGATGCTATATACAGGAATAGGTTAAAAAAGATACTGCAAACTTCCACAAAAATATTTACAAGGACAAAAATGCCTTACTTACATCTTTACATCATACTTGGAAGGAGGAATATTCATATGAATTGTTTTTAGTTGCTTCAAGGTTGTGATATAGTCTCTTGTTATTGAGGAGAGCATATGGATTTGACATTCAAATTATGTGCTAGGATTTTTTATTTTCCAGCCCACATTTACTACTTTTTCTAGTAATTTGGATAGTGATACAAGCCACATATTGATTGCCTCTCTTAATAAGTTGAATTGTTGCTTCAACTGATCTCTGACTCAGAAGAAATGACCACTACACATGAATATCTTCAAATTGTTCCCTAATAGATCCATCCATATCTTTTGAAAAATCATAAGTTTCAGCCAACAGTGTAATTTGCGACCCAATAAATTCAATCTAACTTTTGATGTCTTTGGTAGAGCTTGGACACTTCAAACAAAATTGATAAAGAATTTTTGCTTCATTCACACAATCCTTAAACTTTCTATGTTTTTGTGCAACTTATTATGTGCATCGATATACCTATCAGAGGCCTCAATCATTCTTTTATCTTTTACTTTTATCAATGCATCTTGTCCTACCTTTTGCTCCAAGAGAGAGGAGTGATCTTTGAAAGAATACATTAAGATCTTTAACTTTTGTTAAGGATACATCAATATTTACTTCCAGTAATCCTTCTTGGATAATATTCATAGCATTATCAATCAATTCACTTTTCTTTTCATGTTCTTGTAGTATTTCCTTTCTTGCTAAAGTATGCAGGACATCACCAAGTTGTGGCTTATGTAAGGGATAAATGCTTGATAGGTCAACTTGTCCCTCAATGGTGGGTATTTTTAGAAGCTGAGGCATAACTATCAGTTGAAACTACATCTGCATCCCTAGTAGTTCCTTGAAAGAATCTGATGAGGAAGACCCTTGGCTTACAAAATTCTCTTGCTTCTCTATATTGACGTCCTTTGAATCATGAACATTTTTAGGATTACCTTTTACCTTTTGTTCCTCATTTTCTTTCTCCTTTTCTTCTAGATTTCCTTCTTTTCTTAATTCCATATCGAAGATAACATTTCCTTCTTTCTATCCAAAAATTTCTTTCATTTCTTACATATTTGCTTTCATCAAGGAAGGAACATTATGATCTTTGTCAAATTTAGTTTGAGGTGACATCCTCATTTTATTCTAATCCTCTGCACCTTGTGCATTTGTGCTTTTTAAAGGAGTGATCTCCTCATCATGTTTAGCATTTACAACTTCCATGTCATCAGTAGTTACATTTTCTTTAGAAGTGGATGGATTAACAATATGAGTATTCACATCAGGCATGTTTTGTGTATCAAAGATATCTGAAGGAGTTTGATCCTTGATTATTTCAGCATTCCTTAATCCTTCCAATATTTTTGCTACCTTTTCAACTATTTCCTTTTCCATACTTTTTATTTCTTCTTTGTCCTTCTCCGTTAGAATATTTATCTTTGTTTGATTTTGAATACTTGAGCCTAATATTGGGACAATTTTGATCATGGGAGATAGATACCCCAACCTTTTCTAGTGCCTACTGCCTCATTTTGGATTCTTCAGTAGCAACAACACTCCTTTTGTTGCTAATAACATTTGTCAAACTTAGCGAAAGATGATCAATGATTTCATTAAGATCCATGTTAAAAATTTGCATAAATGTAATGATTTCCTTTTCAATTATGTTCTTGACATCATGATATGATTCATCATAAGTAGCAATGACTTCCTTCAAAGCATCATGTTGCACAATTGCATTGATGGTAGCATCAAGTTGTAGAGGCACATGTTTGGAAGTATCTAGAGGAGACTTCAATGTTTCTTCATCAATTTCCTTTTCATAAATATTTCTTTTTCTTCTTCTTGATTTGTATTCTTCTTTCTTCTCTTCAAAGCATATAATTTTATCTCTTCTTCTTTAACTTCCTCATAATAAACTACATTTATTGGAGTAATATTTTCTCTTTTTTCTTTATGTTTAGGTCTTGGGTTCTTTCTTTCTATAGTTTTGGTGTTTATCAAAATATGAGTAGCAGCTCTTTTTCTTCTAAGAGGAGTTTGAGTATGTCTGAAAGTAGTGGTAGTGTTAGAAGAAGATCTACTTGTCCTTTTAGATGTTGGAATAGCAGCAATGGCATGAGATGCTTTTACAGAACCTTTAGGAGACCCAAACATCTTTTTCAGCTCAGACACCATCTTTCCTACATTCTTCTTTTATGTTTCTTCTACCCTCTCCTTAATCTATTTGTTGGTGATTTTATCATATGTACCAAACCTTTCAATAGAATGATCCCTAGGTTGGTTGAGAAAAATGTAAGCATAGGAAATAAAATTACCATCACATGTTCATAGGGAAGCCTTGTAATCCATGAAGTCCTTGGTTTGACCACTTCCATGTAACTATTATCTTTGTTCACCATAAAATTTATTTCATTTTTGTACTTATCCACAACATGTGATGGTATTCTATCTCTCTTTTTCATTTCACTATGGAAGTTTTTAAAGAAACCCAAAAACATTGTGTTGCATTGAGTGGTGTCTAGAAAACTACGCATATGATCCTTTATTTGGTGTGCAACAAGAATATTCTTCTTCTAGACCACATTCTTAAAACTAGGAATTTCTTTCATGAAGTAGAACATAAGACAAATGATCAAGGTACCATATCAGAAGTTGTAGCAAGATTCCTTGGGTTTTTGTAGATTTAATTCCATTCATGTTTGTAGTGTTGCAATGTTAATTATGATTTTATTGTTATAATTTTATATTATAGATTGCTTAATTTTATAGTTTTTAGTAACTCTATTAGAGTTATATAGAATTGAACATTGAAAATGAAGCAACTTCATGAAAATCTCAAATTCTTGAGGAGTTTGATGCAAGAAGAAAAACAAACTACACATAATTGGGTAGTTTCTCAAATTGAATCTTTAATTTTAAGGTATATCAAGTATTTATACATGTGCTTTACATTTTCCTTCATTTACTTATGTTTTATTATCAATTCTTATCATGCATGCTCAATATAATGCTTTGATTTTGTTATCATGTTGATTTTGGGATTAGATTTTACTAAGTACTCAAAATTATGATTGTGAAAATCATACTCATTTAGACTATAACTATTTTCTTAAGTTAAAAAGTTCAATAAATTACATCTTGAATCATCAGATTGAGTTTATTCTTCCATGCAATCATAATCAAATGCATCATATTAATCATTCTTGTCTTTGTAATACTCAACATAACCTTCCTTGGAAGATAAATTTTCATCCTTGTTTATTAAGGGAATTTTTAAATTCAAATAAAACAAATTTAGACAAAAGAAACTCAATGTATATTATATTTTATTGTATTTTAACTCTATATAACTCATTGAGGAAATTGGAATGTTGGAAAATAATGGATTCTTTCAGATATTGATATTCCATGAAATTATATTATAAATATACATCAAAGAATATATCCTATATCTTCTACCAATAGGTATATCACTCCTTTGTATCGCATAACCAATCCTTCACACTTTATTAACTATTTTAGTTATATCATTAGCTAAATATTTAGAAGTATACAAGTATCAATTTCTTACATCTCTATCATGGTCATAACTAGTTATATATAGCTAAGACCATCCTTCTTAAACTAGTTTTAGAGTGCATAATTCTTACCAAACCAAGTGCATAGTTGTAGGATTGTGTGTGCTCTATTCACACATGCCCGTGTACATAAATGCACTTCGTTGCCCTTTGTTTATCCTTCCCATTCATTTTTTCTCTTTGCTTCCCTTTGTTCGTCATATTTATCACATGTGTGCAAAGGGAATTAATGGATTTTAATGAATTTCTACTCATTCATCTCTTCCCTTTGCTACCATTTCCACAACACCCATTATCAAAATAATGTATTTTCTTATGTCTTGGTTGATGCTATTTGTACAATATCTTGATTTTCTTAAAGGAATGACACACATTATCTAAAAAATGTCTTTTCTTATACCTCCATCTATAAAAAAAAAATATTAGATTCTCATTCCAATGTTATTGGCACACAAATTTGTATGTTGATGCTAGGACATACCATGCACTTGGTGACTACTACAACCATGGACATGGTAGCTACTCCTAGTGGTTTATATTCTAATTTCTATGGAAGATCCTTTGGCACCTCTTATTTCTTAGGCTCCATTTGATTGCACATCAAATCCACTACCTATTCATTTGAACGAGAAATCCATTAATTCATATTTCTTCACATGGTCTTCTTCACATACCTACTCATTTCAACGAGAAATCCATTAATACCCTTTGAACACATGATAAATTCCCTTTGATGCCCTTTTTTTTGTCATTTTTTAACTTAGACCTTGTCACTATCATCTTATAGATCCTCTTCATGCATTCCCTCTTCATGCCCTTTGCTACCCTTGGGTTTGTAGAGATGTAGAAAGGAGAGATGTGGGATAAGGAGAGATGATTAAATGTAGTAAAAAACTTAAGATCTATAATAATACTAATAAATTTATGAAAGTGTTTAGAGATTTCAATCTTTATGATAGTCTTTAGTGTAATTGATTTCAATGATTTTGAAAAGGTGTCAAAATTAGTTTTCAAGGCTATAATGATAGTTTTAGGATTAGTTTGAGATTTGTGTATGAGATTTCTTTGCTCTATCGTACAATTATGGAACTAATGTCATTGCATATATTCTTCTCACATTTGGGGGAAAGCATGCATTCCCTCTTCATGCCTTTTGTTTCCCTTTTTTTTTTAATGTTTGAACATAGAGCCCCTCACTTACTATCAAACCTACAACTCATTGCATTTGACTGCCCTTTGATAGTTAAATGCCTCTTTGGACTATCATATATTGTACATTATAATTTCATGACTAATTTCAGATTTTTGTAAGTGTAGAGTAGGGGGATTTTTCACCCCCAAGACTCTAGGTCACGGTAGAATCCCAAGGAATCAACTACCCTAAACTACCTTAGATGGTTTAACAAGTTAGGAGAGAGATAGACAGACAGGGGTTGAAAAGGAAGGACAAGAAGCACACTACTTTCCTTCTGCTAAAGATAGGTGTTTCAAAAACTAGGTGATCCAGCCTCAAAGGTTTCAGACTATTGACTAGACAACACACTATCTGAGGACAGTAGCACGGGATCTGGACTCTGGCGTGACGCACTAGCATCCCAGGGATGCACTAGTATCCTATACAGATAAGGGTTTATCAAGAAGATAGAAAATGTTAAGGGCCTATTAACGGCCTGAATAATGAAGTTTTCACAGTTTTACAAAGAAAATATAGAAACAAAATAGTACAACAACAAGAATAATTTAAGTTGTTCTAAGGGAAAAATGATAGAGAAGAGTTAGAAATTATACCTTTCACATGTAATAAAATCTTCTAGTTGATTCCAAGTAACGAGTCTGCACGTACACATAAAAGAATGAGAAAATGTTGGTGTTTTGTTTGAGGTCTTAATGAAAATGGATACTCTCCCTTCAAGTATGAAATCAAAACACTTTAACAAGAATAAAAACTAATGTGCAAAAATCTGCAACAAGATCATAGCTTTTATATTCAACTTCTTCAACATAGTTTTTCCAAACTTTAGAAATGCATACAAAACCCTTTGAAATCTGATTACAACAAATAAATCATTCTCATGGACTTATGTAAATTAATATAAATGAGTTTCAAACTGACCTATGATAGGAAATGAAAAAACTGCATCAAAAACAACTATTTCCCTTCACATACAACCTCAACCCACAACCTATAGTGGCAATCTTCAACCTGCAATTGTTCCTGTCTTGCACAAAAATATCATAACCTCAAATTTATGTCTTCAAACCATCATACCTGAAACAAAACATCCTTTCCACCTTCTCCAAGAAAATTCACACCTGCAACAACAACCTACACAATCTAGCCAAGAATGGCTACCAAAACCAAGTCCAAATTGTTTGTAATCTTCAAAAACAGGCTCCCAAAGCTTCTCCAAAAAAAATGCATGACCAATTTGGGAAGAGACCTCCAAAAATAAATTCCAAAAAACTTCCATAATATTCAAAATGATTTTCTCAACCCACTCCCACTAAAATTGCCAAAATGGGAGTCTATTCCGAGATTTTAGGGTAGTTTCCAATG
>VDFB02270651.1:681227897-681333720 GCA_007258455.2 Sequoia sempervirens | reverse complement strand
AGTGACATAAATTCACAAATTGAATTGGTAGAAAGCATAAGTTAGGATATGCCTTCCCTGTGAAGATAGGGGTATATTCTTGTACTAACATGTAAAATTCCAAGAATGTAGAGATTGCATTGGAAATATATACTATGGAGTTGGACAATGATCCAAGGGATAAATTTGACCCTATTGGAAAAATAAGAAAAGTTATACATTCATTCTTCAAGCATGAGCCTGCCCTAGAAGATCATTGGGCCAATTGTGAGGAAGAATTTGAAGTGAGAATGAAAGATTACATTAGCTGATAATGAATATGATAAAATATTGCAACATAGCTTGGGTGTCTAAATAACTAAGAGAAAATGGGAAATTTTTTGATCCCATCTACAATGGATATGGTAACTACAATTAGCCAATCTACAATGTAGATTATTTTGTGTAAGAAGATGACAATACAGACACCAGGCCTGTGAATGTTAAGGCCTATTCCAAAGGTGGTTAGTATCTTCCTTACCAATGATAGAGTTACGCAAGTCTTAGTTCTCAATAAAAAAATAAATTATACGTGAGGAATCATATGCAATTGATTAAAAACAAAAGGAATCATCTTCAAAGGCTACCTCAAAGAAGAGAAAGGAGAAGGAAATAATTAACATTGGATAGAGTGAAAAAGAAGATGAGGAAGAAGTTCCTCTAATTAGGATTAAAAGAACAATATCTCTTCATTTGCCACAATAACACAAAAGGAAGTTTCTTATACCCCTTCCTTTTCTCCTCCATATGAGTCTCCTTTTCCTTCACCTCCTCCATCTCCTCATCCTCAAAGAAATCCCAGTCTTTCTCCATCTCCACCTCCATATAAAATTCCATAATTTCTTCAAAATTATCCCCCTTATGTTACCACTTCTTGATTCCCTCCACCTCCTCCATCTCCATTAGGTGATGTTCCTCTCCCTCCTCCTCAAGAGAAAGACGAACTTCCCTCAATAGAAGTTTCATATAGAAGAGGAGTTGAACTTGAAGAAGAGACAATCACAACAGTAGAAGATCAAATAGAAGAAGTGTAGATGAGGGGATTTTCTATTCTAAAGATGATGAGGTATCATGGAGAAAATATCCATCAACTACCTCAAAAGATCTAGCTTAGGTGACAAGATAAAATGACGAAGAGTACCTATTCATGTTTACAAAAAATTAAAAGGCAAGAGTTCCAAAATCTGAAAGAGCAAGGCATATAGGTCTTCTAGGAAAACTAACAAGCTCTTGGCCAAGGATGATAGAATGGTACTTGGACATCCCCATAATGTGTTGGTATCTCGTATGGACCAAAAACTAAGAATGTCTCAGAAAATAACAAAGTGGCTACTAAATTTTTTAATAACTAGAAACTCTTAAAATGCTATGAAACGATATAGGATAACAAAAATTAAATTAATTTAAACTAAATGTAAGATTTGTAGTACCCCTCCATTTATGCTTATGTTTTCTCACTGATTGGTTTTCACACTCATTAGACTGCATAATTTTTGATATTTCATCGCTGAGCCATGATAGTGGATTTATTCTGTGATATGATGATACATTGTATGGTGATTACTATTTTTAGACATGTTTTGAGATAGCGTAGATGTTTACTTTTAGATGATTCTTGCTATGTATATGTTTTGATGGGACTAATAGTTATTTATTTCGTTAGTTTAATGTGACGTGTATTGGTGTGGAGAACGGAATCGCATCACTCGCTTACGAGTGCCCTGTGATGTCTGTGATTTTCTCCACACGATGTGCCTATACAATGGATTATATACATATGCATGTTATTGCTTACACAGAATTAGGGGAGGTACATGACACCGACTCCAATTCCGGTTATACGTTGATTGGGAGAGATAGTAGTTTGGTTCACCCTAGTCTAGTCTATAACCCGGACACTGTACATTGTCAGTTTTAGTTTGAGTCATAGGTTGTCTTGCATTCTTCTGTTTGGTTAATTGCTTGAAAGGAAAAATGTCAATTTAAATAATAGTTAATTATGTTTTATTTATTATTATTTAAATTAATTATTAAATGTTGAAGAAATTAGTTGCTTGTTATTTAATTAATTAATTAGCTTGTTTGGTTAAATGGTTTGATCTTAAAAGATTAAATTTATTTAATTAAATTAAATTAATTAAATTAAATGTTTTAAAATTGTGTGTGAATAGATTCAATATTTAAATTAAATAATTTGTGGAAATGGTATTTTTGGTTATTAAATAAATTTTTGTATTTGGAAATTGTAAATTTAAATAAAATAAAATAAATGCATGCAATTTGAAATTTGATTTTTAAATTTAAATAAATGAATTAAACCATGCAAAATTTTGAAAAGGCAAGATTGCTGAGAAGTGGTTAAAAGATATTTTGCACTTCTCGACATGTGTGCTAGTGCATTTATTGATTATTGTTGAAGAATTGTTCACGGAGGTTAATTGGGATCTGGAAATATCATAGAGGCTATTGAATTTTCTTCACGGAAAAATATTTTGGTGCTCTGTAAAATTCTCTGTATATGCTTTTTGGTATTTTGTTGCAATTTGGTGGAAAATCTCTGGTTGTTGTTTGGGCTTTGTATCTCGGGAAAGAATTGTGGAAGCTACAGGCAAAGATCTTCACCAGTCAATTTTCAAAGCACAGGAAAACAGGTAATCTTCTTGTGAATTTATTTTGTTTGTTTTGGAAAGGAAAGTATGTGAAAAGATATTAAAAGTAATTCAAATCTCTGTGTTTCTCGCAAAGAAATTATTTGTTGTATTTGTCTTATGAAGTTTTGATAAGAAAAGAAGAAAACTTCTGTAGTTTATTCTCTTAAGATAGTATTTAATTTTTTGAAGGGAAATATTCGTTGAATAAGGAAATTGAATCCTCCGGGAATTATTTAGGTTTTGAATTGGAAATACTGTGCATGTTCTTTTGAAAACCCCGGAAGAAACTTATCATTTCCCCAATTTCCCCACTGAAACTTTGTGGAAATTATTTATTTTCCCAGTATGAAACCCTGTAGATTTGTATAGATATATATATATATTAATATATATGCATATACATATATCTATACATATATATATCATCATATATACATATATAAATTGAATAGTGAAAGGCACTTTGTTTATTTATATGAAAATTTAATTGTGAAATCGCCGTACGAAATTCGTGTTAAATTTCGTTTATGCGAAATAGATAATTCGTAGAATTTTTGACTGTATTTAAATGTCAATGTATAAAACACAGTCTTATGGAGGGGGCCGCGGGGCTACCCCCACAGCCGCCCCCATATGGGGCGACGGCTACTACATAGCCGCCTCCCTGTATGGGGAAGGCTGCCGACTGGTAACCACCGTGGCTATGTGTAAACAACATTCCATATAAACTTTGGAAAATTTGTGTTTCATTTAAAACCCACAAAAAAAATTGACAGTTTTTAATTCGAAAATAATTTTGAATTAGGGTTTCAGATTTATAATAATAATATATATATATATGTATATATGTATATGTATATATGTATATGTATATATATATATTATTTATATGTTATTTAAATAATTTATTTTAAAAATTTACATTTATTTTGTATGAAATAAGAAGTGTTTTTGTGTATAAATATATATGTTAGGAACAACATTAGTTAGATATTTAACAGAAAGGTTTAAATAGAAAACTTGATCGATATTGATTAGTAAAATTGTGAAAGTTAAAATTAGAATTAAATCATGTTATATTCTTAATTGGTTGTGAAAAGAATTGTATTTAAGTTATTATAATTACTTGTTAATTCTTTTCAATGATTGGATTTAGTATATCCGAACAATAGACATATACTTGCCTTGATTTCCTTTTAGTCATGTTCTTTTGGGAAAATTGGGAAAGTCTTAGTTGAATAAGTCTTCCAGAATGAATAGTATAGAAAGGGTGTATTATTGTTCAAATATATTTCTTGAGTTGACTTGGGTTGTGCAAGTGTTAGATTATGGTGTTTTGTTACCTGGTTTATGATAAAAGTCTTAATGACCATTGTGGGTCATTTGTTATTATGTGATGTACTTTGTGCACTTTGTAAACCCTAGTCATGAAAACTTAGAAATCCATGTTATGTTTAGGGGAGTGGCTTTTTGTAAGGGCCGACACACAAAGTGGTGTCAGGGTAACTTACAAAGGGTTAATAAGTCAGTGATAACTAAAGAACACAATAGTTAGATTAAAACTCTTAACAAGATGATTATGCCTCACTTATGACTCTTGAGTTACTTCAGTCTTGAGTATAAGATGAGAAGGCCTGGAATGGAAAATCAGTGTCTTGTTTCATCAAAAGATATTCGATTCCGCAATGATTTGCAATGGGGCCGGGTTTCGTAAGAGGTTACCAGGGTAACCCGTGTTGGGGGCCGGAACCTAGGAAGAAACACCAGGGTAACCTTTGCAATATTATGATGACACTCCACCTAAAATAACAGTCAACCTTGTGTATGTAGTACATTCAATTGTCTTAAATCTGGAAGCAATGTAACCATCAGTTAGTTATGTATTTGTGTCTAGGGTTAGTAGATTATGTCTAGGTAACCATATTACTATCTCCTAGCCTGGGGGGTGGACCTACGGGTACCACATGGTTGGGTGGAACATGCACCTTACTCTGTTGGGTCCCCAGTTTTGTGATCATGGCGTCGAGAACTTCATGGATGGAGAGCTCGTACTTGAAATAGATGTACTTTCTTTATTGCATTATTGTAATACTTGTATTGAAAACATCCCTCAATTGTTTATGAGGTGAACATTGTAAAATGTAATTATTATTGAACTACCTCATCAGATGGATGAGCATTGTAATACTTTATCAAATGCAATGTATGAAACATGTTAGTACTTTATGTTATTTTGAATGGAATTCAATGTTATGCAATGTTTATCTTTATGTTAATGTTAATTAATATGTGCAATGCGAAATACTAAAGTCGTCTATGGAAACTCAAAGTAGTGTAACGTCGCGTAATTTAACAAAATGTATGCAACTAATTAACTTAATAATTATATATTTTTAAAAAATTATTACTCTTTTATACACAATTGCAACATTCCTTAGGTTATTATGAGGGAATTACAAGATTGATGATAAAATAAGAGGAAATGAAGAAAATACACATAGAGAACTAGGAGATGAAGCCTCCAACAAAGCATTATCTTTAGTACCTGTACACATAAGAGCAAGGGAAAATGTTAAAGCTATTTAGGGATTTGCCTTAGTCAAATCCACGCTTTGGTGTTTCCACCTCCATAGATAGCCAAATAGGATAGAGATAAATAAAATGGATGTGATAGAAGAAGAAATAGATATACTAGAAAAATATGCTAACTAGATTTAAAAGATAATGTAATGAATAAACCATGGTTACCCTCCTTTAGCGAAATGAGAATGTTGAAAGGGAGAGGCTAAAATCTCCAAGCTTGAGAGAAATATGCTAATAATACCAAAGCTTTAATCTGGAATGGCTAAGAGAGAAAGAAGATGCAATGGAGATGGTGGAATAGAGGTAAAGAGACTACTGTGATGAAGAAAGAACAAGAGAGTGAAAATCTTGTGAATTCCTTCTTGTGTAGAAAGAGAGTCCAAAATGAGGTGTTTTAGGGAGGTTTATGCATGTGAGAGTCATCCTAGTGCATCTATGAGCTAGCAATGGCATTGCATTCATTGATGGGAAAGAAATATAACATCAATTTCTACTGCAATCAAGAATTTTTTTAGGACATTCAAATGGTGCACAAATTTTTGTGTGGTGCATGTTAATCTAATACATTAATCTACCTTAACGACAAGAAATGAACAGATTAAGAAATTAAAGATTAAATTAAAAGGTAATATTGTATTATTTTCTTTAATTTATCTAAACAGGAGGCTCATGGGATGTGAAATTGCATAGGATGTAATGTACGACATTACATTTTTTCCCCACTTTAGTGAGCATATGAATTCTAGCAGATGTGAGCCAAAGTAGAGAGAGAAAGAGGTTTAAGAGAATATACCCAAGACAAAGAGGATGGAGGTATTTGATCCTATATATGCAATTGTTATGTGAGCCAAGACACAAAGAGGGCATGGTGCTTCCATCCTACAAAGATGACTGTAAATTCACCACAAACATGTTAGTTGTAAACAAACATGCTAGGAAAAAAAGTGAAAAAATAGATATAATAAATCAAATAAGATATAAAGATGAAACTAATAAGTATGGCTAGCAAGTTGTGTTATGCTAGAGACCATACAATAATTTGATAGGCCTGTGGCTGGTACAAGTTGCATTGCAGGACAACTAGAAAAAAGACAAGTCTTTTTAAGTTGCTCCTAAGCTAGATGACGAGATCATAAGATAACTTGATATGGTATCCCCCTTAGAATGATATTTACTACACCAAGAAGAAAAAACAATTCTAATGAGAAGAAAGATAGAGAGATTTTGTATCATGACAGACATAGTGAGACGTATCCATGGAATGTTATCGTGTGAGGGATAACACATAAAATGTACACCATCAAGAAAAATAAGAGATAAAATGATTGAAAGAATAAGGATATCCAAGTATTTGGGGTCAAAATTGATCATAAAAGGTATATATAATGTAAATTATATGAACTTTCATCACCCCCCAAATAGATTTGAATGAGAAGAGAACATGAAGACAAATAAAAATATAGATCAAAATGGAAGAGGCCTAAATTCCTAGACACTTTGCATCATCCCTCGTGTGAAAAGAAAATTAATTTACAACAAATAGTAGAATGATGAAACACAAAATAATTTATGAATTTTTTTTTTCCTATATCCAAGTACCTACAAGGGCACCAAGGGTCCTCTAAGGGAGAGAAAAAACATAAATAAACAAGTATGGGGGAACATAAACAAAAACACAAATATAATCAAAAGATAAGAAGAGGTACTTCTCTATTCAAGCATATCTAACAAGTCATCTTGCTCCCAATCTAGATCATTGTAAGGGGAGGGACGATGAGCTCATAGAGTAAGGCCAATTAGATTAGTTCTGGGTGACTCACTTGTAGAAAGGTCCAATGAGGAGTCTTCTTGACCATTCTTATCTAGGATATCCTACGAGGCTAATATCCTTGATCTAAAAAGGATGGATGGTAGAGTTTGAATATCCTCCAATGAGTCCCACATGCACTTCTCTAGAGTGGAGTATAGTGATTGAATAGAAGGAGTTTGAGAGACTAGGGAGTCATTGCTAACCTTTGGAATAGGGAAAATGAAAAACTCCAAGGAATAAGGAGACACCTCCGCCACAAGAATAGAACAAACCAAACTAGAACAAGGTGGAGAAGATGAAGACAAATTTTTATGACCATCCTTCCGAATGAGGTCATGCTCTAATTTTTGCTCAAGAGAAGGATGTGAAACCATCACATTAAAAGTGAAAGAAAGGGAAGAATAAAAAGGATCCAAATTAGATATGACCTTCATGTTAAGCCATAGACTCATAAAAATGAGGAAGATAAGGTAAATAAGTGATCAAAGGAGGCTTCAAAGAGGGAGAGATGAAAACTTGTATCCACTTAGGATAAGGTTGATTAGGATCCATTGAGGAAGCCAAAAGCAAGAATAAAGCAATGGAAATAGAAAGATGAATAGAAATATAACCAATAGAATCAAAGACAAAAGCATAAACAAAGATAGAAGAATCATTGTCGGTCTTCTGCAAGGTATCACATGCCCATGCCAATGTCAGTAAATGACACTTACACTCATACATAAGTTGGTTCCAAACATTATGAATACTAGGAATAGAATCCTAAGAATAATTTGAGGTCTCTTGCTCCACTAGAGGAGTAATATGTATGGTTGTTATGTATAAAAGAATAGGCTCCCTAGGGGGAACATGAGGTGCCACAAAAATAGAGACCTGAGTCTCAACCATGGGATACTCTCCTTTCTCTTCTTTGGAAGTAGGTGGAGGAATGGGAGGAGGCCTCAGGGGATGAGATGTAGGAAAAACACAAGAAGAACTAACTCCAGATGCAGGTTGCCCCTTATCATACAACGTAGGGCAAGGGATTGTAGGAAAATCTAGAAGTTGGAAAACCTGAGGCTTAGATTTCACCAATGCGAGTGCAATTGCATTTCCTTTTCTTGTGCTAAGAACAATACAAGGGACAAAGGACATCACTGGAAGTTGTGAAACTTGAGCAAAAGAAGGTATATCCATAGAAGCATGCTTTTTTGTAGCCCTCAAGGAGGAAGGCACAAAAGAAAAATCACGTTGTTGTGCACACATAGGTGCCTAGCGAGATGGTGGAAACAAAGAATTAGGGTTCAGAACTCCACTCTTGTACTTAAATTAAGCCTTGTATAATAAATCTCCATGCAGTGGTAAAGTTCCACTTGGAGCATGCCAAAAAAGATCTAATGAAAAAACCTCCATGTGACTCAAGTGGTTTGTACCTAATGTCATGAAGATTGTGCACTATGCGATCATGAGGGAAATTCAAACACTTATGGATTACTGATGCAACAACACTCATGGAAACTATCCATGGAATGCCTTGTCTCACTTAGAATAGGTCAAATTTAGGAATTATAGTAAATAGAACATCAATAGAATTAGGTCCAATAAGGACCGTCAAAGAAATAGAACTAATAGATGGTACAAAAAGTCCATTATGAGTGTAGATCATATACTTTGACTCCTTGTATTTTTCCTTATATAAACTATTAATAAAGAGTGTCTCCTTTGTGATAACATTAACTCTATTGGTAGGGTTGACCATAACACTAGTTACAATGTTACCATTGACCTGAGCAAGGATGTAAAGAGGAGAGTGTTCCCTATTAACAGTGAAGTCATGTGGTGTGAAAGTTATGTTAGAACCTTATTTGTATGAATCACTAGAGGAATAGGAGTAAATGAGACTATTGTGCCTATTGCACACATGCCTCGTTTAGACCGGGGACCCCCTCTTTTTGTTTTTCTTTTGTTGGGTCAGTTCACATTTTCCTCAATTTTTGAGCCCCTATTTTTGAGCTTAGGATGGCCATGTGCCTTAAAATTTTTGAAATCAATCTTGGTTAGGCCACTCACCCAAATTTTGGGAAGTTTTAAGGATTTGTGGGAATTGTCTTGTAGGTTTTTCCCTGCAGAAGCCTCCCCATCCTTCATCAGTCGTGTGTCCTACTTTGTGGGTTTCCATTTGTGGATTTCTTGCTTCTATTCCCAATAGCATTCCTCCTACGTCCACCTACAATAGGATTTCCGCATAATGCGCTACTTGGTTCTTTCGACAACATCCTCACATCTTGGGGCTTCCATGTGGCATGTCTTGACACAACCTTTAACTTGGTGCCTTCTATACATTGAATTTCCACTCTCCCACCAATTTCATGTACAATGCAAGCTTGTCATTAATGGGCGCATTTATGGCAAATGAGTCTATATAAGATACTGTTTAGCTTGCATTTTCACTAGTTATTTTTGAATTTGGAGGAGAGAGATACTTTAGTGTGCACATAAAAGCTTGAGGATTCAAGCTTTGACTGTATCCGCTAGTCACACGACACTGATAAGCCGTCAAGTGCTTTTGAGTTGTCTATTCACTTTGGAGCTACTTAGGCTTTCTAGGTTTGATGAATTGTTACGGCCAATAAGTTTAGTATAAAGCCCCAGTTTGTTCTTAAATGAAAAAATCTATGTTTGAAGCCTGCATTGTTGTGGATCCTCATTAGCAGAACTACACTCTCTTTATGGAATTTGAGAGGCTCAAATAGACATGAAGTTCATGCCCCTCTAGTTCACGTGGCTAGGACAAGGGTTGGCTAAGTCTTTAGGATTTGTAAAATGGAAGAATGACCCCCTTTTAACCTGGTTCCTCACAACCTGCTTCATGTGGGATTTCATATATTGAGGTCTAACTTTCCTGACTCTAAACGGCCTCATAAGTGGCATAGAAAATTCCTTCATGTGGGTAGTTGTAGTGGGAACTCCGCTCGTCCAAAACTATTCCTAATGGCTTCTCAAGTATAGTTCCCTACATTGCACCCCCCCACATCCTCCACTAAAAGATTCATTGATCGACACTTTCAAATCCTTAAGTTAAAGACTCATGTGAGTCTAACATTGCATATCACAACTTCCTCACCGCCATCACTAAACGACAAAGCAATTATGGCTTCTCGTTTAGCGAGTCCTCATATTATCCTCATCCAATATCACCAAAATAATCAAAATTTCAAAATCTTTGGGTAACAAGTCCTTCATGGGTCCACTCTTATAGCTTGCGGTCCATATAATGCCACCCGCCTTAAGCCGCTATCTAATGGAAAACACCTAATGGTGCCCTGCCTCACGACTCCCACATGACTAACTTCCACAACCAATAAAAAGATAGATTTTTCAAAGAAGATAACTAAAAATAAACTTTTATCTACATGCAAAATGTTGTAACTGTAATTGACTAAAGCAACACACATTTTAGGGTCTTGTCTTGTGAAACTCCACTTGCGGGTTTCCGTATCCCCAAAGATGTTTTTGAAAGCTAAACCTTTACGGCTTCCCACCCTGTATTGTTCACATCGTTCTCCTCCATGTGCCTTAACATGAAACAAATAACTTTGAAAGTAGTAGGTAAGGGCACCATTGTAGGTCCACTTTTGTGGACCACCGTCAATGGAAGGCCATCTCTTCCCAGTCATTGTTTAATGGCAACAAATAAATGGCTTCCCACCTCACAGCCTCCACATCGCCAATTCCACATGAACTTAAAAGGTTACTTTGATTAGAGGAATGACTCCAAAGACTTCTAGCCTGTATTTCCCCCACATGCCTAACAGATTTTCTTTACATTTGCTTGATGTTTGAACCTTGCAAGAATTCCACACTAGAACTTTTCCTACAAAATTTCATCCTCCCAAATCCGTTTCTTACAACATTTATCCTAGAAGCTTCCAATAGGTAGAAACCCACACCTCCAAACCCACAAATCTGCAAAATTCACAAACGAACTCAGAATGATAGAATTTGATGATCTTTCAAGAATATGTGAATTCATCTAATAACACTTTGGTATGATTTAACTAATGTTTTGTACTCTCAATTTATTAAGGCACTTATTGCATGTTTTGTGTTTAAAATTTATGGAACTAGTAGAGCAACTAGTAGAGAAAATGGAAAAAAGGAAAGAAAATCACAAGAACTCAAAAAAGGGAGGAGAAAGCTAAGATGAAGTACAAGTTCCATGGTGTAGAGTGCACTTCAAAAATCACTTTGAATTGGGGCAAATTGAAAGATACTAATCTGGGGCATCTCAACATTTATGAATTTTGATAGAGGGTCCTAGTCTACCCTACAATAGAGGAGGCCTTGAGAATAAAGCAAAGTGGACTTGAAAAAGCAGGAGGCTTTCCTCCCACCCTAGTTGCTCTAGAGTTGGTCTTTGCATGCCGAGAGTGCAATTACCATTAAACTAGGAGAATAATCACTATCGATGGGAGGGTACTAGGTAATTTGACTCTCATGTCCATTGGGAAGATGTTTGGCATTCCATTGTTTGATAAAATGGATGAAATCAAGGAGTACACCTTGAATGTCTGGAAGGAAGATCCCACGAGTTGCAAAAGAACTATCAACTAAACATGGCTATTAGAAAAGAGGGGTAGTGCCAACAAATTCCCCGAGAAATTGTACAAAAGTGACATTGGAGAGGAAATCAATGACTTTGTAATGCTTTTGAGTAGAGTAATGGGCCTCTCCACTTCCTCACTCTTTGAGAAGTGGATGTTCAATTTTGTGGAGGAGATCCTTCAAAGAGAAGTTTCACTTGGCCAAGATTATTAGTGAGAACTTGCACAACCAATTTGTGGTAGTAAAGAAAACTTTAGAGTTCTACATGACCTCCTATCTGGTATACCTTTTGGTAGTGAAGCTACCTTACAAAGGATTAGACTATGTTGGCACCTTGGGAACGAAGAAGGGGCAGAATCGAGTGTTTAATTGTTACCTATAGCTTCAATACATAAATTTCAAGAAATATTACATAAGGGTCAATGATGCCTTTATCACACACATCATCCAAAACTTAGTAGGAGATTACCACAGAAGGATGTTCCATAGTGCCAAGGTGATGGTAAAAGGTTCTGGGTACTGGTTGATCCATTTCCCCAAGTTTACATACATAAGAGTTGAGGGATTCTCTGGATTCCAATACCAACTACCTCACTACCCCAATGACATAATTATATTGCTGGAGCTTATTCAATAGCTACAAACTTCCCACACCCTATTGTATAACAAACATCATGTTGGGGTCCCATATACCCTTACAATTGTACAAGGATTGTGGTCCTGCCTTGCTACCCCTTGCATGAAATACTCCGAGAAAGAGCTTTTAGAGTGCAACTTTGAGTTGCACACATAGAGAGGAGGCTTGGATATTTTTAGAAAACTAAAGAAACATGTTGGAAAGTAGTATGCCTATTGGCCACACATCGAATATTTTTGGGCCAACTATGATGATGACCATGAGGTCTAGAGGCGGCATTACATGAGGATGGCTACCAAATTTCTGAGGTCCATCAACCTATATCTAGTCCTCAATCAGATTGTTTAATATGACAATGTTCTCGATGAAAGGTATAATTCTTTGATCAATGTGTCATTGCCCATGATAGACTGGGATGAGCCGGAGGTGACAAATCTAGATATTGTCACTCGTCTAATAGAGAAAAGGACAAAGAAGTGGCTAGATGATCAGGTAGCCCAACTACACAAACAAGGTGTAGAGCTAACCTATGTGGAGCTAGAAGATGAGATGGAAAGTGAAATAAATAGTGGCATCAGTGTGAGCTCTTCAGGTGAGGCTCCTAAGCCTCCACCTGTTACAAGATCCAAGAAAAGAAAAGACACATCTGAGCGGTAGCCAAAGTAAAAAGTATACACCAGGAAGGCTATCGAAGGACATAGGCCATTGAAGAAACCAAAGAGAATGGGAACCTTTGTTCCCGACATGCCTGCTATCCAAGAAGAGGGGTCTCTACCCCAATAGGAAGGAGAGTATGAGAAACCATGATCACTACCACCCACCACCGCTACACTCGGATCAACCATTGCCACTACACCATCTCCCTCCAAAACTCAATCACTATTTGTCTCATATCGGCTTACTGTGGACATCTCTCTCCACCTCACCTCTGCTTCTTTGACTACTCCCATGTTTTTACTTGACTCCTCTTCCTCTACTACGTCCCCATTGTCATCCTCTTCACTCCCACCTTCATTTCCAACCATCTCCACTCTACCACCTTCTATGCCTACAACTTCCATTCCACCTATCACTTTGCCAAAGATTTTCATCTCATACTTGTAGAACATGCCACCTTCAATTCTCTGATGTTATTCTAAATTTGCAAGTTAAAATGCTTATGGCCCAACTAGCTACTACCTTACCTCTCCCTCCACCTCCTATTGAGCCTCCTAAGATGGAGGCTACCATGTAGATTTTTGAAGAGATGGAGAGGTTAAGTGCGAAGCAGCCTAAAGAAACAATAAAGAATATTGCTGACAAACTTGAGGAATCTGATTGTGAAGACTTCTTTAAGCACATTAAGGGAGGATTAAGAGTTGATTTGGATGAAGTGGCCTCTAATGAAGAAGGGTAACAAATTCCCAAGGATGAAAATATAGGTAAGTTTGATACATACTATGAGGTTGAAAATTTAGATCAAGAGCTAGAGGGAGAGCAGCTCAAAGAGTATAAGGATAAGGAGGCAAGCCAAGAGGAGCATCGCTCTAAGGAAGGGAAGACTGGCACATAAATTGATGAAGAGAAAGTTGATGAGCTCCTAGGAACTGGCCAAGATTAGGGCCTAAACATAAAGAAGTGCCTCTAGAAGGAGAGAAAAATAAAGAAGAAGAACAAAATATAGAAAGAGATGCTGAACTTGGAAAAGATGTTGAGATCGACCATGAAGAAGAAAAATGGACAAAACAAGAAGAAGATACTATTGGGAAGAATGTAGAAATTGATGAACATGATAAAGGGAAGTAAATATTGCAAGAAAAAGAGGAGGAAAACATTGAAGATTCTCCCAAGCATGAAGAGAATGAACCTTTAAAAGATCAAGAGGAAGGGACAATAATGAATTCACCACTACATCCCCTAACCACCCAACAAAGGGTCCTTCATGACTAGAGCAACAACTAAAGACAAAGGCTCTAGTGCTCACAGACCCCAAAGATTGCTTGGAAGTAATCTTGGCTAGGACACAAGTAAAGAATAGAGAAAAGAGGAATCCAAAAGTTAGGTCACACATGACAACAAATTCTTCAGGTTCTAGAATATTGTAGGTGGCAGCTTCAACAACTGACAAATATGTAGATACCCTACAGGGTCGGGAGTATCAAATAACAACCATCAACTTGGGGTCAACATCAAGGGACCAAAATATTGATGAATTTCAAAATATTTATTGAAATGGGCGAAAAAGGCATTCACTGTGCAACCAAGATGCATAACGAATATAGGGTCTTGCAGAAAGAAGTAGAGCAGGTGATTGAGATCTACAAAGAGTTCCCTGAAATTTATAGAATTACATACCTCAAGCTGGAGGGCATTCTCAAGCTCTCCTAGGAGATATAAGAAAGGGATTTATCCCTACCAAAGGAAAACCACTGGCTCCCCAAATCATGGTTGCTTAATTTTGAATATAGAAAAGGAGTTCTGGAGAAGTCCTTGATTGAATTGGAGGCCAATCATGAGAAAATTGTGGATCATTAGGCTGTGTGCGATGAATTCATAAAATTAATGCAGGATATGAGATTCCAACACTAGAACTAGATCAAGAAGATATCAAATGTGAGTTTCACAAAAGAATAGAGCAAGGAGTTTGCAACACACTGTCAGAAAACTTCATGGATTTTGCTGCGAGAGCCTTCTCAGAGTCAGAGGAAATGATCAGAGTAGGATAAACATGCATAAAGCATCAAGATCAAATGGTGGAAGGATTCAAGAGGGTTTCCTTCTAGATCTCTAAATCTAATCTTTCAAAATGAGTAAAATAAAATCTTTGCTACCATTAAAAAATTTGTTGAATATGCTACATTGCAAAGGAAGCTAGAAACCCCATTATAGAGGACACATATTTGTTAAAGTAACTAAAATGACAAAATCAGCTATAGGAAAAAATAGGCTACAAGACAAAATAGAGAAAAGACAAAATAGCCTATTTTTGTATTGTAAATTTTGTACTCTTATTGGGTGATGTGAAAACCCTAAACTAGAATGAATCTGAGCCATTCATTGTAAAGTAATCTTGACCATTCATTCTACTTTTTGAAAACTATAAATAGGGGCATCCTCTCATTTTCAAAAGGAGAGATGAGTTGTTGTGTAAAGGAATTTTGTTGCAATATATGAGAAAAGCATTGAAGTTGATGGTTTCTTGTGTATTGTTCATTATGTGTGCATGATTCAACCATCATGTTTGTTTCAGTATTGTTCATTTCTATTTAATTTTATCTTTTGCTTGTAGTTCATGTTCAACTTTAATGGTGGATGCATGTTGTAGTATTTGATGGACTTCCAACTCATACTTTTTGTAATTTTTTTTTATGTAAAATTGCTATGTAAATTTATTTTGAGCTATTTCAATTACTACACTTAAGTTCAATTGTATGTTCATGCTAAATAGGTGAATGTTACAATCTGAAAATCTGCAAAGACCCATAGAGGATTGCACTAGTTTTGTGACACTGTAGACTATCCTTGGTTAAGAAAAACTCAATTTGGGAAGCCTTTCTACTGTAACTTCAGCCATTGTTACTGTTGATCATAGTATTAGACTTAGGAAATTTTATAAACCCTTTAACCTTTTGAATTTTCTTTTAAATATGAATCGAACATACAATTTCAACATCACTATAAATCCAAATCTGATGAACATTTTAGTTTTAGACTGCTGTCATAAAATTGCTGTCACTGTTCACCAATTTCTATATTTCTAAAACTTCATTACAGACCCATGAAACTTCCATGCTTCACAAACCATAAATGCCCCTTATGGTTACTAGCAAATCACATCAAACAACTGAGCTGTTTTTGCATGGTCATGACCTAACACCCAAGAGACCTTGGGGTGATTTTTTGAAACTTAGTTGCATATTTTCACCTTTCAAGAGAGACATCAAACTTGTGTGTTGTCTATGTTGAGAAGTTCAAAAACACCCATCAACAAAACTAGCGCTAGAAGGAGGGTAGTTGGATGAATATGGATCGAATTGGGCCATTTTCTCCCCAAAGATTTCATAGTGTAACTAGATCCACACCAAATAAGGGAGAATTTCAGGAACTAAAGACCCCCACAAGGGATAAGAGAGCCAAGAAAGGGGAAGCTTCTACATCAGCCCCACCCACTCAACCTCCATCCCCTCATCTCCATCTCCTCCTTCACTTCAACCAGTCTTTTCTCCACTTACCAGCCACATCCCAAACACTATTACTATTGCCATACCTCAGTTATAGGTTGTTGCAATTCAGCCATTACAACCCTACCATCAACCAGTGCTTGGTTGGGCAATAATCTATCACCATTGTCCTTCAATGACTACCATGACATGCCTAAGAATCCAAAAGAATTTATTGATGGTGTTTTTTGCACAACAACAACTCAGACAAAATATAATATCCTATCTCTCTTGAAAGGTAAATCTTTATCAGCAAGCCTCAAGAGATAACCCCAAGGTCTCTAATTTTAGGTCTTGGCAATGTAGTGAAACAACTCTGAGATAATGTTAAAATGATGGTTTTCCACAAAGGGCCTTACACAAAAATGTTGGAGCTTCTTAAGTTCATCAGATATGACAATATATTGATGCTTGTAAATCCTAAACTAACCCAGATTTTAAAGACATGAAAAAAGAGATAAAAGGTTTTAGAGAAATATAAATCTAACTTCCATAATTAGCTATAAAAATGATAGAAAATTCAAAGTGGAACAACCCTCCAAACCAATTTCTGTTAAACCCAGATTATCTTGCAATATCACATAAATAGTGCTATCTCCTAAGGTATTAATATTTTCAGATTGTAAAGCATTCACATATCAATCCACATGTAACATTAAAATGAATAAATACTTCACAATTGAACTAAGCACATCAGATATAGGCCCAAGCTAACTTTACATAGCCACTCACATTCAACAAGTAGCCAAAAGTATGGACCGGGGGTTGCTCAAACACTTCAATATCCTACCATAAACATAACTAAAACATAAATATCTTTAAGATTATCTAAAGAGTAACTTAAAGCAAACTTTCAAATTTTGAAATACAATAATCATTAGAACCATGCACAGATGAATAACACAATGAAAGACACCAAATAACAATGTCTTCTCTTGTATTTTCTTAGCCAAAATTTGCAACAATCCAAGTTTTTCCAGTATCTCAGGTATTATTGAGCTTTTCTAATGCCTTAGCTAAAATTCTATCACTTTCTCCAATTGTCTAACCTTAGCAAATGAGGGAAAAAAAACTATTTATAGAAATATACACTTAGGGTGGCCCAAATTAGGGTTTACAAGTTAGGTAGACCAAGGAGGTCAGCAAAAAATTCCCTCCTAAATTTCAAGTTCAAATTTATATTAAAATAGTGGAGGTCAACCTCCAAAAGTGAACTTTTAGCAATAAATACTTCCTAGGTACAAAATCTAAGGTGTAGCTGTCCTGTCCCATAGGAAAAATTGGCATTAAATGGCACATTCTCCTAGGCCATCAAGCTGGGTCATCCTTTTGTCCTTCACATACCTCATCCTTTCTAGAAATTTCTTTTATTTTTGCAAGGACTGGATCCAATTCGGCCTGGGTTGGGGTAGATATCACATTAATTCTTGCCCTGGCTGAATTTAACTCTGCTTCATATTTGACTAAGGTTTTCTCCCAATCAACATACAAACCCTGATATCTATCTAGACAAGAAATGTAAATTGTAGCATCCTCTAATCGATCCTCTACCACTGAGAACTCTGCACTTGGAGAATATATTTCATGCCACCATTGCTGCAATTTTCCCACATTTAGGTCCTTCTGCCTAAATTTCTTCCTTCATATAATAGTTTCCAGAAAGGTGTTACAACTATCAAAGACCTCCTTTACCTTGATCTAGGCCTTGGACAACTTCTTCGGTGCTTTCATCCTGAGTTTATTTTTGAAATTGAAAGCTCTATCCACTCCATGGCATTGTAGGTATCCTGCATGGTGATAACACCCTCTTTAATCAGAGTCTCTACTAGAATTTCAAGGATTCTCTCCATTTCTTTAACAATTGTATCATTTGGTGGTTTTTTGTAGTCATCAAGGAAATATGTTATATCCTTGGAGAGGAAGGATGACTTCTCATAAAATGGAAACACCTTTTCAATAATTTCATCTTCTTTTCCACTGACATTCTGCAACCATTCCTATGTGTCTTTCATGAAAGACTTCAATCTCTTAGTCTCTGAAACTGCCTCTTTGGAAAACAAACCCTCTTGAAACAAAGAGCTCTCACTGCTTTGGGATTGTAGAGGCTTGATCAAATGTTAGACATACCTATGGATCTCCCTCAATTGCCTCTACAATTCTTCCTTTTCAGTAGTCTCTTTTTCCAGTCTCCTCAGAATTGCCTAAGAGGATTCTTGAAAGTCTTCTTGCTCTTGTTCCTTTGTAGTTGGAACCAAATTAATAGTCTACACCTTGTAGTATGTGGGTCTTATTTCATCCTAATACTTGTTTTCCATAGGAACAACAACATCAAACAATTATGTTATTGAACTCATATCTCACAAATTTGGAGACCGTTTTGTCCCTCTTTCGTTCCTTAGGTTGCCCCCATTTCTCTAGGAGTTTATTCCAACTTGGAGTCTCATCCTCCACAATAATTGCCTTTTGTTTTAATCTCTTTTCTAACCAATCTGGGGCAATAGGCTACTCTGTCTCCACCGTCTTTTGAGGAGTGTGATGCTCAAGCTGATCGTGAGGACTTTCTTCAAAAACTTCTATATTCTCCTCACCTCTTCTCTTGTTCTGTTGCTCCCTATCCTCACCATCTTTATCTTCATGTTCATCGTCTGAATATGGCATATCAACATGTTCACTTATCTGAGGTTGAGAAGGCATTTCTATAGTAACCTTTGAGGTAGTCTCCTTATTGAGTTGTTTCTTTTCTCCCAATTCCTTGGCCAAATCACTTAACTGCCCATCTCTGGGCATTGATACTTCCCCACTCTCTATAATTCCTCGTTAGGATTATCAAGTAGGCCCTCTTCTCCACCTAATTGTTCATTTTTTTTTAGGACCTCATCTTTTTGTACATTCTACACTGGGAATGGAGGAGGGGAATTATTTCCTTTAGCTTCTCTCTCTGCTTCCTTTATAGGATCATTGGTAGTTGCCTCTTGAGTATGAACCTTCTAAGTCTCAATTCTTGATTCCCCTATGGGAGACACCCTCTATTTTGGTGAATTCCTTCTCACATATACCTGTGGCTTCTCCCCAAACCTTTCAATTTCTAGAACCTTGGGAGGGGTAGTTGAGGCCTTGGTAGTCTTTTTCCTCTTAGCTATTCTCTACACCTCAGTCACTAGCTTCCTTTTCTTGGTAGGTTGAGTCGTCTATTCTCCTTCCTCATCAGCTTTTTTAGAATTTTTCCTTGCCTTCAGTGCATGCTACCTCTTAGTTTTCTTTGCTTTTCCTTGACTCCTTGTTCTCCTTTTTAGAGTGAGGGACCTTTGTTCTTCCTAATCATCCCCATGTGGAGGATCTGGAACATCATCCTTAGTAGCCTTGGTGTCATCCTCAGAATGGGATTCAAGGTTTCACATTAGGTCATAGGTGAACCGAGCACCATCCGCTTGCAACTCTGCAACCTTATGTTTGAACCACAATCTAGAATATCTCTTCATGGGTTCAATTATCTAATCAAGATCAAATACTTCTTCTTCTGACCAATTCACTAATGGAAAGGGTTGGTTTCTTTAGGGTTCATAGTCATGAAACTGTATGAGATCTTCCTCATCTTCATCAACCTGATTTGGCACTTTTTCCACTATGTAGAGTCTGATAAGTTTCAAAGGAAACCTAGAGTACCTTCTCTTTATAACTTTGTATTCATGTCAACAATTGGTCCAGTAATCTTCTATGTGATCCTTTTGTATATACTCCCTATTGACTTGCTTTTGCCCTTTTCCATAGGGATCAAAATTTTCTTGGTTAGTGTGTGAATATAACTCATATTGCACCATCTACTTCTCTGAATGTTGGGTACTTTGGAGAGAGTGGAAAGCTTCTAGAATGCCAATTCTCAATGGAAATTCATCTCCGAGCCCCTTCCTGTGCATGTCTTATAGCACTGTCTCAAATGCAACCATTTGTCTTGTCAAATATAGAAAAATGAGTTTGTTGGTGGGGTACCTTGGCATTCTAATTGGTACCACATGAGATCCATGTATCTTTATGTAAGAAAAACCTCTAAAATTGTATGAACCATTGTCCATACGTCTTGATCAACTCCATTTCCTCTACGTAGATTCTTATATGGAGAGCACCTTGTAGAAATATAGGGATGTACATAAAGAAGGCATCATTTTCTCTCCTATAATTTGATGTTTTGTACTAGAGTTGAGGGTAAACATCCCATATTCTATCCTTGCCAGGAGTCCCTCTGCAACTTAGACCCATGTACTTGTTTTTTCTTGCTAATATGTAGACCAGATAAGATGTCATCATGAACACATTAGTATCTTGCAAACTTCTCATCTGTTTATCCAGATTGTCACTCAAGATACTTTCCCAATGATAGTCCTTTCCTCCCATAATCTGAGTAATTGGATAAAACATGCATGTTTTGAAAGTGAATGCTTCTTCCAATTCCATTACTATGCCTAGGAGTGTGATAATATCATGGTATTCCATTTTGAAATCACTCCTATGTAATTTCTTTGGGAGCTTGGAATAATGTGGTTTTGGCTTGGCTACCCATGAATTGTTCATCATGTCCAAAGCCTTGGCAGTATCTTTAGCATAAAAATCTTCTGCTTCCTGGATATTGATCTCTTTGATGAGCTTGTGGTGAGAAGCAATATTGAAGGTTTCGACAATGGATTCTTCAATTAAGTTAGTCATGAATCTTCCTTGTGGGCCCACTATTATCCTCTTATCTGCATCATAGTGTTTTGCACACTCTAACACTAGTTCTAGGCACAATAATGTGCTTGGAAATTTTTTTCCTAAGCTAAGCCTATGTGTGTAATGATTTGTGCCAATTGGGTAGGTGTATTTCCAAACATCCTTTGTCATAAATCATCATAATCAACACGCCCCATGTTGGTGTCAGCTATCTTTGACCACGCAGAGGAGATTCTGGACTCTGGCCATATCCATTTGAAATCATACTTTATTATGTCTATTGTCCTCTTGACTTCCTCTTGTGTGTGTGAAGCATTTGACTTGGAAGTCTCTCTATTAATCAGATCTTCCTACATCTATTAAAAAACATAATAATTACCATGATGCTAATCATTGTTAAATTCATTATTAAAAGTAGATACATGAGAAATTCTTAATTAACATAATTCTTTGCATTCATCTCAAAATCCAAGGATAATTACTTAAAGGCTAATGCATTCCAAGATTTCAAGATGTTGGAGGAATTTTGGAAAGTTCGGCTTAGGGTGAATTCTTTGTAGGAAATAAAGGTTAGAGATTTTGAGGTCAGGCAGATTCTCCACAGGAACAAAAGCTTGGGGAATTTGAGGTGGGAAGGAATCTCTAGAAGTCACACCACACATGGAAATTTCAAGTTGCAAACTTACCCTACATGATCAAATGGTGGCACTTCATCTGAGGATTGATTCAATATTCAAGTCCTAGGGTTTTTGGAGGTCCAAGAGAAATTGTAGAAAATCCAAGTAGACTCAGATTCTTCGAGTGGATTAGGGCTTGAAATTTTGAGCAAGGGAAGAATTTCTGAAAGGTCCACCCTAGTATACGTTCAAATCTTGACTCTCAGTTATCATTAATACAATATGACCTCACAATATCATTTTGAGTCATTCACCATTCTCTATGTTGCTTTCAGAGTTTCCTCACCCTCACAGATTCAGAGAATCCGAGGTTGGGTGAATTCTCTAATGGAAATTCCTTCAAAAAATTCATGGTGAGGAGAAATCTCCAAATATAATGATGCCTCTCAAAATTACTTCTTATTTTGAAATCAAATCATCAATTCAACTTCAAACTTGGAAAAAAAGGAGCCAAGTCAACCTTCGAAGGTCAATGTGGGGGATAGATTCAGGGAATCCAAGGGGCATCAAAATTTTTGAAGGATCACTCTTCAGAAATTTCAAGGTACCTCAGATTTCCTGAGGTGATCAAAACTTAGAGGTTTTCTCATGGTTTTTATCTCCCATGCAAATCCAAGTATTATTCCTTTCATAATTTGACCCAGATTTATGAGATCATGCTCCCACCTGTGAATCAAAGTCACTTACCCTACTCAGTGAAACAAATTAAAAGCTTGCATTGAGGATCCCCATTTCCCTTGATTGATTTTGGAGATTCAAGCAAACTAGGGAAAACAAACTAGGGAATGGGCAAGGATAACACCCATCCATTAGCAACACGCCATCATATAATTGTTTGGTTTGTTGACCTGGATTACAATCTACACGAGATTTCAATACAAGCTTTTCTTTTCACACCAACTCTTGTGGGAGACAAAACCCTAGCGTACGATGAGGGAAACAAAGAATAAATCAACCCTAATGTGTGTGATGACCATCCAATCCCACAAATTTCAACAAATAATTTCGACCCTCCCCACAAGATCCACTAAAACACTTATAACCAAAGAAAGAGCTCATTCACTAACACATTTCATCATTAAAACCAGATTGATTGTGGGAATCACTATCAAATCACCACACAGAGTTAAGCTAGGGCATAATCATTAAATGAAGAGTGGAGAAACCCTACCTTTGACATGTGCAAACTGGGAAACAAGCGGCTGAGTACACCTTCAAATGGAATTTGAAAGTCATGAGCAAGGCCACAATCACCAAATGCAATCACTAGTGCAAGAGGAAGGATTGACCCATCGAATGCCACAAGTCCAAAGAACTCAAAATGATAAGAGTGACATTTCAAAAATATTTAAATACCTAGCCAAGAGCATATTAGATGCACCACATACCCACCTTAAGTGTAATGGAGCAATGTCTAAGGACTCGGGAATGCGATTAGAGGATGGACTTAGAAAATCTGAGGTAGGCTGGATTCTCCGAAGGATTGAGTTGCGAAAATTTTGAGCCACCTTAGATTTTCTAAGATGAACCACCACTTAGGAAATCTGAGCTAAGGTGGAATCCTTGAATCTCTCCTAGACTTAGCCAATTTTTCCTACAAGTAGAATATTAGGTGAAGGAAAGGGATTCTAATGATGACCTGAGATCAAAGTGTTGCAAAATAATGCACCCTAAGTGTAGATGAATCATGAATTTCCCAAGTGAAGAAAAATCCAAAATCTAGAGGAACCTATCCCTTAAGGGGAAAAGGTGGGACCTAAAGAAAAGAAAGAGAAAAAAGAGGGCGAAGAGAGGGTCCCTACCTCTAGTGGGCATGTGTGAAAAAGTGCACAACAGGCTTCTACTCTAAGTTGCATCCAAATGATCCTCACAAGACAATAGAAGAACACATCAAGATTTTCCAAACAACCTTAAAGGATATGCAAATTGAAAATGAAGATGTTTTATGCAAAATCTTCCCTTATTCATTGGGAGATGAAGCATTCTATTCATACATACATTTACCTATAGGCTCCATCACCTCTTGGGACCTCATGAGGAACATGTTCTTGCAAAAAATTAAACTCTCAGTTAGCCCCACAGATCTGTATCAGTAATTCATGTCAGTAAGAAGTGAAGTTATTGAGCCAATCATCTCATTCAATAATAGATTCCATTGAGTGTACATGAAGTTGCAACCGCCTTACGTAGTCGACAATGCTTTAGACAGAGTGGTATATTATGTTGCTTTGGATAATCTTACATCAACTTTAGTCAAGCAAATGCATCAACCACTTGAAATTTTGGTGGAGGCTTACTCAAAAGTAGTAAAAGCAAGCACTGATCTGGGACAACATATAGCAGGTTTTTTACCTTCATTGGGACCTACCACCAACCCTGGACAAGTCCAAGGTCTTAACCATGCCTTGGCTCATCAAACCCCATTGATGAATCTGATCCTGTAGGTACCCATAGTGCAACACCCAGGGCCTCCACTAAACCAAGCTCCATTAGTGCCAAGTTATCTATAGGCCTAGAATGAACAAGTCTATCCATAGAATCCCCAAGTACCTTCATGCCTACAAAACTCTGAAGCTTCAACTACACACCAAAATTTATTTGCAGTGCATCTGATCTTCCTTCAAAATTTAGCATTAATCCAGAGCAATACAAACAAGTAGTGAATTGATGAGTTGAATGAATTAGTAAAGAAGTTGTCTACTAAGGTCACTCATTTGAGGAACCAAAATAACTAGTTGCAAGAATCTCAAAGAAGAATTTAGGCCAATTACCATAGAGACAACTAGCAGTCAGGACCATCTTCAAAGTAAAATTATGAACGAGTTCAAAACTCTAGATAGAACTTTGAAAGGAGACAATCCCAAAGGTAGAATAGGACATGGAATACAAGATCCAACAATGGTGGGGTGCCAACACCTCTTGATACACCTAGAGTTATAGAAAAATTGGCAAGCATAGTCTACTTGGTTGAGGCAACCCTATTCGAATAGTGTAGAATTCATCAAATAGACAAACATTTTGAACTTGAGTGTCTGAAATTTCAAACTACCACTACAATCTTTCGAGTGGAGGTGAAAAATGATATTGATGGTTTAAGTTGCAGAGAGACAATTCCCTCAGAGCCTTATGACTCATTTTTGATCATCAACCAAGTGCCCTTACCTCAAAGTGACAAGAACAAGCTCGAGAAAGAGGTTATAGATAGGGCGGGCAAATCAAGAAAGGTATGTAATGGAGAAACTTTGTCTCAAATGTTTGATTCAATAGATAATGGACCTAAATATGAGGAAGAATCATGTGAGGAAGAGGTTCATATGTTCCACCAACACACCACCCCTTTCAACTTGAGAAACATACAAGCTGGTGGTCCCTTTACAACCTCAATACCGGCCAACAATTTCAATACACTGCTTGATCCAAATGATAGTAATGACCCACCTTACCCTAGGGTCCCAACTCAATATTTAAATAGGAATAGGTAGAATGATCTAGCTAAATAATAGCCTACTAATCCCACCCAAGGTAGTTCATTTGAGGTAGATGTTGAGAAAATGGGTGAACATGTGGTAGAAGAATTGAAGAAAGTAAAAGTAAGTCTGTTAGCTTTTAAACTATTACAAGTACCCGCCATTAGGAATGATTTATTTAGATCATTGAATGGAACTACCCCACCAAAACTAGCTCAGGAGGTAGTTTCAAAGAAAGTCTTGTTTGATACCTCTAGTAGTGAGCCAGTGATTAGGGAAATTATAGGGGTGAAACGTGATCAACCACCCAGTAAGAACCAATAGTCAGACAAGCAACCAACTAAGGAACAAATTCAAATACAAAGAAAAGATAAAAGCAATGACAAAGATAAGGCTCAAGTGGCCCAAGCTAATGCATCTATGGGATTGTTCCAAGGAAGGTTGGAGACCCCTCCTTTACTACTGATAATCCGTATGTTTGAAAAAAGTCTGCATAATTACCTACTAGATTTGAGAGCATCTACAAGTGTCATTCCTTTTGTAGTATGCTAAGCATTGGGAATAACACCAACCCTATCTAAATGAAAGGTAACTTAGCTAGACAAGACTGAGGTCAATGTTGTGGGGGAAGTAAATAGAATCTCCATGCAAATTGCAACAGACCCATGGGTACAACAAGTTATTGATATCCAAGTTGCTGATATTCTCCATACTCATAGGATTATATTGGGAGATACTTCACTTGAGCCCTCAATGGATATACATCCATTGATTATTTGCATATGTGGCTACCTTGGAAAGGGCTGCCCAATCAAATTCATATTGAATGTGAGCCCACAATGAGGTTCATGATAATAGAGTATAACAACACGAATGAAGTACTATTTGCTGAGACATAATTGGGAAACTATCTCTTGGTTGCATGTGAAGTTTAAGAAGAAGAAGCAGAAGAGGAGGTCCTTATGCTATGCCATGCCTCCACCAACTTGACCGCCCTCCCTAATAGCATGGAAGCACTAGTTGAATCTGATAATGAAGATCTTCTAGAGGATGGTAACCATGGGTTGCTCGACGATTTCCAAGAATTCATACAAAAATGTGCCCAGGATCAGCTCAATCTAGAAGCTAGAATAGATTTTAAAGAACTTTTACTATGAAGTGTAGAATCCATGATGCATGACATTCTAAATTTGAGTGTTTCCTATGCTAGATAGTTGTAGACCAAATCAAAAGGTAGATCACTCTGAAAGAGGTTCTGGAGGAAAAGCAAGATCAAAACTAGCTTGAACGTGAATAGTCTGAGGGTGAATGGATAGACATGTAGCCATAAAATGAGGTATGCTCAATCAGTTTGAAAGGAAAAAGTCCCTCCAAGTTTTGGACATTACACTTTGATGGATCCAAATCCAAGCAAGGGGTAGGAGCAGGCTTCAAGTTGATTAGTTCTTTAGGTAGGACTTAGTTTCCCATAGATTATAATTTTATTGCACCAATAATGTAGCTGAGTATGAGGAATTAGTTCACAGGTTGCTTATGACATTAAGAAAAAGGGTCAAAATGTTACAAGTATTTGAGGACTTTGAACTAGTTGCCAAATAAGTTAGGAAATTATACTCATGTCATGATCGAAGATTAGCTAACTATAGTCATAGAGTGTGGGACCTCATAGAAGGGTTTGATGCCTTCAATATCCACCTCATTCCTTGTGGTGAAAATCAAACCATTGATGCCATATTCCAAGAAGCCAATACCCTGTAGCCTTTAGCATTGACTGACCTAAAGAAATTCACTGTAGAACTCACCCCTACCCTGTCAATTCCTGACAATGTAACCCACTTCAAAGTGTTTTAAGATGACAAGCATATCCTCAAGTTCATCACTAGTTCTGATGTATTTCCCTCCCAGATCATAGATGAAGTAGAGCTTGAAGAAGCAGAGCTTGATATAGAAGGGGTTAATCATTTGAAAAAAAACACAATACCTAGGGGTATGGTTCAATTAGAAAGAATATTTGACCTTGACTAATTAAGTGATCAATACCAACAAATCAAGATGGCCTCCATAGATAACCACTGTGATGCTTATAATTTACATACATATTATGACATGATAGCTTGGGGGTATGAGGACCTCAAAATGTATGATAGTTCTATCATCACTCATACTATTCCCCTCAAGTTGTATCTGAGGCTCTTTAGGTAGCAACAATGACCAATCAATGAGCTACTAGAAACCATTATCTTCATGGAAGTACAAAAGATACTATCAACACACATCATATTCCCTATTTGACATTCCACATGTGTGGCCAATATAGTCCTATTTAGAAAGAAAAACAAAGAAATTAGGTTGTGTGTGGATTTTAGAAACCTAAACAGAGCTTTTGAGAAGGATAAATACCTAGTTCCCTCACTGGATGAAGTGTTGCAAATTGTTAATGGTTTGAAAATGATTTCCTTTCTTGAGAGTTACTCAAGGTACAATCAAGTAATGGTACAGTATGAAGACATGAACAAGACAACTTTCACCACAAAATGGGGAGCATTCACATAAAAAAATATGTCATTTGGATTGATCAACATAGGTGTAACATTTTAGTGTGCCATGGACATAGCTTTCAAAGACCTCATTGGTAAATGCATCATCATCTACATGGATGACCTCACAGTGTTCTCAAAGAAGAGAGGGGACCATGTCTCCAACTTATGCAAGGTATTCCAAAAGTGTAGAGAATTTGAAATTTCATTGAACCCAAAGAAGTGTATCTTTGGGGTAATTGAGGGAAAATTTTTGGGACATGTAATTTCAGAAAAAAGGGTATATCAATTGATCTGGAGTGTACTCAGGCCATTCTAAAGATTCAACCTCCTAGAGGAAAGAAAGAAATAAAATCCTTTTTCAGGAAGATCAAATTTGTTAGGAAATTCATCACAGGGTTTGGAGAAATCATAGGACCACTTAATGATATGCTCAAATAGGAGGCTAAAGTAGAATGGACACCAAAAGTTAAGAGGGATTTTGCAAAAATAAAGAGGGCCATTACATATGCTCTAGTTCTAGTCAGCCCTAATTACTCCAAACTATTCTATTTATATTTGTTTGCCACAGACCACTTGTGTGCCAACATTCTAACACAAAAGGATGACACTGGAAGTGAGCATCCCATTTCCTTCATGAGTGCCCTACTGAAGGACGCTGAACTATGCTACCATAATGTTTAGAAACAAGCATATGGCATAGTTCATGGAGTCAAAAAGTTTAGGAATTATATTCCAAGAAACAAAGTGTTTGCCATTGTCCCAGACCCAGCTGTTAAAATTATGTTGATGTAAAATGAGACAGGGGAAAGATGAGCCAAATGGGTTACACTGTTCCAAGAGTATGACATGGGGATTCAACCAATGAAGCTAGTTTGAGGACAAGCTCTCTCACATACAATAGAAGAAATAGAACCAGAACTCACCATTCAACAGTACCATTTGGAGGATTTTTCTCTAGTGAATGGTATGATGACATTGTGTATTATCTGTTGAATGTCTGCCACCCTTAGAATGGGTCCAAAAACGAGCTCTAATGATGAAAATTAGTAGCTATATGCTGTAAGGAGCCATGTTATATAAGAAGAATCATGAAGGGATCTATCTCATATGCGTAGGAAAAATAGAATCAGTTGAAGTTTTGAAGGAATTTCATGAAAAATTTGGAATGGGACATGGATCAGGCTCTTCAACATCCCACTAGATCCTACGAGCTGGATACTATTGGCCAAGCTTATTCAAAGACACTCATAACCACGTTCGCTCCTATCATGTTTGCCACACTGCTACCACTAGAGAGAGCTATGTTGCTATTCTGCTACATCCAGTTGCTGAGGTAAGACCATTCACCCAATGGGGACTTGACTTCATGGGTCCAGTAAACCCACCATCCTTTGTGGGTCATAGGTACATTCTAACCACAACTGATTACTATACTAGATGGTCAGAGGTGATTTCTTGCAGACAATGCACCACTGGGGTAGTTATTAATTTTTTGGAGAGTTTCATTATCAATTTTTTTGGGTACCCATTTGTATTAGTATGTGATAATGGCCCTGCTTTTGCATCTCTTAAATTTGTGGGTGGGGATTTTGACTATGGGATTGTGCTTAAATTTTCATCAAATTACTATTCCCAAGTTAATGGGAAAGTTGAATCCACTAACAAAAACTTGTTGACTGTCATACACAAACTATTAGATAAGAACTCATAGGACTGACATACCCAATTATAGTTTTCTCTATGGGAAGATCACACCCGACATAAGGCAGCCCTAGGAAACTCCCTATATTACCTTGTCTATGGTTTGGAACCTATTTTCCCAATCCACCTTAGGATTCCCACATTGCAGTTTATCAACACTTATTATGAGGAGGGAAAATTACTTGAAGCCTATTTAACTAAATTGCTCCACTTAGAGGAAAAAAGTGATGAAGTCATAGAAATTTTTTTCAAACATCAAGGCATAGTCAAGAGATGGTTCGATAATAAAGCTAGAGTCAAGGCCTTTAGAATTACTAATTTAGTGTTTTATTGGGATAAGACCCATAAGAAGAAAGGGGGACATAAAAAAATTGAAAAGCTTTGGCTTGGCTGCTTTCAAATCTCTGAAATCCTAGGGGATAATGCCTTTCGCTTGAAAACACTTATTGGAGAAGATGTCCCATTGCTAGTCAATGGGAAATACTTAAAGCATTATTTCCTTGCCTAAGATTTTTTGGCTCACCTTTGTGCATAATTAGAGTAGGTCTTTTGTTTGTACATTATTTCCTTGCTCTACTCTTCCTTTGCTTGTTTTGTTGGCCCTTGTTTTTGCTGAGGGTGTTGTTCGGCCTTGATGTGGTGGTTGTGCTTGGTTTGATCAAAGGGCCCAATCTACTGCACGTTCCCTTTTGTTCCATGGATAAGTCTTCATTAGTTACCAAGGTTTTTGTCCACTTCTATGAATACGGTCTCTTCACCTGAACTCTGGCTTGACCTAGAATAAAACCCTTGTTTGAATCCTTTCATAATTATCTCATAATTCACATAACACACATTTTTAATATTCTTGATGAGATATACGGTAGTTATCATGAAGGCTTGATAAGTGGAAAATATTAAATCTACTTTAGTGACCACTGTAATCTCCAAACCCCACTATAAGCTTCATTGCTTATTCATTTGAGCAAAAGGATATAAAGAAAAATGTAAAAGAAATAAAAGAAAAGAAAAAGGAAGGAAACATTGAAAAAAAGGAAACTGTGTGGGTGTGTAGACAACTCTATTGGGGCTATGGGCACCCGACTAGCAATAGAGAAATGGTCGTGGGAATTGCAATGAAAAATCCATTAGGGCTATGAACATCTAAGTCACAACAGAGCAATGTCTAGGTTACTTTTAGAGTTAGATTACTTACATAGCTTGTACTGGCTAATTGGTCATTGGCCCCTATAGTTTTTGAGGGAGGGGAATGAACTCACCGGACACACACTTCTAAGATAGTCATGACTCGATTTGATCAAAGATTTTGTTCTCCTTTGAGCTTTGAGTTGAATTGATGATACTTACATTTGGTCGGTGAAACCTAATATTCTAGGTTTTGGATGAATCCTAATCCTTGGAACACTCGAGAGTGTTCTCCCCAGTAGAGTCACCATTTGTTGTTCCTATTATTCACATGCCCCATTTGGATTGGGGACCCCCTATTTTCATTTTACTTTCGTCGGGTCAGTTCGCATTTGCCTCAGTTTTTTGTGCTCTTGTTTTTGAGCTTAGGATGGTCATGTTCTTTAAAATTTTCCAAATCCATCTTGGTTAGGTCACTCACCCAGATTTGGGGAAGTTTCAAGTATTTGCAGGAATTGTCTTGTGGGTTTCCACCCTACGGAAGCCTCCCCATCCTTCACTAGTCACGGGTCCTACTTTGCAAGTTTTCCTTTGCATATTTTTGCTTCTGCTTTGTTGTTCCTAGTGACATTCCTCCTCTGTATGTCTATAGCAAGCTATCCACATAATATGCCCACACTTGGTTCTTTTTGCAACATCCTCCTACCTCCCAACTTTTGCATGGCATGTCTCTGCACGACCTTTAACTTGGCACCTTCCGCACATCAAATTTTTTCCCTCGTACCAACTTCATGTATGATAGGAGCATGTCCTTAATGGGCACATTTATGGTGAATGAGTCTATATAAACCCCCATTCCCTTGTCATTTTCACTGATTATTTTTGAATTTGGAGGAGTGAGAGACTTTATCACTCGCATGAAACCATGAGGACTCACACTTTGACTGCATCTATCGTCCATGCGACACGAGTAAGCCCTCAGGTGCTTCTAAGTTGTCTATTCAGTTCGGAGTTACTTAGGGTTTCCAGGTTTGATGAATTGTTAGGGACAATAGGTTTAGTTTAAAGCCCTAGTTTGTTCTTAAATGATGGAATATGTGTTTGAAATCTGCATTGTCACTGATCTTGATTGGCAGAACTACACTCTCATTATGACATTTGAGAGGCTCAAATAGACCCAAATTTTTCACCCCTCTGGTTCCCATGGCTAGGATAGGGGTAGGCTAGGTCATTAGGAATGGTAAAATTGAAGAACTACCCCCTTTTAACTGAGTTCCTCACAACCTGCTTCATGTAGGATTCTACATCTCGAGGTCTACCTTTCCCAACTCTCAACGGCCTCATAAGTTGTTGTAGTGGGAACTCCACTTGACCAATGTTGTTTCTAATAGTTTCTCAAATACAACTCCCCGCATTATGACCCCTTGCATTCTCCACTAAAAAAATTGTTGATCGAAACATTCAAATCCTTAAGTTAAAGACTTATGTTGGTCTAACCCTATAGATCACCACTTTCCCACTGTCATCGCTAAATGGAAAATCCATTACAACTTCCCACTTGGAGGGTCCTATATTATCCTATTCCGCTATCACCAAAAGAATCAAAATTTCAAAATCTTTGTGTAATAAGTCCTTCGTAGGTTCTCTCTTGTGGGTCATAGTCTATGGAACACCACCTGCCTTAAGCCACTATCTGATGAAAAAAAAGTAATGATGCCCCGCCTTACGGCTTCCACATGAACAACTTCCACAACCAATAAAAAGATGGAGTTTTTGAAGAAGATAACTAAACTTGACCTTTTCTCCACATGCGAAATGCCCTAACTATAATTGAATAAAGTAACACATCTTTGCGGGTCACTGTGCCCCCAAAGATTTTTTCGATGGACAAACCTTTATGGCTTCCCTCCTTGTGCTAATTCCATCATTCTCCTCCATGGGCCTTAACTCGAAACAAAAAATTTGAAAGCACTAGGTAAGGGTACCATTGTGGGTCCACTTTTGTGGGCTACCGTCAATAAAACGCTATCTCTTCCTAACCATTGTTTAATGACGAATCATAAATGGCTTCCCACCTCATGGCCTTTGCATCACCAATTTCTGCATGAACTTACAAGGTTACTTTGATTAGGGGAATGAATCCTAAGACCTCCATCCTATATTTCCCCCACGTGCCTAATATATATCTTTGATGTCTGAACCTTGCAGGAATTCCACATAGGAACTCCACCTATAGAATTCCATCCTTCCAATGTCATTTCTTACAACATTTGTCCTAGTAGCTTCTGCTAGGTGGAAATTTGCACCTCCAAACCCACAAATCTACAAAATTCACAAACAAACTTAGAATGATAGAATTTGATGAATGTGATGATCTTTCAAGAATATGTGAATGCATCTAACAACACTTTCACATGATTTAACTAGAATTTTGCACTATCAATTTATCAAGGCACTTATTGAACATTTTTTGTGCACAATTTATGGAACCAACAAAGGAACTAGTAGAGAAAATGGACAAAGGAAAGAAAATTGTGAGAACTCCAAGAGGCAAGGAGGAGAAAGCTAAGATGAAGTATGAGTTCCTTGGTGTAGAGTGCACTTCAAAAATCACTTCCATTAGGTACTAAGTGATAGATATATATTTGGTGCATCAACATTGATGAATTCTGATAGAGGGCCCTAGTCAACCCTAGAACATAGGAGGCCTTGAGAATAACGTATAGTGGACTTGCAAAAGCAGTAGGATTTCCTCTTGATCTAGTTGCTCTAGAGTTGATCTTCGTATGACAAGAGTGCTATCACCATCAAACTGGGAGGATAATCATCGTCGAGGAAAGGGTACTAGTTGATTTGAATCGCATGTTCATTGAGAAAATGTTTGGCATTCCACTTTTTGATAAAATGGATGAAATCAAGGAGTACGCCTTGAATGTATGGAAGGAAGATCCCACGAGCTGCAAAAGAACTATCAACGAAACATGGATATTGGAAAAGAGGGGCAGTGCCAACAAAGTCCCCAAAAAATGGTACAAAAGTGACTTTGTAGAGGAAACAATTGATTTAGTAATGCTTCTGAGTAGAGTAATGGGCCTTCCCACTTCCTCACTCTTTGAGGAGTGGATGTTCTATTTTTTAGAGGAGATCCTTCATGGAGAGGCCAAGTTTCACTAGGCCAAGATTAAGAACATGCACAACCAATTTGTGGTAGTAAAGAAAAATTTAGAGTTCTACATGATCTCCTATTTGGTATAACTTCTGGTAGTGAAGTTCCCCTATAAAGGATTAGACTGTGTTGGCACCTTGGGATTAAGAAGGGGCATAATTGAGTGTACGATTGTTACCCACAACTTTAATACAAAAATTTCAATAAATATTACAAAAGGGTCAATGATGCCTTCATCATGCACATCATTCAGACCTTATCAAGAGATTACCACAAAAGGATGTCTCTTAATGCCAAGGCGATGGTAAAAGGTTTTGGGGTTTGGTTCATCTAGTTCCCCAAATTTATAGACATAAGAGCTGAGGGATTCTTGGGATTCCCATACCAACTGCCTCGCTATGCCAATGATAGAATTATATTGCTAGAGCTCACCTAGAAGCTAAAAACTTCCCATACCCTATTGCATAACAAACACCATGCTAGGGTCCCATATCCCCTTACATTTAGACAAGGATTGTACTCCTACCTCACTGCCCCTTGCACAGAATACTCTGAGAAGGAGCTTGCAGAGTACAACTTGGAGTTGCACACTTAGAGAGGAGGATTGGATCCTCTTGGAAAACTAAATAAATAGGTCAGAAAGTAGTATTCCCACCAACCACACACCAAGTATTTCTAGGCCAACTGCAATGATGATCGTGAGGTTCAGAGGTGAGATTACATGAGGATGACTACCAAATTTGTGAATTCCATCAACCTGTATCCAGTCCCTGATCAAATTGTTGAAGATGAAAATGTTCTTGATGAAAGTTATAATCCTTTGATCAACCTGTTGTTGCTCATCATTGACTAGGATGAGCTAGAGGTCATGGATCTAGATATTGTCACTCACCCAGTAGAGAAAAGGATGAAGAAGTGGCTAGATGATCAAGTAGCCCAATTGCATGAACAAGGTGCAAAGCTAACCTATGGGGAGCTCGAAGATGAGATGGAAAGTGAAACAAATAGTGGTGCAGCTATGAGATCTTTAGGTGAGGCTCCTAAGTCTCCACCCGTTACAAGATCTAGGGAAAGAAAAGACACATCTGAGTAGCAGCCAAAGTAACAAGTATACACCAGGAAGGCTACTGAAGGATATAGGCTACCAAAGAAATTACTAAAGAGAATGGGAGCCTTTGTTCTCGACATGCCTATTATCCAAGAAGAGGGGTCTCCACCCCAAGAAGAAGAAGGAGAAGTTGAGCAGCCATGATTTCCATCACCCACCACCACTACACTCCCATCACTAACCTCTACCCCCCAATCACTTCCCATCTCATCTCCGCCTGCTATGGACATCTCTATCCATCTCACCTCTACTTCTTTGAATGGTCTCATTGTTGTAATTGAATTGTCTTCATATAATACTTTCCCACTATCATCCTCTTCACTCTTCCACCTTCTATTCCTACAACTTCCATGCCACCTATCACTTTGCCAGAGACTTTCATCTCATACCTACAGAATGTTCCACCTTAGTTATTTGAGGTTATTCTAAATCTACAAGTTAAAATGCTTATGGCCCAACTAGTTGTTTCCTAACCTATTACTCCTCCTCCTACTGAGCCACCTAAGATGGAGGCTACCATGTAGATTTTTGAAGAGATGGAGAGGCTAAGCACAGAGCAACCTAAGGAATTTGATCATGAAGAGTACTTCAAGCACATTGAGGGAGGATTAAGAGTTGATTTGGATGAAGTGGCCTCTGATGAAGAAGGGAAACAAATGCCTGAGGATGAAAATGCAGGTAAGTTTGATGCTTACTATGAGGTTGAAAATTTAGATCAAGAGTAGGAGGGAGAGTAGCTCAAAGAGCATAAGGATAATGAGGAAAACCCAAAGGAGCATCACTCTGAGGAAGGGAAGACTAACATAGAAATTGATGAAGAGAAAGTTGATGAGATCTAAGGAATTGGCCAAGATGAGGGCCTGCAACATAAAGAAGTGCCTCTAGAAGGAGAGGAAAATAAAGAAGAAGAAGAGAATATAGAAGAAAGAGATGTTGAACCTAGCAAAGGTGTTGAGATTGATCATGAAGAAGATCAAGGCACAACACAAGAAGAAGATACCGCAAGGAAGAATGTAGAAACTATTGAACAAGATAAAGGGAAGGAAATATTGTAAGAGGAGGAGCAGGACAAAGTAGAGGAAAGCTTTGAAGATGCTCCTAGGCACAAAGAGAATGAGCCTTTAAAAGATCAAGAGGAAGGGGGAATAATGAATTCAACACTACATTCCCTAACCACCCAACAGAGGTTCCTTCGTGGCTAAAGTAGTAGCTAAAGAGGAAGGGTCCAGTGCTTGTAGACCCCAAAGCATGTTTGGAAGCAATATTTTCTAGGACACAAGTAAAGAATAGAGAAAAGAAGAAGCCAAAAGTCAGGTAACACATTACAATAGATGCTTTAGTTACTAGAATATTGTAGGTGGAAACTCCGGTAGCTAACAAAGATGTAGACATCCTATAGGGCCAAGACTATCAAATAACAACCATGAACTTGGGCCCAACATCTAGGGCTCAGAAGATTGATGAATTTCAAGTGTCTGTTTCCACCATCCTCGAACAAATGAAAAAAGATAAATTAACAAAGGAGGAGCTAAAGGCACAAGTGGTAAAATTGACTACCTACATACAACAATGGAAAACATCTAGAGAAGAAGATCCAATAGAATCGCTAGCACCCACCCTATTATCTAAAGAAGAAGTTAATAAAATGGAAAAGATGAAGAATTGGACTATGTCCACCTCAGACTAGTTCAAAACATTCATGTACATGGGTGAAAAAGGCATTCATTGTGCAACCTAGATGCATAACGAATATAGGGTCTTGCAGAAAGAAGTAGAGCAGGTGAACAAGATCTACAAAGAGTTCCCTGAACTTTATAGAATTACATAACCCAGGTTGGAGAGCATTCTCAAGCTCTCTAGGGAGATCTGGGAAAAAGAGTTGGCCCTATTGAAGGATGACCACTAGCTGCCTAAAACATGGCTACTTAATTTTGAATACAAAAAAGGACTTCTAGAGAAGTCCTTGATTGAATTGGAGACCAATCACGAGAAAATTGTGGATCACCTGGTTGAGTATGATGAATTCCTAAAATTAATGATAGGATATGAGATGCTAGCACTAGATCTAGATTGAGAAGCTACAAAATGTGAGTTTCACAAAAGAATGGAAGGAGCCGATGACACACTATTAGCAAAATTCATGGATTTTACTGCACGAGCCTTCTCAGAGTTAGAGAAAATGATCAGATTAGGAGAAACGTGCATAAAGCATCAAGATCAAATGGTCGAAGGATTCAAGAGGGTTTCCTTCCAAATCTCTAAATCTAATTTTTTCAAGGAAAATAAACTCCTGGATACCATTGGAAAATTTGTTGAATATGCTACATTGCAAAGCAAGCAGGAAACCCCATTAAAGAGGACAAATATTTGTTAAAGTAGCTAAAAAGCCAAAATCGGCTATAGGACAAAATAGGCTACAAGTCAAAATAGAGAAAAGACAAAATAGCCTATTTTTATATTTTAAATTTTTTACTCTTATTGGGTGATGTGAATACACTAAACTAGAATGAATCTAGGCCATTCGTTGTATAGTAATCTTGACCATTCATTCTACTTTTTGAAAACTATAAATAGGGGCATCCTCTCATTTTGAAAAGGAGAGATGAGTTTTTGTGTAAAGGAATTTTGTTGCAATATATGAGAAAAGCATTGAAGTTGATGATTTCTTCTATATTGTTCATTATGTGTGCATGATTCAACCTCCATTTTTGTTTTAGCATTGTTCATTTATGTTTAAGTTTATCTTTTTCTTTTAGTTCATGTTTAACTTTAATTGTGGATGCATGTTGTGGTATTTGATGCAATTGCAGCTCATACTTTTCGTAATTTGTTGATGACAAATTGTTGTGCAAATTTAGTTTGAGCTATTTCACTTACTGTACTTAAGTTCAATTGTATGATCATGCTAAATAGGTGAATGTTACAATCTGAAAATTTGCAAAGAGCCTTAGAGGATTGTACTAGTTTTGTGACATTGTAGGTTATCCTTGGTTAATAAAAAATCATTTTAGAAAGTTTGTCTACTGCAACTTTAGCCATTGTTACTATTGATCATAGTCTTATACTTTAGAAATTTTCTAAACCCTTTAACCTTTTGACTTTTCATTTAAATCTGAATCATACATACAATTCCAACATCATTGTAAATCCAAAACTGATGAACAGTTAAGTTTTAGACTGTTGTCATAAAATTGCTGTCACTATTCACCAATTTCTAGCTTTCTAAAACTTCATTACAGACCCATGAAACTTTCATGCTTCATAAACCATAAATTTCCCTTGTGATTACCAACAATTCACATCAAAAAATTGAGCTTATTTTGCATGGTCGTGACCTACCACCTAAGAGACCTTGGGGTGATTTTCTGAAACTTAGTCGCATATTTTCACCTTTCAAGAGAGACATCACACTTGTGTGTTGTTTGTGTTGAGAAGTGCAAAAACACCCATCAATAGAGACCACATTCACATAATCACAATGACCAAATTCAAAATATGTAGAACCAACTACAATTAAATTAGTAGAATAGGATGAAAATGGATATGTGTAAATAAGTAGTTGGCTATTAGCCTTAGCCACTACAAAGGAGAGGGACCAAATGCTTAGGACCTCGGGTCACAAGATGGCCTAGAACGATTAGCTGCCCTGATCTACCCCAAGTTGGATGAAAGGTTTATGGAAGTTATAAGATCTTTAAGATAGAGAAAGAAGAGAACTCTAAGTACTGCTATCTTTTTGCTAACCCGAGAGTTTTAGGGGGTTAAGAGAGTAGGCTTCTGATTTTTAGATTGTACCTTAGAAAACTCTCTACTAGAGGATAGCAGTGTGGGATAGGGATGATAACGTGACATGCCTACATTTCACTGGTGTGCTAGCATGTGTATCGATAAAAGGTGTGAAATACAGTGCAAAACCTCAGGAAATGAGCTAAGTACTTAACTACTATAGTTTAATGCAACAACGAAGGTAGAAAATGAAAAAATAAAAAAATAACAATAGATATGCTTTAATGTTCCAACTAGAATTTGACATGAGTGAAAGGTGGTGGAAATATAACTTACGAGTGGTCTAGCCTCTTGTAAGCTCCACATGAACGCAACAACTACACACAACAAAATGATCAATAAAATGAAGTGGATATCACCTCCCAAATAGTATGCCCTTGAGCACATGAAGGGAGATGTGAGATCGCAAGCCTAGAGATGCAATCGTCCTTGGAACAATGAGTGTAAAATCCAACAGAGTAACACTTTAGAGCTTCAAAAATGGTGAGAAAATGGAGTGTGTAGCAACAAGTAGAGTGTAGAAGATCAAGAAGAATGTGTAGATCAGTGAAGAATTGTGAAGAAGATCCAATTGCATGAAGAATGTTTTTTTTTTAAGTGAATAGCTACCCAAAAGAGTCATTTGAGGTTGGTCAAGGGCGTAGGGGCATTACTCTTCATCACCAATGGAGAAGTGTAATGTCTCTGCATATTCTAGAGCTAGGAATCTTGTTAGGATGGAAGCACACTGCATAGACGTCTGCACGCCATGCTAGCATCCCTGACAACAATCCCCTACCGACAGTACAAACAACTGCTAAGTGGGTGGAGAGCAAGTGGAAGAAGTAGAAATGCATTGTCATATTTGAATTTTCTAAGGTGAGGCGATGAGAATGTGGATTTTTTGAGGGGTGCAAATTCACTCCATTACAACCACATTTATTTTTGAGTTCTTATGCCTATCACCAATCTAGATGACACCACTATCTATGTGGTCCTAGATTATATGTCAGCGATGTACACAATGTTCAATGTCATGACCTAGGACTCGATGATACTGATAAAACTTTTACGCATCATACCAATTGGGTATGGCTTATCATCAATAAGTGGTCTGATATTTAGGAGGGCAATTAAACCATCTTTTAACAATTTTTGAAGAACACTAGCATAAGATTCAAACAATTTTATAAAAATTCTATTGTCTTGTAGCATTATTTTCAATAGGAATGGGGACAACATTTGCTACTAATTTAATCATTTTAGAATCTCCCATAATAGACATATTTGTTTGATTATTGAGGTGGGAGGATGAGGAGGAACCCTCTATTGAATGGACAAGATAACTGAGAGGGTGGGTGAATCATTTGTACCCTAAAGCTTCAAATCCCTTATACACATTTAGATCCACATTCATTCATTAAACCCTTAAATCTGTTATGATGATTTATCATGAAAAATAAAAATAGAAACTGAAACACAACCACACCATACATAGGAGAACACGAGATTTAAATGAAAAACCCAAGAAGGGAAAAATAACAGTGAGGATTAGCTCACAATATAAGTAATATCAACACCTAATATAATATGGATCATTTTTGGAGGGCTCACTGCCCAAAGAAGAAAGGCTAAATTCTAGAATAGAAAAGAAGATAGAGAAAAAATGTTACATAGAGAAAATAATTTCAATGTAACATAGAATCCACCACAATATCACCAACACTTTCATAGCTTGAATGAAGAATTGTAGACACATACTCACTACATCTAGTAATCTAACACATGAAAGCTCACACTGTACTTCTCAATTTCACACTCTATAACTTTGAACTTAAAATCATTCACATCTCGCTAGTCTATCTCAAATTCCTTCAACAACTGAACTCTTATTTATACCATCTTCAACCTTGAAACCTTTCTCCAAGGTCAGTTATGCACATCAACCATGCAAAGTCAAATTAGGTTAGTGCCAAATACATTCCATGGCAGATAGAAGTGAAATATGACCACATAATTTATTATTTGGAACCAAAATCTATAACACCATTCAACCAAATGGTTCTATAAACAATAATTATCCACCATAAATAGTGTAAACATCATGTCAACTATTACCCATGTAAACACCATTAAAATTTTAAGTACACACTTCCTTAAATTTAAGGATGAACTGCAAACCACACACCATGCTAGAACATGATCTAGAATATCCCACAAACACTCTGAAATCCAACAAACTCCTTCACAATAACTTATACTTGAAGAATGTACATGCCTAGTACACTCAGACAACTCTGCCATACACTATTAATTGAACAACTGACTTCTGAAGAACCAAACCACAAACCATCTTGACTAAATAAAGATACCAGCACTATCAACAATCCTTTAGATCCATAAGACCTAAAACATAAATTTAGAGAAATGTGAAGCAAAGAAATTTCTACTAGACACCTCTATAATGCACAATTCACACACTGGTGAACACAAATTCTTCTTTACAGCAACTCAACACACCAAATCCTAGATATAACACCTCTAGACCAACATATCCAAAATGAATAAGATCTTAAACTTGGGAGAAATGTGGAGCAAAACTAGAACACATCCCTACAACACAGAACACCACTACAACATATTGTTTCCTCCATTTATCAAATTTTCTCAAAAGAACTCAAACACCAGTCACCGGAGACACATCCTCAACACGAATGCACCATTTTCAACATAGAAACTTAACCACATGTCCATATACAAAATATTATCAAAGCAACACTAGAGGTTGACACCAGTAGCTTTACTAATGACAACATAATGCAACTAATCAAAGCATGAATAACATCAACTGATTACAATCTTACAACAATCTCATCCAACAATAGAAATTATTGACCACACAGGCTTGTTGACATCAATGACAACACTAACTTCCCATGCTTGCAACAATCTCTCCCTTTTTCATTGATGGCAACACATGATGTGAAAAACCATAAAAAAAAAAAATCTGAATACCAACATAGTTCAACTATTCACATTACTTCTCCTCCTTACTTCACTAGCTTATTACTCTCTCTCTCCTTTTGTAGCTTGTCTTTTTCACCTGACTTCCTCTCCCCCTTTGACATTAATGGAAAAGGGAATTTTTTTTTGCATTATTTATTATCTCCCTTTGACATCAATCAACCTACTTACTTGATGCAGGAGCATCCAGTGGTGTAAGGGAAATCTTGCATCACCCAAAAATAGTTAAATTTCAAGTTTATCGGTTTTTTATATGTTTTTACATTTTTGGATACCCTTTTCGTCATAATGAAATTCCCAATTTACGGTTTTTATTTTCTGTTCCTGGGTTGAAAGATATTGCAGTTTTAGTTTCCCAGATTTACACCTGAAAATGTTCTGAGTTAGATTTGAGGCACTTAGAGTTCCCGGAGCGGCCCCGAAACTTGCCGAAATTAGTGTGGCAAATTTCAAGTGCGTTATTGACTTCAAGACCTTTCCAACGGTTCAAACGGTTCACGAATCGAAGCCCCGAATCAAAAGTTATGGCCCCAGGAAGTTGGCGCACTTTCTAGAAGATACAATTGCAAATGCCCTTTTGAAATTTGAACTTCATGTTGTAAATTTTTGGGGCCAAACCTCCTAAACTCAAATTTGAATGTTGTTTTGGCTCCAAACTAATGAGAGCTCTATTTATTTATGGAGTGGGTTTCTAATTTTTTAGGTAACTTTTGGGGACAACTCACATACTCTGAAAGGTTGTTACGTAGCTTTTGTAACTGCATGTGTTGTAGAACTTTAAGGGGATTTGGGAATCCCTCTGCATGTAAAGCTCCATTTTAGAATAATAAAATTATTCTCTTGTTTGTGGAGTTATTTTCAATGTCTGGTTGTGCCCTCATCCAAGTGGTATTAGAAGCGGAGTTTCTTGGCCGAGTGGATAGATGCATACGATCATGAGTATAGTTACAGGACCATGGTTGTGGGTCAAAGTCCGAAAAGATACCTCAAGTGATGCAGTAGAAGCGTGAGGTGGTGCAGAAGGTGAGTGGTGGTAGAAATGTTGGTGGAAGAGATGCACTGGCAGTCCTCTAGAGACAGATTGATGCATTATAAGAGCAGTTGAGAAGAGGGTTAAAACCGAGGGAGGAAAGTGAGGATGAAGGAGAGGAAGAAGGTTCAGAGGTAGAAGTGGAAGAAGAAGCAATTGATCAAGAGAAAATGCGGCTAATAAGGGCCATTTCAAAAGGTGGAAAAGGCTTCGGAAGCGAAGTCCCTAAGATTGTCCGGAGAGTCGAACACGGAAGAGTTGTCGGCGGATCAGCGAAACTGAAAGAATATATTGAGTACGAAATAGAGGACTGGAATCGAGGTTAAGTTGTGAAATATGAAGTTGAAGGGAGCCATGCTAAATATTTGGTGGAAAAGAGGTCCGGTTGGAAAAGAAATCAAAGGGAAAAGGTAAGATCACTTCGTCGGATGCATGGTAAGAAGCTGAAAAGAAGCGATTCATACCGGTGAATACGAAGTTAAATCATTGAAGAAATTGCAAGGGTTGAAGCAAAGTAGATACGTAAAAAGAATTGCTGAAGATTTTTCACAAGATAATCATCGGGGAATGGGAGTCTACAGGCCAATAAGGAGAAGGTAGCCGATGGCAATGGGTTGTAGACGTCGGGGAGGAGTTAAGCCTAGTCGGAATGACCACCATTGAGGATGTGTATCAGTTTTCTCTAAAGATGGAAGAGAAGTTGAACAAAAGATTTGATGGAAAGCAAAAAGGATGAGGAGGTCAAAGCGGAAGGGCAATGGAAGACCGGGGAAGCCGAAATGATGATGAAAAGAAAAGTGAAGATGTGGGTACCGGCCGAAGCCAAAGGAATGACAACTTCTACCGCCCTCATGATCAAAACAGTGGTGATCAAAGAGGTAGAGGACGAGGGAGATATGGACAAGGATCTAGAAGAGGTGGTTTGAGAGGAACGTGTTTCCAGTGTGGTGAAGAAGGACGTCGGGCTATGAATGTCCACAACACCAGGAAGGGCGGACAAAGGCGGAAGATTGGTGGAAGGGTTGCGCATGCCAGATGAGGAGTCGAAGTCTGGACGATGCGATGGTGTTGAAGGGCTGGTGATTGGGAGGCGGTGGTGAGGGAAAGGAACAGGCAAGGGAAGAATCTATTTAGCACAAGGTGCAAGTGTGAAGAAAATGTTGTGATGTCATTATTGGCCAGTTAGAACGCGATAATCTTGTGTCAAAGGAGATGGTCACAAAGTTGAAGTTGAAGAGGGAAGGGCACCCGCATCCATATCGGATTGCCTGGTTGCAAAAAGACCACAAAGTTTTGGTTAATGAGTAGTGCCTAGTAAAGTTCAAGATCAGCAACTACCATGATGAGGTACTCTATGATATCATCCCCATGGATGCATGTCACATGTTGTTGGAGAGGCCGTGGCAGTTCGATAGGCGAGCTATACATGATAGCCATGCAAACACTTATTCCTTGACAAAGGATGGGGTTCGTCACAAGTTGAAACCCTTGAAGGAGACCGAAGAAAAGGTATGTATTAGTGCTAGAATTTGTTATGTAGATGGAGAAATTTTTTTAGAAGGTATGAAGCATTAGCGTGTGTGTTATGCATTGATTCCTAGAGTGAGTAAGGAGGATAGTGAGAAGGTTCGAGGAGAAGTTTGGGATGTTGATGAGTTTGAGGATATTGTTTTTTGATAATGTACACGAGGGTTTACCGCTAATAAGGAGAAGATCGATCATCAGTTGACTTGATTCACGGAACTAGTTGCCAAATAAGGCAGCTCATAGAATGACTCAATGAAAATGAGGAGTTGAGCAGACAAGTTCAAGAGTTGTTGAGAGAAAGGGTTTGATATGGGAGAGTTTGGCGAGTCCATGTGTAGTACAAGCATTATTAGCACGAAGAAGGATGGGGGAGTGGAGGGATGTGTCTGATTCCCGAGCCATAAAACAAGATAACAATCAAGTACAAATTTCCCCTGCCAAGGATGGATGACCTGATGGACTGTTTGAGTGGAGCTCGGTACTTCACAAAGATTGATCTGAAGAGTGGATATCACCAGATCCGGATTCGAGAGGGAGATAATGGAAGACTATCTTCAAGACCAAAGAGGGCACAATACAGTGGTTAGTCATGCCTTTTGGGCCTTCTTTCAATGCAGGAAACACATTCATGCGGCTCATGAGCAAGGTACTAAAAGAATTTCTGGGAAGTTTTGTTATTGTGTATTTTGATGATATTTTGATTTTTAGTAAGACGTTGGATGAGCATCCGATGCATATTTAGAGAGCCTTTGAGAAGTTAAGAGAAGAAAGCATTGATTAATCTAAATAAGTGCGGTTTGTGAAGAGGGAGTTAAGGTGTACTTGGGGTTTTGTTGTCACCGGTAGAAGGTCTCAAGATGGACCCAGAGAAGGTGAAGGCTATTCTGGAATGGCCTACCCTAAGAACTACTACCGAAGTGAGATCTTTCCATAGTTTGGCTAGTTTTTATAGAATTAGAAACCTCAGTAGTATTTGTGGACCCCTGACTGAAACAATGAGAGGGGATAGAAAAAGAATTCAAGTGGAGCACTGAAGCAGCAAAAAGTTTTGAACTGTTGAAGTAGAAGGTGACAGAGCAACCTATTCTAGCTCTCCCAGATTTCAACAAGGTGTTTAGTGGATTGTGATGCGATGGTTGTGCCATTGGAGGCGATGTTGAGCAAAGAGAGGCAAGCCCATTACTGTTCAATGAAAAGTTAAATGATGCCAAGAGAAGTATTATGTATATGATCGAGAATTTTATGCAATAGTTCAAGCATTAAAGAAATGGGGCAGTTAATTTGCGAGGGAATTTGTTCTATATACTGATCATCAGGCCTTGCAGTACCTAAATAGTCAGGGAAAATTAAATCAGAGGCATATGAAATGGGTAGAGTTTTTGCAGAGTTATACCTTTGTTTTGAAACATAGGAGTGGGAAGTCAAATAGGGTTGCAGATGCCTTAAGTAGGAGACATACATTGATGACAAAGATGCAGATTGAAGTGGTTGGGTTCAATGAACTAAGACACTGTATGCAGAAGATCCTGATTTTGCAGAGGCTTGGAAAGCTTGCAAGGAACCTGTTACAGTGGACAGAACAAGGTGGTTGGATTTCATAATCTAGAGGATGGCATGTTATTTAAGGGAAGTCAATTGTGTATCCCGAGGAGTTCCATGAGGGAGAACCTGATAAAGGAGAAGCATAGTGGAGGAATAGCGGGACATTTTGGTCGGGGATAAGACCATTGCCATTATCAGTGAGCATTATTATTGGCCTCAGTTGTCACAGGATGTGAAGAAGTTTGTACAAAGCTGCAGGGTATGTCAGATGGCTAAAGGAGTGAGCCAAAATATAGGCTTATATCAGCCCTTACCTGTACCAGAGAGGCCATGGGAGGATATAAGTATGGACTTTGTTCTTGGCTTGCCAAGGACACAACGAGGGAATGATTCAGTCTTTGTGGTGGTTGATAGGTTTTCGAAGATGGCACATTTCATTCCATGTCAGAAGACCCATGATCAGATCCACATTGCTGACTTGTTCTTCAAAGAGGTGGTGAGGCTACATGAGTGCCCAAAGAGTATTGTTTGATTGTGACACCAAATTTGTGGGGTACTTTTGGAGGACCTTGTGGAAGAAGCTGAAGACAGAGTTGAAGTTCATTTCTGCACACCATCCACAAACAGATGGGCAGACAGAGGTTGTTAACAGGAGTCTGGGTAACCTACTGAGATGTTTTGTAGGAGATAAACCCAAGGGATGGGACTTGATCTTACCCCAGGAGAATTTTCTTACAACAATTCTGTCAATAGAAGCACTGGTAGATCACCATTCCAAATTTGTATGGAGGTAGCCAGAACAGCTCCAGAATTGAGGAAGATGGACCAAGAGAAGAAGAATAAGTGCTGAAGCCAAAGACTTTGCAGAGCACATCAAGGATATACATGAGAAGGTAAGAGAACATATTAAGAAGATGAATATGCAGTATAAGGCTAAGGCAGATCAAAAGAGGAGGTATAAGGAGTTTCAGATTGGTGATGAAGTGATGGTCCACTTGAGGAAAGAAAGGTTTCCAGTGGGAACATATAACAAATTGAAGATGAAGAAGTTCGGTCCCTGTAAAATTTTGAAGAGGCATGATTTAGGGAATGCATATGAGGTAGAGTTGCGGATGGATTCAACATTTCCCCTGTGTTCAACATTTCAGATTTAGAGTATCATGAAGGTGGCACAGAGGAAGTACCAATGATGGAACAAGCAGGATTCCGGCACCTACTTCAGAAAAGGAGGAGATTGAAGAAATCCTGGATAGTCGTGTGGGAAGGAGTACCAGGAATAGGCAGATGAAGAATATCTAGTGAAATGAAAAGGAAGGCTTGTTGAAGATTCATCTTGGCTATCTAAGGCAACGGTTGACCGGTTGGGTTTTCTTCAACCATCTGAGATGTGACGGGGTCACTTCTCAAATTACCCTGGGTGTCTGATGCAGGAGCATCCAGTGGTGTAAGGGCAATCTTGCATCACCCAAAAATAGTTAAATTTCAAGTTTCTCAGTTGTTTAGATGTTTTTACATTTTTGATACCCTTTTCGTCATAATAAAATTTCTAATTGACGGTTTTTATTTTTTGTTCTTGGGTTGAAAGATATTGCTGTTTTAGTTTCCTAGATTTACACCTGAAAATGTTCTGAGTTAGATTTGAGGCACTTAGAGTTCCCGGAACGGCCCCAAAACTTTCCAAAATTAATAGAAAATTTCAAGCACATTATTGACTTCAAGACCTTCCAACAGTTCAAACGTTCGTGGAATCGAGTCCCGGATCAAAAGTTATGGCCCCGGAAGTTGGCGCACTTTCTAGAAGATACAATTGCAAATGCTCTTTTGAAATTTGAACTTCATGTTGTAAATTTTTGGCGCCAAACCGCCTAAACTCAAATTTGAATGTTGTTTTGGCTCCAAACTAATGAGGAGCTCTATTTATGGGCGGGTTTCTAATTTTTGGGTAACTTTTTGGGGACAAGCTCACATATGAAAGGGTTGTTCTATAGCTTTATTTAACTTGCATATGTTGTAGAACTTGGGGATTTGAGATCCTCTGCATGTAAGAAGCTCCATTTTCTGAATAATAAAATTATTCTCTTGTTTGTGGGTTATTTTCTATGTCTCGGGTTGTGCCCTCATCATTACTACTTCTCTACAACTTCTTTCCTTTTTATACTCTTTAGGAGCACACATCGACTACACCAAATTAGCTACCATTGCACAATGGAAACACACACTCTTTTGACTACAACAACTAACAATTCCACTACCTAATCCCCTTGAGAGGTAACCACCAACATTAGTCCAAAATAACAAACAGATTTTGAGATCCACTAGATTGATGCATCTCCTTCTGCATCTAGTTCAAGAAAGGAGGGGTAATAACCCCCAACTTCTCCCAAAGATACTTAGAAGTATCCTTAGGAAGAGCCTTAGTGAATATATCAACAATTTGATCCTTTTTAGGCACATATTCAAGATTTGCTTCATTCTACACAACCTTCTCTCTCAGAAAGTGATATCTAATTGAAATATGTTTTGTCTTTTAATGCATTACTCGATTCTTTGACATATTGTTTTCACTTGTATTGTCACAGAAGATAGAAATTGGTTCATCATACACTACTCTGATATCCCTCAAAGTTTTCCTCATCCATAGCACCTATGTGCAACAAGATGCTACTGCAATGTAAACCTCTAGAGTAGATAAAGATACTAGGTATTTTTCTTGCTTAGCCATGATACCAATCTACATTTAAGAAAGAATGCACCACAACTTGTACTTTTCCTATCATCAACACAACTAGCCCAATTTGTATCTATGTAAGCACTTAGAGTAAAATCGGTATCCTTTGGATACCATAATCTATGATCCAAAGTGCCTTTTAAATATCCGAATATCCTCTTCACTGCCGCAACATGTCTCTCTAGGATCTTCTTAAATCTAGCCACAAGACAAATTGCCTGCATGATATCTGGTTTAGTAGCAATTAGATGTAGCAGTCCACCAATCATTGATTTGTACTTTCTTTGACCAACCTTAAGATATTCATTATTCTTGCTCATTTTGCAACCAATAACCATAAGAGTACATACTAGTTTGGAGACTTCCATTCCAAACTTCTTCAACATTTCTTTAGCATACTTTGATTTTGAAATGAATATACCTGTGTTTGTTTGATTGATTTATAGCCCAAGGAAGAAATTTATCTCCCCAAACATAGACATCTCAAACTCTTTTCACATTTCTTCTACAACCTTCTTACACATCTCTTCATTACCTCCAAAAATTATGTCATCAACATACACAACCACAATCAAGATTTGATCTTCTTCAACTTTAAAGTAAAGATTACTATTTGCGGTACCTTTATTGAATCCTTGTTGTATCAAATACTTATCCAACCTTGCATACCAAGCTCTAGGAGCTTGCATCAATCCATATAATTCCTTCTTCAATATGTAAACCATATTCAATTTGTTTGATAATTGAAATCCTTCCAGTTGTTCCATGTATACTTCTTCCAATTCTCCATTCAACAAAGTATACTTCACATCCAATTGATAAACTTTAAGGTCCTTATGTTCCACAAAAGCTAAAAAAATCATGATAGCTTTCATTCTTGCCACTAAAGCAAATGTCTCCTCAAATTCTATTCCTTTGACTTGTGAGTAGCCCTTACACACAAGCCTTTCCTTGTTTTTTACAACTTCTTCATTCTCATTTAGTTTTTTTTTTAACACCCACTTAGTCTCATTTTTTTTTTTTTGAAGATCTTGGGACAAGTTCCCAAGTTTGATTCTTCTCTATCCGCATGAGTTCTTCTTCCATAGATTTTATCTAATGTTCATCTTTGCATGCCTCAATCACTAGTTTAGGTTCAACCTCAAAAAGTAAACATAGATTTACCTCTTCTTGAATAGCTTTCCTTCTTGTCAGTTTTTCTTTTTTCTGTAATGATCTATTCTTTAGAATGATTCCTTTACACATACTTGGGGGTTCTAGGGGTCTTTTCTGGAGCTTTTTCCTCTTCAATATGCACTTCCTTTTCCTTAGATTTTTTTTCTTTGCAAATATGCTCATTTGATTCATATCCATCTATCACTGCTGAGTTCTAAAAATTTTCATCAACCTTGACACTTGCACTCTCAACAATCTTTCTTAGTATTTTTTTGTAGCATTGGTAGGATCTTCTTCTAGTAGAATATCTAAGGAAGATTCCTTCATCAGACCTTGCATCAAATTTTCCCAAATTTTCTTCATCTCTTCTGATATAACACTTGCTTCCAAACACTATGAAGTATTTGATAGTAGGGATTCTTCCATACCACAACTCATAGGGATTCTTTATTCTAATTCCTTTTGCTTGAACTATATTAAGTATATAAACAGTAGTATGAATTTCTTCTCTCTAGTATATTTCCGGTAGGTTAGCTTCTATCATCATAGTCCTTGTAGCTTCTTGAGCAGTCCCATTTTTCCTTTCAACCACTAAATTTTGTTGAGGAGTCCTAGGGGTAGAAAAATGCCTCTTTATGCCATGATTCTTTCAAAATTGTTAAATTCATTGAAGGTGAACTCTCCACCTTTGTTATACCTCGAACACTTGATTTTCATGTCCATTTCATTCTCAACCATAACTTTAAATGATTTGAACCTATCTAGGGCTTCTGATTTTTCTTTAAGAAAAGTAACCCATGTCATTCTAGAATAATCATCAATCAAAAACATGAAATACCTATCACCTTGAAGATTTCTTACTCTTATAGGACAACATATATTTTTGTGTGTATGAAAAATGTATCAATTATAAATGAATTCAAATACATATCAATAAGACATTATATCGAAGAAACATAAAGGAAAACAAAATAAACAAACTATTAATGGCAACTTCCTTGAAATCGTCTTATTTCTCTCTATCTCCAGCGTTTTGTTGTTTCCAATTGCTCTCAGATTCAACAGATTAATCTCAACAAAATGGACAACTGAAGAACGAGATATAAATGAAATGCATACTATGCTAAAATGCAAGGATTACGCTAAAATATAAATATTGCTGTGATGCTAAAAAGATGTGAGTACATAAGCTAATTGCATATATGTTCGTGTGTTCGTCGCGTGTATGTGTGTAACCAAAGCTTGGATTTGCACCAGTATTTATAGAGTTTTTGAAAGGATTTGATTGGCTGATATGATTAACAGCCCAGATTAAGCTTGTTAGAATGAACGGTAAAAGATTTTCAAAAGTTGAGAGAGAGATAGAAGGTTTCCTTTTCCTTCAATTTTTGTCATTCAGATCCGAAGGAAGGTTGCCGTTTTGAAGAATGAGTTGAAACGAGTTTCATAATTAAATAAAATAAATTTATTTAATTATATGTGGGGATGAAATTAGAAGTTCGCATAATTAAATAAGTAATATTTAATTATGTGTGAGAGATGATTTTAGAAGGTAATTAAATATTTAAAATATTTAATTATTTGTGGAGTGAGAAATGGTATTAAATTAAATATTTATAATATTTAATTTAACTATGAGATGAAGAGAGTGTTCGAAGGAATATTCCCTTATTTGAATTCAAATATTCAAATTTAGAATAATATGATAATTAATATAAATAAATTGTAAATTTATTTAATTTAATTAAGAGGAATATGAAATATGGTAATAATTAAATAAATTTATTTATTTAATTAAGATAGAAGAATTATAAAAGTGAACAATATAAATAAATAATTATTTATATGTAGATTGAATTACAGATTTAACTAAATAACTTGTATTTAATTAATTACCAGACTTATTATAATGTGACCATTTTTAGGTGCATACATTTTTCCCCTCTTTGAGATGATGTTCGAGATGATGAGATTTGTATTGAGTAACATCATTTCAAAGAAGTTAAGGTATGGATAGAGGAGAATGGATAATGATAGAAAGATAGGATGATGGAATGATGATGCCCCCTCGAGAGGATAGGTGGGTTGGACAAACATGGGTAGGCTCTTGAAATGAAATGATAAAGGGGGGGATAAGATGAATAATGCAAGATAGAAAGTGGATGAAGGAGAGGAATGATACGTTATGATGCAATGAAGGTGAGCAACCATGATGTTTGATATAGCACTAGATGTTATGCACCAAGATATAAGGACCAAGGTGACGATGTGTCTCATGCCCTAGCTTAATACAACCTTGTCTAGACGTATGAGGAAGTAGACTTAGAGCATTAAAGTCCTAATACACAAAAGGTATGATATGACCTTAGATGTAAAGGATAGTGCAAAAAGCTACTCCAACATACACAAGATATGAATATTAGCTAGAATGATACGAATTTGATACAAATGCAAGATAAAATGATAACACACAAGCAAGCAAGCAAGCAAGCAAGCATGCACAAATGATACAAAAACAAACAAGGAAATTCTCCCTGTCAAGCTATAAACCGTTGATTGATTGATTTATAATGATGATGATAGTGTTGTCATTGTGGGGAGCGACATGTCCCTAGAGCAACACAAGGATGACTGATAGTTGATTGATTGATTGGTTGATTGATTAGGTTTACAACAAGATAAGGATCAAGACCAAAGGATGTGATTGGATAGTTTGACAAGATTGACTGACTTGATTGGTATGGATTAAGGATTGACTTGCATTTGGATTATTGCTTGGATTTTTGTTGGCTATTTGATTTTTTTGTACTTTTTGGGATATTTTGATTTGGTTGAATGGTTGAATGATTGGATTGAGGTGATGGATTAAGTAGATGAAATTGGAAGAAGTAATTAGATGGATTGATTTTATTGCTTGGATTTTGTTGGCTTTTTGATTTTTTTGGATTTTTGGGGATATTTTGATTTTTTTCGATTTTTGAAATGTTTTATTTTTTTGGATTTTTGAAATATTTTGATTTTTGGGATTTTGAATTTTTTTTGAATTTTTTTGTATTTTTGAAATGTTTTAATTTTTTTTTGTATTTTTGAAATGTTTGGAGGTGTCAAATGATGAAAATTTGAGTAGCCTTTGTGCTAGATACCAATGACAAGGGGAAAACCAAGTCTAGGTGCAAGGAGATAGATGGGATTGATGGATGAAATGGTGGGTGATGGGATAAGGGATAAAAGGCTCATGATATATGGATGGATGGAAAGGATAAGTCATAGTGAATGGAATTGATGTATGCCTCATAGGAGAGCAAGGATGTGATTTCCAAAGACCATGTCGCATAGGAGAGAAAGTTGAGAGAGAGATAGAAGGTTTCCTTTTCCTTCAATTTTTGTCATTCAGATCCAAAGGAAGGTTGCCGTTTTGAAGAATGAGTTGAAATGAGTTTCATAATTAAATAAAATAAATTTATTTAATTATATGTGAAGATGGATTTAGAAACTCGCATAATTAAATAAGTTATATTTAATTATGTTTTAGAAGTGAATTTAGAGTGTAATTAAATATTTAAAAATATTTAATTATTTGTGGAGTGAGAAAAGATATTAAATTAAATATTTAATATTTAATTTAACTATGAGATGAAGAGAATATTCCATATTTGAATTTTAAATATTCAAATTTAGAATAATATGATAATCAATATAAATAAATTATAAGAATTTATTTAATTTAATTAAGAGGAATATGGGAGATGCCAATAATTAAATAAAATTATTTATTTAATTAAGGTAGAAGAATTATAAGAATGAACAATATAAATAAATAATTAAATTTATTTATATGTAGATGACTTTAGGAGATTAATTAAATAATTTATATTTAATTAATTAACAAGCTTGATTAATCATGACCATTTTTAGACGTATACATTTTGCCCCTCTTTGAAGTGATGTGTAAAATGCATTGCTTCAAAGAAAATAAGATTTTTGCCCTTGATACGTTTTTGATGTTGATGTTGCTGCTGATGATGCCCCCTCGGGAGGTAAATCACGGATGATATGAATTCTGAACATGTGATAAACAATCAAGATTAGATAATGATATTCTGCTGAGGAGACAGTGATTTAGCTCTCGATAAATGATGTAAAGGATGGCCCATTTTGAAAACAAAGTGAATTTTATCTTCTTTTTGAAATAGTAAAAAAACCCACCTTTGTTTGACCATTAAAAGGTAAAAAGGGGAAAAAGATAAATCATTTGTACTTGTTGACTTTGTGAATACTGTAGCTCTGAGAGTGACCTCGCGACATGGAGATTCCATATCATCGCCACCGATTTGAGAGATCTCGCTGATACTAGAGGCCAGCAGGATATGGACCAGTGGTGAGTTGATCTAACCACTCGTGTTTTAAATTTTTTACCAAAATGTACTATTTTTCCGCAGATTTTGAATATGAAAATGACGTTTTAGCACTTTTAGGAAAGTTTTAGCATTTTCGATGATTTTTCTGGCGCTTAGGGTAAAAACAATAGCGCATACAGGCTAGATTTTGAATAGTTAGCGTCAAACTAGTTTAGCGCATTCGATGAAAACAATAGCGCATACAAGAAAAGATGAAGAAAACTAGGTTTAAGCGCATCGAGGAAAAACAGTAGTGCATATAGAAAAGATGTAGAAAGCTAGGTTTAAGCGCATCAAGGAAAAAAAGTAGCGCATATAGGGAAATCGTGCATCCGGTGATTAAAGTAGCACTTAGGTTGATAGTGTTAGCGCATATAGAGAAATAGCGCATAGGGAAACTGTTTGAGTGCATCCCATGAAAATAACGGTGCATATGGGTTTTAGCGCATAGAGGTCACAAATTAGCACATATGAGTTTTAGTGCATAGAGACCACAAAGTAGCGCTTTTGGTAAAAATAGGCAGAATGTATGATTTGATGATAGTAATGTGAAAATGATGATATATATATTGCTTCCTTGGTCAACAGATAGGTAAATTGTCGTGTCATCATGCTGATATGGATATAAATGATGGAAAATTTGGTGCTTGAGTGATAACTTTGTTTCCCCAAAATAGAAAACAAAGAGTAAATTGATTGATTGTCTGATTAAACTGATAACTTTGCTTCTCATGAATGAAAAACAAAGAATAAATGTCGGATAAATGATTGATATGACTTCTGATAAATTTGTTTTCTGCGATAGAAAACAAATAGTAATTGATGGTAGAGCAGATTGATATGATATCCAGCTAGATAAATTGTGTATTGGTTTGCCTGATAGGATTGATTGTCTGATATGGGTTGTTGATATGATGCATTGATACGAGTCATTGATATGGGTCTGATATAGTTCACTTGATATAGGTCACTGATAGATATGAGTCTAATTGATTTTGGTTGATTGAGATTGAATGATTGGTATGATTCTAATTTTATCCTTGTGATGACCAAAAATAAAAAATAGGAGGTTTTCAAAAACCTCCAAATTAGAGAGCGGCACTTGGCAGGATGGGATAGGATACCTGAGTTGACACCTGCTGATGTAGCTTTGATAGATACACGTGGTTTGAGATCCTTGTTGGCTATGCCGCCGATTCGGGTCAACAGAGGATTGTTGACGGCACTGGCAAAGCGATGGCATTCAAAGCACAACACCTTTCATATGCCGACTGGTGAGGTGACTGTGACTCCAGAGGATGTATACATGATATTAAGTATCCTAGTGGTTGGTGCCCTTGTGTTCTATGATCACAAGGAGCTCAGGGGTACAAATTCTTTGAGGGTGTATGGTGATGCACAGATAGCTGGGTACTGGGTACCATGGAATGACTTTCGAGGATATCCAACCTTGCCTGTAGTTTTTGGGTTCATTCATTGGAGGTCTCCTTTGTCCGGATCGCCGGTCAAAGGGATTATCAGTGGGATGGGGCAGGATTTTGGAGCAGATGTTGCTACAGCCGTGGAGATATGCATGGGGGAGTTGTATGTTAGTGCACCTATATCATGATTTGCATCAGGTGGTGTACAGGGGTGCTTCCAGTTTGTCGTGTGGTGTGACACTGCTGTAGATCTGGGCATGGGAGCATCTTGTTGTGACGAGACCGACATGCCCTAGAGTTAGGCCTCCAGGTAGGCCTTATGTATATGCTTATGCTATGTTCCTTGTCCAGCCCAAGCTGGGCAAGGTGGATTACTGGAGACGACGTCTAGATGATATGGATGCAGTGGTATGGCGACCATATCTTGATTGTGAGCCATGGGATACTGATGATTTAGAGATGCCATTTGCATGCATTCCTCAGTTTCTGATAGGGAGGACTCCTTTTATCCTTGAGAGGTTTTTGGCATTACAGGTGCAAAGATAGTTTGGATTTACCCAGGGGATGCCACACGGGGTTGCACACTATGCCCGGAGCAGAGATGAGGTCAGATGGGGGCGATGTATTTCCTATCAGATAGTATATACAAAGTTCATGTCATTAGCTCCCGAGGCATGGGATGACAAGCGAGACATTGTTGATGCCGGTATGTCCGATGAGTATTCATTATATTACCACACACATCCCTTTCCACCGTTTATCAGTCTCGATGAGCCAACACCCATTTTTGTAGTACCACAGCCAGGGGCAGTGAGACAGGAGAAGGGGGTAGGTGGAGAGTAGGGTGCAGTTGGAGGAGAGGAGGTGGAGAGTGGAGAGGAGGTGGAGAGTTCCGACGGGGATGATGGAGATGACGGCGGGGATGAGGGGCAGGTGCTGAGGAGGTTGAGGCTAGATATTCTGAGGGGTGTCCAAATCATGCGGTAGCCGAGGATAGGGATTGGGCGACAAACATTGATCATGATGGGATCTTCATCACAGCAGGGGCAGATAGCTACCCTTCAGGCCTAGGTGCAGACACTGCAGGGACAACAGGGACAGTTGCAGAGTCAGCTGATGCAGGAACAGGGATTTATTGTACAACTACATGCACAACTGGCACAGGCTCAGGCACAGGCACAGGCACAAGCACCTGCCCCAGACCCATAGTTAGCCCAAGTGATGACATAGAGAGATGCATTTAGACAGAGGGCAGTGGAGGCTGAGGGCGTCGCTTAGAGGCTCATGGGCACTATAGAGAGTGCATCATTGCGGGATGCCATTGTAGAGGGCATGGAGATGGCAAGGGAGGCCGAGTATTACCGAGTTAGATACGAGGAGTTATGTCCTCCTGATCGAAGAGATCCATTCCCGCGGTCCCACACCAGGACCAGGAGCAGGTCACAAACACAGACACAGAGCCTAGGGGTTACCGGGCCTTGGCGGGATCTAGACACGAGTACCAGTGGTAGGCCACCTCCTTTTAGACCAGCTCCATTAGGGGCATCGACCAGCTAGCAGATATATTTCACACATGTGTATCATTTTTGGAGCATGTATATTTATTTTTGATCATATCTCATGTATTTCTCTTTGGACATTTCAGTTTCATTGGATATTTGGATATTTATATTATTGATGATGAGTGATGATATGCAGCAGCGATGATTTTTGATGGTGTATTGTGAATTTATGATATGATGATGTGATATGCATTTATTTCTATGTGTTATGTATTTTGGTATGCATTTGAATGAGTTGATGACTAACATGATATGCAAGATGATTTGATATGATGTTTTTATTATGATGATGATGATTGATGATGCGTACTAATGATGTCATGCAGGTGGATGACTTATGATGTGATTTTGAAAATGATATGAAAATGTATGTATGGAATGTTTATTTTTGGATTTTCCAATGCAGGTAAATGATGATAATATGATGAAAAATGAATGTTGTGTTCATGATATGCATTATGAATTTGTATGATAAAATGATATGATATGATGTAAAATGATATGAATACTGATATGAAGTGAGATAAGTAAATAGTGATGAGATGTATGATAAAATGATATGTGATGAAATATAATGATTTGTAACAAAAATGAACGAATAAATGAAATGAATAATAATGGAATAATGATAATGAAATGATATGATAAGATAATGATAAGAAAATGAAATGAATGATAATGGAATGAAATGATAATGATATGATATGATAAGATAATGATACTGAGATGAAATGAATGATGATAATGATAATAAAATGAGATGATATGAATGAAATGAATGATAATGATAGTGAAATGAGATGATACGATAATGATAATGAAATGAATGATGATGATAATGAAATGATGAAATGACAATGATAATGAAATGATGAAATGATAATGATAATGCAATGATGAGATGATAATGAAATGATAAGATGATGATAATAATATGATAATGATAATAAATGAATGATGATGATAGTGAAATGATAAAATGATGAAATGACAATGATAATGAAATGATGAAATGATAGTGAAATGATAATATTATGATAAAACAAATGTCCGCATTGCCTTCCACAAATAGTCCAAAGAGACATGACAACCATTGATGTTTGTTGTTGGCCTTTCAAAACTCTGATGCAAATCCAGTATGCAGATATGTATAATGATCCAAAATGAAATGCAACTAAATGAAACCAACCATTTTGTTGAGCCTTTTTGCTAGCCTTCTTGAATCATCATAGAGCATTTTAAAATGTTGGAAGTATGTACAAGCATCAGAGGGGAAATTAGCACCAATGATGACCTGAGTACAACTTTCATGATTTTTGATATAGCAAGCGAACACAAGCATCTAGGTATAATTGAAACGAGATGACCTGAGCATTTCTTGTGTGAACAGACAAAGACTAACCACCTTATGATGCAAATTTGGAACTGTCATCAATGATAAACTTTAGAAATCATGTCTCGCGACATACTTGCAACAGATGGATAGTTAACCTCAATACAATAGACAAAAAAATCATCCTCTTTCCTTGCCACTCTATTTCACTACATCATCGAGTGTGCTCCAGAGAGATGATATCTAAAATTAAACAACCATTGTTCAAAAATGAAATACTATTATCCCAAACATTATTCAGATTATAGATCATCCAGATATGAGTCATGATAGGGTACGTAGCTGAAAACTACTGTGATATGGATCAATGATTGGATAGTTATCCATATGGTTTGATTTGGTTGTTTTATTTTGCATGATTGGTTTTGATGTCACTGTCTCGTTGTTTCGGTAAAAATTGAAAGTTGATTGCCCCCAGTATGCCAATGTTTGCCCTCAGTATTGACACAACTTGCTAAAATGAATATGTACAATAAATCAAGCCATGATAAGACATTATCGCTCTAGGTAAATGATGATAGCATGATGCTGGTGTGGCCCTAAGATGATGGAAAAGATGCATGAAAATGAAGGCCGAGAAGTTAAGTACAAAACATGAAATTAATAGATGGAGAGCTACAACAGCATCCGCTTGCCGATTTTCACTATTTGTTTTATTGCAATTTTCTTATCAATAGATCCGCTGTGTTTTCACCTCTATGATGTTTTTTTTTTTGTCGCTATCAAGATGCCTGTTTGTCAGGTTTTCACTAGGGTAACCATTTTTTAGGACTTTTTTTGATTTTTTTTGTATTTCTTTAGGACTTTTTCTAATTTTTTTTTTGTATTTCTTTAGGACATTTTCTGATTTTTTTGTATTTCTTCAAGACATTTTCTGATTTTTGATAACTGCTTTAGACATAATACCTTTTCAGGTGCATGCTATTGATAGGTTCGTCAAATAGGTCCCCTTCTGGCATCGATAGCTTGTAGGCTCCTGAACCATAGACTGCGATAACCACATAAGGACCTAGCCAATTTGGTTCAAACTTTCCTTTCTTCTCTCTGTCTTGCTAATTGCGTGGGTTTTCTTTCAGAAAAAAATCACCCACTTGAAAGGTACATGGATTTACTTTGTGATTATAGCTATGAGACATCATCTGTTGATATGCTTTTAAATGATCAGCCGCTCTTTGTCTCTTCTCATCTAGGAGTTCCAGTTCTTGGAGTCAGGAAACTCTGTATTGATCATCCGTTGTAAGACCTTTCAATGATACTCTGAGTGAGAGAATCTCAACTTCTAAAGGTAGTATAGCTTCTGCTCCATAGACAAGAGCAAATGGCGTTCCTCCTGTTGGTGTGTGGATACTGGTTCTGTAGGCCCATAAGGCGGGGTTGAGTTGAACATGCCAATCCTTCCCTGAATCATTCACAGTCTTCTTCAAAAAATTTAATATTGTTTTATTTGAGGCCTTTGCTTGGCCATTCCCTTGTGGATAGTAAGGTGTTGAATATCTATGTTGAATGTGAAATCTTTCACAAAGTTCATCAACATTCTAATTTTTGAAAGGACGTCCATTATCTATAATAATTGAGTTGGAAATTCCATACGGACAAATAATATAGTGGAGTATGAATGATGATATTTGTTTGTTGGTAACTTTAGTAAGAGGTACTACCTCAATCCACTTAGTAAAATACTCTGTAGCTATGATGATGAACTTATGTCCGTTTGATGAAGGATGAATCTTGCCCACTAGATCTAACCCCCATTGAGAAAATGGACAGGTTGGCGTGAATGGCTGAATTTCCTGTGCAGGAGCATGAATGAGATTCCCATGAATCTGACATTTTGAGCATGTTTTCACAAAAGTGAATGATTCCCTCTCCATTGTAGGCCAGTAGTAACCCATTCTAATCAATTTCTTGGATAAGGTCAGTCCACTCAAATGAGTACCACAGATGCCACCATGAACTTCTTGTAAAACTTTGTCAGATTCCTCACGTTCAAGACATCGAAGTAGAGTACCATCAAGACCATAGCGATAAAGAGTCTTAGCAATAAGAGTGTAACGAGCGGATTGGTGGATAAAATTTCTATTTTTGGTTACGGGATAAATTGGGTGGTAAGATATCGTCTTTGAGGTAGGCATAAATTTTTCCATACCAAGGTGAATCAGATCCTACCAAGTGGCAAATGATTTGGCTTTTAGGGGTATCATAAGCAGGCATAAATGATTGCTCCACCAGAAATTCATAGCGAGTCTGAGTTTCTGGGAGTTGTAACAATGATGCGATCGTAGCCATGGCATCAACTACTTTGTTATCAAGCCTTGGAATTTGTGTGAATTTGATGTCCACAAAGTATTTCTTGAAGTCATCAACCATCTTTTTATATGGTAACAGTTTTTCATCTTTGGTCTGATAATCGTCATTGATCTGATAAATGACTAGCTGTGAGTCGCCATACACTTGTAATTTTGTAATTCTCCATTCCAATGCTATTTTAAGTCAGGTGATTAACGCTTCATGTTTAGCTATGTTGTTGGTGCATGGAAACATCAGCCTATATGATCGAGGAATGGTGTGTGCTTGAGGGGTGACGAAAAGTATGCCTGCCCCCGATCCATGTTGAGTGAAAGAACCATCAAAATATAAGTACCATGGTTGTTTATATTCTACAGTAAAGACATCAACATCTAGAAATTCAATGTGCAGGGGATGGTCTGCTTGCAGTGGTGCTTCAGCTAGTTGATCAGTGATAACTTGTCCTTTGATTGCCTTGTGATCAACATAATGGATGTCAAACTCACTCAAAATCATTACCCACTTTGCTAACCTTCCTGTCAATGATGCTTTGCTTAACAAATACTTGAGTGGATCAATCTTTAAAACCAAATTCATTGTATGAGTTAACATGTAATGTCAAAATTTCTGTGAAGCAAAGACTACTGCCAGACAAGCCTTCTCGATAGAAGTGTAGTTGAGCTCATGACTTGTTAGTGTTCTGCTGATGTAGTAGATTGCACATTCTTTTCTTATAGAGTCTTCTTGTGCTAGCAGTGCTCCCAGAGATGTCTTTGTTGCGGCAATGTATAAGATGAGTGGTTTGTTTGGATTTGGTGGTACGAGAACTGGTGGAGTCATTAAATACTTTTTGATTTGTTGAAAAGCCAATTCACATTTGTCATCCCACTTGAAAAGAACATTCTTATGCAGTAGATGTGTGAAAGGTAAACTTTTGTTGGCCAATTGTGCAATGAACCTTTGTATAGATTGAAGTCGTCCCCGCAATTATCTCAATTGACTGATGTTCCTTGGTGGAGGCATTTCCATAATTGCCTATACTTTTGTAGGATCTACTTCAATTCCTTTTTCTGAAACAATGTACCCCAAGAGTTTTCCAGATTTGACCCCAAAAACACATTTCTTGGGGTTGAGGTGAACTTTGAATTTCTCTAATCTTGCAAATATTTTGGACAATATTTCAAGATGTCCTTCTCTGGTGTATGATTTTTCCAATATGTTATCTACATAATCTTCCATGAAGATATGCATCATTTCATGAAAGATTGTAGTCATGGCTCTTTGGTAAGTAGCCCCAGCATTCTTTAGACCGAAAGGCATGACATTCTAACAATAAGTTCCCCATGGACATGTGAAAGTTGTTTTCTCCTGGTCTTCAGGTGCAATCTTGATTTGGTTGTAGCTAGAAAAACCATCCATTAATGAATACATGGCATGGCCAGCTGTCAGATCAACTATAGTGTCGATGTTTGGCAGTTGGAAGTCATCCTTAGGACATGCTTTATTAAGATCTCTGAAATCTATGCATATTCTCATAGTTTTATCTGGCTTGGATACAGGAACAATGTTGGAGATCCATTCTGCATAGTCGATTGGTCTTATGAAGCCCACATCAAGGAGTTTTCTCAGTTCTTCCTTAACCAATAATGCAACATGAGGGTGCATCTTTATGAGTTTTTGTTTCACCGGCTTGGCCCCTGGTTTGATAGACAAGTGATGCATGATAAGATCAGGATCAAGACCAGGCATGTCAGCATAAGACCACAAAAGTTGACTGATTTTCTTTTAGGAATTCCATGAACTCTAGTATTTCTTTCTGTCATTGATGCAGCTAACTTTAAAATTCTTGGTTTGTCGGAAGTCTCAAGATTGACAACATTTGTAGGCTCAATCAAAATAGGCGATCGCTCATGGTAGTGCTCCGGGAGAGTGTCAAGATTCCCATCATCGGTGCCTCAAAGAGGTTTTCACCATCGATATGCTCTTTATTTTATCTTTTTTTGATCTAATACTGCCGGATTCTAGTTTTCACCATTAGATCTTTCTTTTTTGTTTTTACTTTTGCAGCTAGGAGACTTGACACTCTCCTGATCAAAAAATCTATGTCGAAAATCGCTGGTGGAACAATCATTTGTATCATCTGCGGAAAGGAAGTTTATGATAGCTTCGTCACTTGGAAACATAGGTATATCGATAGGTTCGGTTGAATCCCAATCAATGAGATCAAGATGAATCAAAGATAGCGGGTTGTCAGGTTGTGTGAAATCGGCTATGGTTATGGTCATAATGGAGTGGTTCGTAGGATCCGAGGTATGAGGTGGATCAATGATGATATTGTCTTCATGATAGTCTTGTTCGTTAAGATCCAACTCAACATCACTAGAATCATGGTGACTTTGTAGTTCGAATTCACGTGTTGGGGTCCCTGAACCTTGACCTTCAATTAGAGTTGGGGCGTATTGGTGTATTACATCAACCTCTTCGTCCCTCCAGAACTCATCATTGTAAATGGTGTCCCATTCATATTCAACAGAGTTTGTGTCAGAATTGTTATCCACGAAGTTTTGAATTGTTGTCAAACATGCTTCTTGTGAATTTGAGCCTTCTTGCAATGTGAAGATAGTGCCATGCAGTTGTTTGGATGTGCTTTCTTTGGAGTGAGTATCATAGCCCAATCCGGTTTTCTCTTTTGCAGCAAGTCCACGGAGGTTAATAGGTTCAACTACTCCTTTTCTTTTTCCGATAGGACCTTTATCATAGCCCATCTTCTGCATGATTGAATACACTTTTCCATATTTGTCTGTGGGTAATTTGACATTAAAAACTGCTTCATCTTCATCTTTATAGACCCAGTTTAGAATTTCTATATCCTCTGGATCTTCCATGGGGAATTTTTCTTTGATGAATTGTCCATTAAACTTTGTGATTGGCTCTGTTGGTGATTGCTTTGATGTTAATGCTACTGATAATTGATGTTTCATGATAGACGGTTGTCCATGTGATCGAGGTGATGTAGGAAAATTGGCAAGACAAAGAGAGTATTCTCCAACTCCATGGTCCTTGAATTTCAATTTCTTGTCAAAACTATTGGTTAATTGACTAATTTGCGTGTCAATCTTTAGAGAAGTACTAGCATGAGCTTCTCGATTGTTAGGAACCAAAGTATCTTGACTGGCTTTTATGTTGGCACAAGTGTGAATATTGGAATTATCAGCTGGTATCATGATTTCCTGTCCATCATAAGGAAACTTAAGACATTGATGATAGGTTGATGGGACAACTTGCATTTCGTGGATCCAAGGACAACCCAACAAGATGTTGTATGCAAGATCACGATCTAGTACTTGACAGAAAGTATTCTTTATCACAGGGCCTACTCTGATTGGAAGCATGATTAGACCCTTGGATGCTCTTTCTTCATCATCATAAGCTTTGATGGTAATCTTTCTTCTAAAATCAATGGAGTCCTCAGAAAATCCTAAAGCCTTAACCAACTTCATGGTACAGATGTTCAAACTAACATCTCCATCTATTAAAACTCGTCTGACATGAAACTTGTGAACCATGACTTCTAAGTACAATGATGAATTATGGGGATTAGTTATGGAAACATCATCCTTTTCAGAGAATGAGAGGCAAGTGGGTGAGGACAAGTGTCCTACCATGGCTTGAAATTGGTTCACATCCAAATCAGTGGATACATTTTTTTTGAAGAGGGCCTTTTCAAGAATTTCCTTATGGGCTGGGGAAATCTTCAATAGTTCCAAGATATAAATTTGAGTGGGGGTTTTCTGAAGTTGGTTGATCAAATCATATTGATGTTGAGGTGGAGGTTCAGTGGATTTTGAAGAGGTGCCCGTTAAGACAACTTTAGCTTGTGCCCTTGTTGTTGCGTTGACTTCTCTATATTCCACCTTCTTGTTGACCTTAATGACATTTACCTGCTCATCGTCTGTGTAGAGATGGTTGATTATATGATCATCATTGATATGATTCCCATTTTTTTCAAAAGACTCACCCTTTTGATAGTTGGGAAAAGGGTTGCGAAATGCTTGGTGGTCTGTGTTGGATTGTTGATGTCCTTCTATTGTAATGATGTCATTGTCGATTAAGTCTTGAATGGTATTCTTCAAGGCTTGACAGTTGTTTGTGTGATGACCTTTGCATCAATGATAATCACAATAGTATGCCTCATTCCATGATGGAGGCTTTACACTGGGTTCACAGTTTTGTTGAGGCAGCAAATTAATGACATTTTTGGCCATCAACTCTTTGAATGCGGATTCTAAAGATTGACCCAATGAAGTGTAAGTTATTCTTTTCGAGAAGAATGAGAATCGTTGTGGATTTGTATTTGAGGTATTACCTAAGGAGTTGTTATTATTAGTGGTTCCTCGGTAACCTTGATTTTTGGCAGTCCCTTGATTGGGAGTAGAATTTTGATTCACATTGTTCCTCAGAGGAGGAGGATTATTTCCTTGATTTGTGACCAAGTTGATATTGTTATAATTGTTGTTGCGAGGAGCATTCAGAGTACTGAGAACAAATGGCTTGGTCGAGACCTGATTCACATCAACAACACCATCATTCACCACATTCTTGTTGCGAGTCCAAAATTTAGACTTGTCCTAATTATTGTGATGATTGTATGAGCTAGGATTGTCTTTGTCAAGTTTTATTGTTCCTCTTTTTACCAATGCACTTTCAATGGTTATAGCATCTTCAATTAGTTTCTCAAAAGAGGTAGGACAATGTGAATTCAAATGATAGCTCATCTCTGAATTCAAACTGTTAATGAAGGTGACCATCTTTTCCTTTTCAGGAACATGACGCGGATATCTGGCGAACATTCTTCTCCATCTCTGAAGAAAAGTAATGAAATATTCACTAGGTTTTTGTGCAACTTTACAGAGATCTATCATGGTGATCTGGTGTTGTATGTTGTAGGCATATTGTGATCTAAACAGATTGATTAATTCTTCAAATGTTCTGACAGGAGGTGTGATTTTTGAAAACCATTCCATAGAGTGTCCTCCAAGAGTCCTAGGAAACAAACGCATCAAATAAGTGTCCTCATGAGCGAACTCTAAAGTCATGTTTCAGAAGTCTCTAACATGATCAATTGGATCTGATTTCCCATTATAACGATCAAATTTTGGAATTTCACAATGTTTGGGAAATGGAATCATGTTGAGACTTCGATCAAAGGGATAAGGACAAATGTCCTCAATAGTATATTTCTTTGTTGTGGTTCCCCCTTGTAATTCTTTGATTTGTCCTTGAAGTGATTTAATTTGTTGAGTTAAAGCACTAAGATCAGATAGGGGTATTTCCTCAGGTTTTTTTTTCAAATTCTCAGTATTAAAGTCATGAGGCAATTTAGCTCCTTGGTCAGCTAGATAGCAAAAATATTTTTCTTTATTACGCTGCAAGATCTTTTCTATGGCTTTGTGAAATTTTGGATCTTGCTTAGGCTGTCTAAGACGTTCCTCATCACTATCTATATGTGTTTTGTTCATGTCTTTGTATTGGTGGAATGGATTTTCTTCTCTGTTATCCATATCTTTGTTGAAAAGTGGATTACGACTCATAATGTAAAGAGGATTACTGCTTTCACCCTCTTCTTGAATGTTTTGGGTATCACCTTGTTGGATTTTGTCCTTCAATTTATTGAATTGAGATCTTGTGAAGATAGGCATATGATTTTGAAGAATTCTTCTAAACTTAAATCCTAGTTTTGACAAGTACGATGATGATGATATCTTGATCTGATAAGATGTGGAATCTTATGATATGATCTAAGATGTTCCTAATTTTTGATTGTGGCTTCCAATGATGAAGGATGTCAGAATCTTGTTGGGGAAGTTGAATCAATAATTAGAAATTTGTTTGAGAGATGCACTCTTAAAGTTTTGATCTTTGTTTTTGAAGAAAGATTTCAAAATCACCAAAGGATTTGATTAGGATGTGAAGGATATTCTATAGAATGTTGTGGTATGTTGTCAAATTCAAGAGGTTGGTTAAACTTATGCTATTGAGATAGAGCTAATCTCTGATAATAAGCTTGTGAATCCAAGGGTTCTACTGCATACTCATCAGTGAATCCCCTAACAAAGTCATGGTATCTATGAAGAAATCCTCGGTAATGAAGCAAGACGTGTCGACTTTTGTACAAGAATTTTCTCCTTTGCAATGTTTTCTTGTATCCTAATGGTTTCTTGGGTTTCCTAATCCTATTGGAAACTGATTTCTTGGAAAATTTTGTTGATTTCTAATCTCTAAGCATGGGGGGAAAAAAATATCAGAATGCCAGAAAGGCAAGAAATATTTCAGTGGTTGTTTTTCATGTTCATTTCAGATGATCTTTTATCTGATTTAATGTGATGGAAGTCACAAAAAACATTCTTGAAAAATAGTTGTTCTTAAAACCCTATACTAACACCAAGTGTATGATCAAGAAAATGTTTTTCAACAAGTGTTTTCACAGGTTTAGCATGTGAAAGACAATTCAGGTAGACTCACTCTTAATACTCAAGTAGGTCATTCTAGTAATCGACAGCCCACATCTTAGAGCTGCGTTGACTCACATAGCCATGTCACCCCCAAAGGGGCGCCCATGTTTTTGTCTTTTCCAGGCGCGTACTCAGAGTTATGGAAGTGGATACTCGATCCCCTAAGCAAACGGTCCTTGGCAATTATATGGAAAGTGTCTTGGGGGAAGATTCTTCCCTCCCCTTGCACTGTGATTATTAGAATGTTCAGAAACTGACTTCGGCTGGCCACTACACTAGGTTTGTAGTAAGGATTTCCATTCGGTGCGACAATAATAAACTCCCTCAGGAGACCTCCCAACCTTTAGAACAAAGGCTTTGGAGATGGTTATCTTGCACACTACCGGCAAAAGAGGGTTTCCCCAAATTTGCTTTAAATTTTATAGTGGGGTGGAATAGCTTGGCTTTGGCTTGAACCCACTTGAGTCATTCCCGTAGGGTGAGTACATTTTCCCACTACGATAGGCTCTCTAAAGGATGTAATTAAAGCAACAAAAACTCATGAAATTGAAAAGGAAAGTCTGGTATTATGATCACCTAGTTAAGGGGAGAGCATAGACCTATTGCCATAAACAAAGCAAACAAATGTTCATTTTAAAACCCAAATCACAATGATCTAATCTAAGTGAAGATATTGCTTCACAAAAACAAGTTATTCAATTTTAATTGCAAGATCATTGTGTGGTGACTATCCTAGATTGCTTCATTTTATCCAGATGTGGCTATCCTAGGATTGCTTCATTTTAAAATCCAAAAAGAAAGAAAGAAAAAGAATTATGTCTGTGGAAGGCGTCAAACTCAAAATTATGTATTTGTGTTACAACCCATATGCGCCAAAACAAAAAGTATATGTGCCAAAATAGAAGGTATATGCGCCACAGGAAAAATTCTAAATGCGCTAAAATAGTTACCAAATGTGCTAAAACATTTACCAAATGTGCTACTTTAAATCAATGCCGATTTAACTCTAAATGTGATTAACCATATGTACTATTAAATCTATCGTATGCGCCAAAGTAATCTCTATATGCATTGGAACAGACACCATATGCGCTACAAAATCTTGCAAAACAAAAGAGTCAAAAACCCCGTATACGCCGCAGAAAAGGTCGAATGCGCTAAAACGCAATTTTTTTTTGAAAGTGAACTCTAGAATGCGGAAACCTGTCAAAAAAACCTGCAAAGAAATGTTAAAATCATGGGTTCGGGCCCCACGGTGGGCTTCATTTTATGTGTGTATGAAAAATGTATCGATTATAAATGAATTCAAACACATATCAATAAGACATTATATCAAAGAAATAGAAAGGAAAATAGAATAAACAAACTGTTAATGGCAGCTTCCTTGAAATCGTCTTATTTCTCTCTATCTCCAGCTTTTTGTTGTTTCCAATTGCTCTCAGATTCACCAGATTAATCTCAACAAAATGGACAATTGAAGAACGAGATATAAATGAAATGCATACTATGCTAAACTGCAAGGATTATGCTAAAATATAAATATTGCTGTGATGCTAAAAAGATGTGAGTACATAAGCTAATTGTGTATATGTTCGTGTGTTCGCCGTGTGTATGTGTGTAACCAAAGCTTGGATTTGCACCAGTATTTATAGAGTTTTTGAAAGGATTTGATTGGCTGATATGATTAACGGCCCATATTAAGCTTGTTAGAATGAACGGTGAAAGATTTTCGAAAGTTGAGAGAGAGATAGAAGGTTTCCTTTTCCTTCAATTTTTGTCATTCAGATCCGAAGGAAGGTTGTCGTTTTGAAGAATAAGTTGAAATGAGTTTCATAATTAAATAAAATAAATTTATTTAATTATATGTGGGGATGAAATTAGAAGTTCGCATTATTAAATAAGTAATATTTAATTATGTGTGAGATGATTTTAGAAGGTAATTAAATATTTAAAATATTTAATTATTTGTGGAGTGAGAAATGGTATTAAATTAAATATTTATAATATTTAATTTAACTATGAGATGAAGAGAGTGTTCGAAGGAATATTCCCTTATTTGAATTCAAATATTCAAATTTAGAATAATATGATAATTAATATAAATAAATTGTAAAATTTATTTAATTTAATTAAGAGGAATATGAAATATGGTAATAATTAAATAAATTTATTTATTTAATTAAGATAGAAGAATTATAAAAGTGAACAATATAAATAAATAGTTATTTATATGTAGATTGAATTACAGATTTAACTAAATAACTTGTATTTAATTAATTACTAGACTTATTATAATGTGACCATTTTTAGGTGCATACAATTTGTATTTACCAACTCCAACAATCTGGTAGTAGATTGTTCTTTTCCTTTAAAACTTCTTTTTTTCTTTCCAATCTAAAAATCCTTGCAGACAACATTGATAGGCTTTTAAATCTTTGGTAGATCTCTCACTACTTGAACTGAATTGGTTCTTACTAGATTATCATAATTAATGTGACATTTCCTCCTATGCCATAGTTAAATTTTATTAATCTAAGTCATAAAACAGTGACCCTCAACACCCTTGAGTTGATAAACATTTCCATCTTTCCTTCTTCCTCCAACAATCATAGTTTCAGACCCTTTTTTGATCTCACATTCATAATCTTGAAATATAAGATTGTATCCTTTTCTACACATTTTTCCAACACTCAAGAGGTTATGCGTATAATCCTTAACATAGTAAACACCATCAATATTATGCTTGCCATAAAAACTGATTGAACTTATTCCACATATCTTAGCACCCCAATTATCACCAAATCTAACAAGTCCTCCATTATACCTTTCAAGTTTAACAAAATTACTCTTGTCTCTGGTCATATGGCTAGAGTATCCAGTATCAATGATCCAATAGTTCTTATCCTACGTAGCATGAAAAGTAGATACCAAAGTACCTTTAGTCTTAACCTTTGTCTCTAGAGGGTTTTCCTTCACACATTTTTCAAAGTTATCAAAAACAAATTCATCATTTAAATCCATGAACAAGCATTCATCATTATCATCTTGATAATCAAATTCATCATTAGAAATACTTGCATCTTCTCTAACATAACAACTTTTCTTAATCATTCTACCTTTTTTTTCCTTTTTTTTGTCATTCACAACTTTGTTTGGACATCTTGAAGCATAGTGACCTATCTTTCCACAACTAAAAAAATTGAAAGGAAACTTACCTTTGTACTTACCAGTACCCTTTTTAATCCTTCCACATCATCAAGATCCTCTTGATTTGATTCTTCAATCTTCTCTGGTTTTCTAACCTCAAAAGTAGTCTCAACTTTTACACCATTATTTGTACCAAATTCTCTCATTTCAAATGAAGTTAGAGAACCATACAATTGATCTCTAGTATACTAATCTAGATTTGTAAATTCCTTAATAGAAAAAACTTTATGAGTATAAGCTTTAGGAAGGGTAGTTTTCTTTACCACTTTTTATTCTTTTACTTTTCCACCAAGACATTTGATGGAGCTAACCACTTCATCTACCCTCTGCATGTAGCTTGTAATGTTTTCATCTTTAGACATTTGTAAGTTCTCAAATGTGATCTTTAGATTATGTATCTTAGCTTGTTTAACCTTGTCATCTCTTTCATAAATTTTTTCCAACTTTGTCTGAATTTCTTCAGTAGTTTTTAAATTCATAACTTTCACTAATTCAAAATTTGTAAGGCTACTTAAGAGAGCATACCTTTCTTTACTATTGATTCCACATGCCTTGATTTTAGCTTTAGTGCTTGGACCATTTGTAGGTATAGTATATCCATTATGAAATAATTTCTAGACATCATATCCTAGATAACATAGAAATCCTTCCATCCTTGTTTTCCAGAATGCATAGCTTGTTCCATCAAACATAGGGATCTCCTTCTTTTGTGTCATCCTAGATCTACTTTAAGTGGTTAAGATTTCTTCCAAGGAACCTTTCTATGATACCGATTATTGAATGCACAAGAAAACTAAGAAGGGTGTGAATTAGTTGTACCCTAAAACTTTAAACACCTTATATACACATTTAGATCCACATTCATTCATTAAACCCTTAAATCTGTTATGATGATTTATCATGAAAAGTAAATTTAAAAAATTGAAACACAACCACACCACACACAAGAGAACACTACATTTATGTGGAAAACTAGAGAAGGGAAAACCACAGTGAGGATTAGCTCATAATATAAGTAATATCAACACCAAATACAATAGGGCTCACTATCAGAGGGCTCATTTCCCAATGAAGAAAGTCTCACTACTAGAATAGAATAGAGAATAAATTTTACATAGACAAAATAATCTCAATGCAATAGAGAATCTACCAAAATGTCACCAACACCTTCACAGCTTGACTGAAGAATTATAGACATGTTATGCTCACTACATCCAATAATCTAACACATGAAAGCTAACACTAAACTTCTCAATTTCACACTTTATAACTCAATAGTTCATATCATTTGCATATCTCTTGTTTATCTCATCATCCCTCAAAAATTCAACTCTTATTTATACCATCCTCAGCATTGAAACCTTTCTCCAAAGTCATCTATGCACATCAATTGTGAAAACCCAAATTAGGTCGGTGCCAAAACACTTTCGTGGAAAGTAGAAGTGAAATTGGACCACATCATTTCTTATTTTGGAGCCAAATCTAAAACACCATTCAACCACATGCTTCTATAAATAATAATTATCCACCACAATTAGTATAAACACCAAGTCAACATTTACTCATGTAAACACCATTAAAATTTTAAGTACACACTTCCTCAAATTTAAGGATGACTTAAAAACCACACACCACACTAGAACATGAACTAGACTATTCCACAAACACCCTAAAAGTATACAAACTCCTTCACAACAACTTCAACCTAAAGAATGTACACACCTATTACACTTAGAAAACTCTACCATACACTGTTACTTGAGAAACAAACTTTCGAAGCACCAAACCTCAAACCATCTTGACTAACAAAAGATTCCAACACTATAAACATTTGTTTAGATCTGCAAGAGCTTAAACATAACAATAGAGAAATGCAGAGCAAAGAAATTTCTCGCAAACACCTCTACAATGCATAACTCACGCACTAGTGAACATAACTTCTTCTATGCAACGATTCATCACACCAAATCCTGAATATAACACCTTTGAACATATCTCACCAACATATCCAAAAGGCACAGGAAGATCTCCAACCTAGGAGAAATGCAAAGCAAAACCATAACACGTCCCTACAACATAGAATACCACTACAACACACTATTTGTTGGCAAAACAAGGACAAACAACTGAGAGGGGGGGTGAATCAGTTGTCACAAAATTCTTAAACTTTTCAAACTTAACTTAACTTTATCTAAGATTTGATGAAATAACAATAATTCATAAACAATCAACACATCATAAACACAAAGAACACCAAGATTTTTTACGTGGAAACCCTATTAGTGGAAAAACCATAGTGGATGTTAGTCCATATTATTATACCCTGTTAAAAGTATAATGAAAAATAAAGGGAATGCACATGCATTCAGGAACACTTCTTAGAACTCATTGCTCAAATACAAGAGGGCCCACTTCCCAAAGAATACATAGCAATTCAGATTAGATCTGTAAGGTATGAATTGAGAAAATAGCTTCTACAAAAGCTTGATTATAGTTCTAGTTAAGCACAAATACACTCTTTCACACTTTGCTCAAAATTCTTCACACTCTGCTCTGCAATCAAATGAATGGATCACTATTCACACACTTGCACTTTCTCTGGCTCTTCCTCACTTCTCACACACACTAACTTCACACAAAAAACCATTCTTATATATCCGCAACCTAGATTTACATCAATAACTTCGTCGATCAAGATATAAAACATATTTACAATGTCGGCCCCAAATTTACAAATAAATTTTTAATGTGAATCAAATACCATTGGCCAATATTATGATGTGACCCAAAACAATATCCTCAAGTGCGCCAAACATTCAAATTTCAATCTCCAAGGATCCACAACATGTAACAACCATCATCTCGGCCAAGAACATGAAAACTCAAACACACACGACAAAAATCTTCAACCACGAGCACACCGATCAATGTGGATGTAGAACAAGGATAGAGAATGATCTAGAAACATCCACAAGAAACAAGAACTAACAAAGAAGCATCCACAACAACAAAAATTACCAGAATCACATAAACTTTAATCAGGAGCACTGATAGAAACCACAGAAACACTGTTAGAGAACAACTATTCATAGCACAATCAAATCTTCACACGGACCTCTAAAACTTCTGGTGGATAGACTAGATAGTCTTAGCAATAAACCCTTTAGTCTAGAATAGTTGATCATCGATGTACAGATCAAGACACCTTCATGACCTTCATTGTTCCACTGGCATCCTACAAATCTTTCTTTAACAATTTTCTTAATATCCTCGACATATACAACCTTCAATACAATAGTGCTAATAGTGTTGACATCAATGACAACCACATATCAGCAACACAACCAAAACATCCAACAATCTCCCAACAATCTCCCCCTTTGGAATTGATGGCAACACATGATGTGAAAAATACCATCAACACAACTACACTTACTCCCCCTTAAGTTTTGGCTCTTCTCCTCAACTTCTCTTCACCCCAAAAAGATTTTTCACATTGCTCTTCTCCCCCTTTGACATCAATGGAAAAGATAAGCATTATCATCCCACATACAAGCTATGAACCACATATCTGCACATCTGACTACTCCCGCTCAGTAGCAGCCACAAAAACATCAATCCGAATCAGGAAATATCTATGAAGCACATAGATTGATGTAAGTAAATGCATCTCTAGTTCGTATCAGGAGGGGTAATCACCCCTAGCATTCCTCTGAGATACTCAAAATTATCCTTTGGAAACGGTTTGGTGAAAATGTTTGCAATCTGTTCTTTGGTAGGTACATACTCCAGTTTGACTTCTTTCTCACTCATTTTCTCCCTTAAGAAGTGAAACTTGATTGATATATGCTTGGTCTTAGAGTGTAGCACTGGATTCTTTGATATGTTAATTGCACTTTAGTTGTCACAGTATATGGCAATAGGCTCATCATATACTACTCTAATATCTTTCAACATCTGTTTCATCCACATCACTTGAGTACAGTTATTTACAACAATAATATACTCTGCCTCAGTAGTAGATAGAGAAATGGAATTATGCTTTTTACTCATCCAAGACATAAGCTTCTTTCCTAGAAAGAAAGCACAACCACTAGTACTTTTCCTGTCATCTACATCTCCTGCCCAATCTGCATCATTATATGCACTCAAAGTAATATCATCATCCTTAGGGTACCAAAGCCCAAAATCAACTGTTTCGTTCAAATATCTAAAGATTCTCTTTATAGTAGTCACATGAGACTCTTTTGGATCAGCCTAAAATCTAGCAACCATACATACATCATTCATGATGTCTAGTCTTGTCTAAGTTAAATAAATCAATTCACCAATTATTGACCTATATCTTGTTTGATTTTCCTTAGGAGAATCATCATTCTATGTTAACTTGCATCCGGTTACCATGGGAGTACCAATAGGCTTTGAGTCTTCCATGCCAAACTTCTTCAACAACTCTTTCACATATTTATAATGAGATATGAAAATTCCATTGTCTAACTAAGGAACTTGTAATCCCAGAAAGAACTTCATCTCTCCAATCATATTCATTTCAAATTCACTCTTCAATTCATCAACAAATTTCATACATATATTGTCATCTCCTCTAAAAATAATGTCACCAACAAATACCTCAATAATCAACTCTTTGTCATGATCCAATTTAAAATACAAGTTGCTATTAGTAGTACCTTTATTGAATCCAAGCTTCAATAATTATTTATCTAGTCTAGCATACCAGGCTTTGGGGGCTTGCTTGAGTCCATATAGAGCTTTCTTTAATTGACAAACCATGTCTCCCTTATCAGTCAGTTGAAATCCATCCGACTGTTCAATATATACCTCTTCTTCTAATTCACCATTCATAAAAGTTGACTTCACATCCATTTGACAGAATTTATAGTTCTTATATGCAACATAAGCAAGAAATAATCTTACAACTTCAATTCTGGCAACAGGGACAAAGGTTTCTTCAAAATCAATACCTTTCATTTGTGAATACCCTTTACATACCAGTCTTGCTTTATTCCAGACTACTTCACCTTGTTCATTCAACTTATTCTGAAAGACCCATTTAGTACCAATCACATTTTTATCTTTAGGTCTAGGAACAAGAATCCATGTATCATTCTTTTCAATCTACATCAGTTCTTCCTTCATAGCTTCCATCCAGTGTTCATCATTACAAGCTTCATTGAAATCTTTAGGTTCAATCTTAGAAATCAAGAAATAATCTTCTACAATATTTCTTCTAGTTTGCAACCTTTATTCTTGTCTCCTATAATTTGGTTTTCTTAATGATTCAGCTTTACATACCTTAGAACTTTGGGATTCTCTCAAACTTCTAGTTCTTCTATTCTTTCTTCTTCACTTGCAATTGTCTCTCCTTCCTAAATTTTTTGATTTACTGGAACAATTTGAAGTTGATTATGTGTCTGAGCATTGTTCCCTTTGTTTGTACTGGCTTATTGGTCATCTGAATCCTATCCACAATATCTAGATGATCTAGCAGAGTCCTCATCAACTCTGACATTTACACTTTCAATCATTTTTCTCAATCTTCTATTATAGCATCGGTAGGCCTTGCTTTTAGTAGAGTAACCTAGAAATATTCCTTCATCGCTCCTTGCATGAAAATTTCCTATGTCCTCATCTCTCTTAATATAACATTTGCTTCCAAAGATCTTGAAATATTTAACAGTATGCTTATAACCAAACCATAGTTCAAAAGGAGTCTTACCAGAATTACCATTGACATTTACCCAGTTTAAAGTGTATATAGTAGTGCTTACAACTTCACTCCAATAGATGTGAGGCACATTTCCTTCAATCATCATTGTTCTAGCAGCATCTAGAATTGTTTTGTTCTTTCTCTCTACAACTCCATTTTGTTGAGGGGTTCGGGGAGCAGATAACTGTCTTCTAAATCCATGCTCTTCACATAAAGAATTGAACTCCTTGGAGGTGAACTCACCGCCTCTGTCTGACTTTAAGCATGTTATTTTAAAACCTTTCTCATTCTCTGCCATAGCTTTGAAAAATTTGAACTTCTCTAATACTTCACATTTTTATCTTAAGAAAGCAAACCATATAGTAATCATCAATAAGCATCATAAACTACCTTTCTCCATGAAGACTTCTAACTCTAGAGGGACCACATAGATCAGTATGCACTAGCTCCAGTAATCCATATGAATGATGTTGTTTTCTTTGAAAAGAAACTCTAGTCTATTCTCCCATATGACATTCCTTACAAATTGTGTTAGTAGGCTTTACTAGCCTAGGTAGATCTCTTACTGCTTAAGTGGAGCTGGAAATGTTATTAAAATTCACATGACATAGCCTCCTATTCCATAACCAAATTTCATCTACTTGAACAATTAAACAACTTTCATTAGCAGTATTTAGGTGAAAAATATTACCTCGTCTTTCTACCTGAAGCAATTACATTTCCAGAACTTCCAAGTATCCTGCATCTTCCACCTTTGAAATGAAGATCATAACCCTTGTCCACCATCTGTCCAACAATCAATAGGTTGTGCTTCAAGCCTTCAACATAAATGACATCATTAGTTTTATGCTTACCACCAAGAAAAATAGATCCTCTACCACGAATCACACCAACATTGTTATCTCTGAATCTTACAACCCCGCCATCATATTTATCTAGACTTACAAATTTTCTTTTCTCACCAGTCATATTATTTGAGCATCCGTTGTCAATAAGTGACTCATCCTTTTCTTTAATTCAAGTTGCAAGATATTTCTCAACTTTAGTAGATTCAGTAGCCACCAGACCATTTTCCTTGATAGCAAGGAACACCCATTCGTCTTCATTTCCATTTTCTTTATCAGACTCTTCATTAGTCACTCCTTCAACATAGTAACATTTGTTTTGAAATCTAGATTTGTTAGGCTTAGACATAGGAACTCTTTTAGGACACCTTGATGCAAAAATAACCTATTTTATTGCAAGAGAAACATTTAATAGGCAACATTCCTTTATACGTACCTTTCCCTCTACCTTCTTTCCTCACAATCAGTGCTTCCAACTCTTCTACTTCTCTTTCTTCATCTTCAAGCTATTTCATTTCTTCCTCATACTTGAATGGATTTCTGGAACACTCTCCTGGATCATATCTTTACTTGTTTCTTCTGGATACAGTAGCCTTAAATGTAGATTCAGTCTTGGGAATAGATTCACCAAATTCACTCAACTCGAAGGTAGCAAATTTTCCAATTAGTGTATCTCTTGTCACATTCGTCACTGATCTAATCTCTTCAATAGCATGAACCTTTCCTTTGTAAGAGCGAGGTAATGATTTGAGCACATTAGCTACAATTTCTTCCTCTTCCAAGGTACCACTGACACATCTAATACTCATCACTAGTTCATTTACTTTTTGCATAAAAGAAGAAATATTTTCATCTTCAAATTTTCATACTTGCCTTTCAAACTTTGTAGCTTAGCCATCTTCACATGTGCATCTCCTTCATAAAAAGTTTTCAGCTTCATCCGCATCTCATGAGCTATCTTCAGACCTATCACATTTGTCATTTCTAAATCTATCAGAGCACTCAGGAAAGCTTCCATAGCCTTGATGTTATTCTCAACCTCTTGAATTTCATTAGGAGTGGAAGGACCATTATGAGGAATAACATATCTATTCTTTGTGATCTTCCAGAAGTGTTCACCTAAACATCTCAAATGAAATTCCATTCTAGTTTTCCACAGTGAGTAGTTTGTTCCATCAAATCTAGGACTATCCTTCTTTTATGATGGCATCTCAGATCACCTCAAGCTTTTAAACTTCTTCGGAGGAACCTTCTCTGATACCAATTGTTGGAAAAACAAGGAGAGACAACTGAGAGGGGGTGTGAATCAATTGTCACAAAATTCTTAAACTTTTCAAACTTAACTTAACTTTATCTCAAATCTAGTGAAAGAACAATAAATCATAAACAATCAGTACATCAAAAACACAAAGAACACCAATATTTTTTATGTGGAAACCCTGTTAGGGGAAAAACCACGGTGAATGTTAGTCCACAATATTATACCCTATTAAAAGTATAATGAAAAATAATAGGAATTCACATGCATTTAGGCACACTTCCTAGAGTTCACTACTCAAATACAAGAGGGCTCACTGCCCAAAGAATATACAACAATTCAGATTAGATCCACAGGGTATGAACTAAGAAAATAGCTTCTACAAAAGCTTGATTACAGTTCTAGTTAAGCACAGATACACTCTTTCACACTTTTCTCAAACTTCTTGATGCAGAGGGGATGAGACTTTTGGAAAAACACAATGATTTCAATGATTGCAAAGATGCACTCACAAACCTCTTCTAGACACCCCTATGGAAACAATGCCTAAATGGCTCACTTATGACACAAATCCTTCTCCTATGGACCCAAACTCTAGGAATGCTCTTAAAGGGCATAATTACACTTGTCTTGAATGACTACAAAGCCCCAACCCTCTGTCTTAGACAAAACTTACTTTTGCACCTTGACTAGGCTTCTAGCCCAACTAGGCCTCTAGTGATGGTCTTTTTGACTTTTCTCACAACTTTTCCAAAGGACCCTCCAAACTAATGACTGATTAATATTTTTTTTATGATGCTAAACAACATATCAAATCCCTGTGGCACTTGTTTCAGAAAAACCTTCCCAAATCCCGCTATCTCCACAAAATCAAGGCCTAATTAGCCCTCTTTTTCAAAGCAACCCCTCTCTAAACTTATCCCCTAGCCATGAATCTTTCAACAGTATCCTAAAATGTCTCCAAACCAAGGATTTTCAAGCTTTTAGGCTTCTATGACACCTTTAACATGCTCAAACACAAAACCCTCACTAAATTGCTCCAAATCTAGGGCTTCTTGAAAACTAACCTTCCAATCACTTCCAGAAGTAGTTCAGTGACTCTACACCATTAGGAAAACATATTGAATCAATCCTAACTCAAAAGTATATCCCTCATTTAGGTAGATCTCTTGCTGCTATACCTTAGCCTCCATTTTCATGCACTTTGCACTGTCAAATCATGGTGTACACCTTAAAATCACTCTTTCCTGCACATTAGCTTGTTAGATTTATATGGTACATGTTAAATGTGATCCATTTCATAGGTTTTCAGTCATAATCCTCCATGAAATGGATCAATCATCCATAAAACCTCCCAAAACTAGTGAAAATCTAAACTTTTTGAGGACAGTCAGTTGTAAAATGCAAATAAATTGATTATTACTGCTTTCAAGGCATTAAATGGTGTTAAAACATATAAATAAAAATTCCTAAAGCATCCTACTAGACATATCTTCAATAGAAATAAAGTATTCATCAAAAGAGAACAAGAAAATGCAAAAAGATTGAAGTTTTCTTGATTTTCCTGTAGCAGTCTGTACAGTACTTGCACCAATAGCCCCACCAACATAAAAATGAATTCTATGGCTTTGTATAAACTTTCCCCAACTTCACAAACCATTTTGGATTGATTAGTTTACATTATTAGTGTTAAATCCTCAAAAACACACTTACCCGCCCAAAGTTGGAATTCAAAAATTTGAATTTCCAACTTGCAATTTATTGAACGCTACCATCTAAAAACTATTAGATCTTTAATATCCAACCTTATTTGACCTAAATAAAGCATTAGATTACTATTTAAACCCATAGAACATGACTGTCCCATTTACATTGCATTTTGGTCCTAGGGTCCTTATCAGGACCCTTACGACTTTTGATGTTCCAATTACTCTCATCCATGCCAAATGCCATTATAGGCTTCAAGATATCATAGTTGATGTTCTGGAGTATTTTATAAGTCTTCAAGACCCCTGCAACCTCCTGGAACTTGAAGTGTTCCTCAGAGAGCTTGGGTGCTCCTGCACCACTTCTTCACACTCTGCTCTGTAATCGAATGAATGGATCACTATTGGCACACTTGGAATTTCTTTGGCTCTATTAGCTCTCAAAAGCTTAGGCTGAATGCCTCAAGAGGCTACCAATCTCTTGATACACTTTAGGGTAACAGACAAGGTCAAAAATCTTTCGACCTTCTCCTCTTTAGGTGTTGCTAGACCTAGGCGAGTGTACCTTTCTGAATAAAGTAGACATGACTTATGATTATCTTTCTTGCACAATGATTTGTCGACAATGGTAGATGGAAGTGAACAAATGAAATCAAACTTGATAGCAATAGCAATCTTCTGATCTAAGTCCTAAAGTGCTCAATTAACAAATGTAAAACAGATGTAAAGAAACTGAATAAATCCAAATGATGAAATTGTAGAGACTAGTGCCTTATTGGGTATGCGGAGTCAAATGAAACAAAAGTGGGCAACTTATTCTGGCAGAAAATCAAATTGCTGGCATATGTCCTATTTACAACTTGTATAAACATGCAAGATTATGACTGCTAGGCTCTACTTTAATAATCCAGATGAATCTCCCTAATTACTGTGATCAACCAAAAGGATTTAATCTCTCCTTGAAAGAACAAATCAATTAATCACACAGTTACGACAAATGTGCACTGATAAATTGAAAATAAGCTTGTTACATCAATTTAAACAACCAGAAAGAATCAACTTGGAGATAGCTTAGCAATGCTTTTCAATAAACTCAACAAACAATTGACACCAGAAATAACCTGCCACACTAACTGGATTTCATTGAAATCGCCATTTGAAAACATGCACCATAGTCTCTGATAAGAGAATTCTACTCTGTACTGTATCCATCTCTACCTTCTGTATCTAATCTAAAAATCTCCTATCATCTGATGTTTTAATTACAATCGAGAGTGCAAATTTATACACCAGCATCAAGAAACATATAGCTTCAAATTCATGTTGGCCAACCGTGGAAATCGAGCTCATTTTATGTTGGCCTTCAACAGCATGTAGAAATTCACTTATGTCGGCCCACAACATTTGAAAATAGTTAATCACCAATGGAACAGTTGCCAGGATAGCCTTGAAAGTATGTCGAAGGCAATTCAATCGTTAGTTAATCGTCTTATACTCTGTGCATCGTCGTGACCTTCTACCGTCGGGGAGAAACCATATTGAAAAACTTTTGTCACACCAAGATCACATTTTTGTTATGTCGCTGAGACAAAAGAGTCTTTCTTACCAAGATATGCCCAACATTTTCCTTCGCCAAGACAATATATAATCGGGGAGACACTATATAGACTACCCCATGTTTCATTGAAAGTCCACATGATACATATTGGTTGCTGAGACATATGATTTTTCCTGTCGATGAGTCCATCTATCTATGTATGTCGTTGTAACTTCAAACTTTTGGCAAGACATCACGTAGAGTATGTTATGTCTTACCAAAAACCTCGAGCTCACATCTTCATTTCACTGAGACAACACCAACCTCTCACTGAAGGCCGCTCATTGGAATTTGTCGGCAAGACCCAATAGGTTCGCTATGATGATATATCAATATCATTTTGTCTAATCGAAACAACCTTTGTTCGCTTAGTCGGTAAGACATTTAAAACTTGGTAAGACATTCCCCTAACATCCCCTTGGTTTTGCCGAAAAGAAACATTGCAAGCCAATCGGTAAGAAACAAAGAGTTTGTTGAGACACAATGCTGAAAACTATGACTTTCACTGAAAGAGATCCACACGAGCAAATCGGTAAGACATATCACGTTTGCAATGACCATTCATCGAAGCCCTTAACTCTTGCCGATATGAATCCTTCCTGTCGCCAAAACAATGAAACAATCATGTCGATAACTACTAGAAGATGAAATCCAATTGCCATGATGTCAAAAATGTCTTGTTGATAGGCAACACAGACGTTTGCTAGTAGAGAACGCAACATGGATCGGGGGGAAACTAATGAACTCACGCCGATACAGACCAAAATTTGAAAAATGCATGATTTGGTGGATTCAATGAGACAAAAATGGACAAAACGTGAGCATAATGATACAAAAACAAACCCATGTGCTTATGATAGGGACCATACAGAAACCTAGGGTTATGGAAAACAAGTGAAAATATTGCAGAAATTTATAGTCCCAACAGGCTCTTCCTCACTTCACACACACACTAAATTCGTACAAACAACCATTCTTATATATTTGCAACCTAGATTTATATCATCAACTTTGTCGGCCAAAATATAAACCATATTTACAAATAAATTCTTAATGTGAATCAAACACCATCAGCCAATATTATGATGAAACCAAAAACAATATCCTCAAGTGCACCAAACATTCAAATTTCAATGTCCAAGGATCTACAACACGTTACAACCATCATGTCGGCCAAGAACATGAAAACCCAAACACACACTAGAAAAATCTTTGACCACGAGCACACTGATCAATGCAGAGGTGCAAAAAGGATAGAGAATGATCTAGAAGTATCCACAAGAAACAAGAACTAACAAAGAAGCATCCAAAACAATAGAAATTACTAGAATCACATAAACTTTAATCAGGAGCACTAAAAAAAACCACATAAACACTGTCAAAGCACAATTGTTCATAACACGATCAAATCTTCACACAGATCTTTGAAACTTTTGGTGGATAGACTAGATACTCTCAGCAATAAACCATTTAGTCCACAACATTTGATCATCAACATATGGATCAAGAAACCTTCATGACCTTCACTGTTCCACTGGCAACCTACAACTCTTTCTTTAACAATTTTCTCGATATTCTCAATATATACAACCTTCAATACAAAAGTGTTAATAGTGTTGACATCAATGACAACCACATATCAGTAACACAACCAAAACATCCAACAATCTCCCAACACTATTTCCTATTTTTATCAAATTTTCTCAAAAGCACTTGGAAACCAAGCACTAGAGACACATCCTCAACACAATTGAACCATCAGCAACATAACAATGTAACCACTTATCCATAGAAAAATTATTATCAAAGAAAAAATAGAGTTTGACACCTTTAGCATTACTAATGACAACATAATGTTACTAATTAAAGCATGGATAATATCAACTTCTCACACTTGCAAAAATCTCATCCAATAATAGAAATTAATGACGAAATAGGTTCATTGACATCAATGACAACACTAACTGCTTATACTTGCAACACCCTCGTACTGAGTCACTATTTACTGATAATCTCTAAGCATAATACACAAATGAGAAAAGGATGGACAATTTATTAGAATAAGTTTTTACCTTTATTCTAATTACAAATTCCCCATAAATACATGTTGAACATCAAAATCAGGTAGGGAATAGGGGATATGAGCAAATAAATATTGACAATGAGCAATAAAATCAATCAATTTATTGTGAACTCCCTGCTTATAGTAGATGAGGTTAGTGAACATGATGTTTGGCCCAATATTAGCTTGGAAATATTGTAATAATTAGCTAATTAATTGGTCAAAGTTGAAAATAGAGTTTTCAGGAAGGGATCAAAAGTAGTTTATTTAAGTGACTATAGAAATAATTTAGCTAGCAACTCATCCTAATAAAGGAAATTGTTTCATATAGTAGTGAATGATGAGACATGAGTCTGCAGATCACCTCTACCATTGTATTTATCAAATTTCATAACCCCTAACCCTTGGGAGATATGGACATTCAAAATGTTTAGGGCTAAAGGACTACAATATTAATAGATTTGTAAAGTAGATTGAGAGGCGGTGTTAATATGGCTAACTCTAATTACATCTAACCCATATTTTGTAATAGGGTATTTAAAATGGGATTATAAGATGGTGGGGGAGGTGGATTGTCCATTTCAATAGAAGTATGAACTACAAAAAACATGAACATTAGAAGTTTGGATAAGAGAGGAAATAATGGTATAGTCCAATGGCATATGAGAAATAAAAAACACTAGGATGGCCGAGGGGTATAGACATAGTACTATCAAAAGCACTAGAAAAGAGTAGAGTAGATGTAAGAATAGTGTTGGCCATGTTTATCAATGTAGAGGTCATCGAAACATTCAATTGCATATAGGTGTTACATGTCATTGAGTTTCAACAGATAAAGCTGAAGATTAAGAGCTCTTAGGAACATGGGCCTCCACTATAGCTCTCAAAGCACATAGAACATCTACACCCTTATGGTCTAAGATAGCCATATTTTTTAGAGTGGTGATAATAGGGGAAACTTGTATGCACTAAGAGCCTTATTTAAGAAATTCCTCAAAATCCTTCAAATTCTCCTCCATAGACTAAAGTTGATCAAAAGGAAACTTTAGAGAAACATCATGGTCTACAAGAGAATAAGATCTAGATGGGTACTAGTCTAAGAACTTATTTTGATAGTCATAGGTACATCAACAAAAATAAAAGGAAGTGTATATCGAGATGATAAACCCATAGTGAATTACTCAAAATTAGGAGCTTGACGGATTGGACTAAATTGATGTCTTGAACCCATATCCAAATATCGAATGCTTATTTTTATTACATATCTAAATGTTGTAGACTAGGTTATGAACATTAGAAGAGCATCACAACAATTGGTTCAACAAACCTCTAGACAAGAGAAAATAAATTTTTGACAAAGACTAGAGAAAATATGCATTCATGTCATCAGGTTTACCAAAATGTAGATGCGGATTTACTATTCTTAAGATGATGAGGTATCAAGGAGAAAATAGCTCTCAACTACCTCAAAAGATCCAACTCAAGTGATAAGATAGAATGATGAAGAGTACCTGTTTATGTTCTATGTAGAATTAAAAAGTGAGAGTTCCAATATTGAAAGAGCAATTCACAAAGGTCTTCTAGGAAAATTTATAATCTCTTAGGCAGTGATGACAACATGAGGCATATACATCCTTGTAGCACCCTAGCATCTCATATAGACAAAAAACTAAGAATTTTTCAAAAAGAAAACACGTGTCTACTAACCATTTAGATAACTAGAAACTCTTAAAATGCAAGAATACAATAGAGAATAACAAAAATTAAAGTAATTGAAACTAAATAAAATATGGATGATAAAACGAGAGGAAAAAAAGAACTTACTCATTGAGAACCAAGAGATGAAACCTCCAACAAAGTAATATATTTTATTACCTATGCACATAAGACCAAGAAAAAATGTTGGGGTTATTTAGGGATTTTCCTTGGTCAAATCCCCACTTTGGTGTTTCCACCTCCACATATAGCTAGACATGATAGAGAGAAATAAAATGGATGTGATATAAGAAGAATATATATACTAGAACAATATGCTAACTATATTTAAAAGATAATGCAATGAAGAGATCACAGTTAACCTCCTTTAGAAAAATGAGAATGTCAAAAGGCAGAGGCTACAATCTCCAAGATTGAGAGAAATATGCCAATAACACTAAAGCTTCAATGTAGTATGGATATGAAAACAATAATATGTAATGGAGATGGTGGAATGGAGGTAAAGAAGATGATGCAATGAAGAAAGAGCAAGAGAGAGTCAAAATATTGTGAATTCCTTCTTGTGTAGAGAGAGAGTCCAAAATGAGGTGTTTTAGGGGGATTTATGCATGCAGGAGTCATCCTAGCATGTCTACAAGCTAGAAAAGGAATTAGATTCACTAATAGGAAGGAAACATAACATAAACAACTATTGCAATCAAGAATATATTTAAGATGTTTATGTGGCACATAGACATCTACATGGAACACGTTCATCTGAGACATAAATCCACCTTAACAATAGGAAATGAATGGGTTATGAAATTAAGAATTGAATGAAAAAAGGAACATTTCTTATTATCTTTAATTTATCTATAGGGGAGGCTCATGGGATGTTAAATTGTATAGGATGTAATTTACTATATTGCAAGAAGTTATTGTAAAGGAAAACATAACATTAGTTACTGAGGAAGGATAAGTTGAACCAACGAAAGAGACCAAGAAGAAATAGTTGCATAGGAAGTAATAATAGGAGATACAAAGAAAAATGTGCAAGAACAAGATAAGTCTCTTGCTGCACATAGTGAAAAAGGAACTTATTCTCCTCCAAGGAAAACCTCTTTGAATGTGTCAATATGGTTTAACCATACAATTCAGAAGAGGAAAAGAACATATTTGCATGAAGAGGAGACAAAAAGTTTGAACATATTGTCAGAGGCATTCCAATCCTGAGCCAAGAGGAAGAAAAGATCAAGAAGGATATCTACTATCACCATGGATGAGCAAGGAAGTAGAATTTCTCAAATAGTCATCCAATTGGTAGATAAGTATGAATATAACATACAGTTGGAGGATTACCAAATAAGATAGGTTAATTTAGGTGTTCAAACACAAGAAGGTGAACAATAATCTTTGTAGATGTCTATTTTTTCCATTTTGAAAAGAATACAAAAGGATGAGGACACCAAAGAGGAGCTCAAGGCTCAGGTAGCACAATTGGAAACATGTGTGAACGATTTGATTGGACCTATTGATGTAGTAGCTCTCAAACCAATTTTGTAGGATGCCCACAAAGGTAAAGCCCTACATCCTAACCCTGAGGGATGGGTTTCTACAACAAAAAATAGAAAAGCATTTTTTGGGCCTTAGTAGGTATAGTGCTAGGGAAAGTAATAAAATATTATCACTATATTAATGATGAAGATAGTATAGCCCACAAAATTGAGGTGAGAATTGATGAATAATTAATGGTATAGAAGGATTACATCCCAATTTTGCAAAGAATACAGGTAAAATATTTAGAAGACTTGTTGAAAGCAATAATGATTGAAGAAGAAGATTAGGACAAACCAATAGAGTGGTTAAAAGATACATAAATAAGGGTAAAACACCTAAATAAATGAAAAATTAAGTTGAATAAGAATTCGATCCAAGCCGAACAAGATATGGTGAAAATTGAACACTTTGTAGAGAATATTGAGTACACATTTTGGGAGACACCATATTTAGTTACTTCTCATAGTAACATGGTTGAGGAATTGAAAGGATTATTGCAAGGCTAGGCCACACAAGAGGCCATTGAAAAATGATGGATAAGAAGATGAAGTTGCAAGAATTCTAGGACAAGTTTGATAGATTCACGATATTACAAGAGAAGATGGAGAGCTTAGATTTTACCAAAAGAACCAAACTAAAATACCACCAAGGCCCTCCCATGGATATGATAAATGAATTCATCACAATCTTTTATTATTGATTCCTTGGTTGAATTCAGTCAAACATTTAGATTTTTCTTTATTTTAAATAATTTTGTAATAAATAACACTTCAGTGATAAGTTAGGATCAATGTTGTATCTTGAGTTAAGGATAACTTTATTTAAGTTTAGTTTCAATTAGATCCTAGATCAAATTGGGAACTTTAGTTTTCTTTTAGTTAGATTTTTGTATAGATCCACAAATTATGGGATTCCCAAGTCTATATGATTAGGATCTTTATAGGAGATCATGGTTTTTTGTATTTTTGCAACAAATTTATGCAAGTTTCAGCGTGGAATTTCCTATTGTACGTTGTGAAATTAACATATAAAATAAAAGAAGGGTGCTTGATTGTATGAAAAATTGGATCTTGATCTTTGGTAGTGGTATGTTTTTGATTTATCCAAGTTGAGAAAATTGATGAAATCTATTGTGTTCTCATGTTATTGAATAGAGTTTTATCTCAAATCTATGCATGATTGATGGCGATCTAATTGGATAAAACTTCAAAATATTAAGTTTAGTGAATTTTATTTGAATTTTGCATTGAAATTTATAGTAATTGTGTGAATGCTAGTTACTATGATATTGGTTAATGAAATTTTATCTAATCACTTATAATTGGTAAATTAAATATATCATATTATTGTCCATTTGTTTCTATTAATGCTTTTTTTGAGATTCCTCTTTTAAAATAAAATAAAATTGCAATGCACCCATATTATTAGGGGTAAATGCTTTTGATTGGAGCTATGAACTGGGTACAAGAAACCACAAGAAACTACCAAACCCGTGAGTACAATGGCCTAACAAAAGCACAAGGCCTGCGAGCACTTTGGCCCAGCGAGGGTTTGAACCATGGTGGTCATCACTACAGCCAAGTGACTTGACCACTGAACCATGCCCTTATTGAAAAATTTAAAAATTTAATGTTAAGGTTTGGGCCTTGGTTGTTTGCACTACAGACAAGAAGCCCCACCATTTCACCAAAGAGCCTCCCCTTAATACGAGGGTAAACAACAAACTCCATTTTTGGCATGGTAGAGAGCGACCCCACAAGGTTTGAACCTTAGTTGTTGGATCTATAGGATAGAAGCCCCACCATTTCACTAAAGGATCGTCCCCTTTTTAGATTCCTCTCTTAAACCTTCAATATTTTGATCATTTTTTAGCATGTAGTGTTTTAAATGAATTAAAGAGCATAACAATGTTGTAAATCAAATGGCTCATGCAATTGGTTACAAGTTTCAAAGGGTTTATTCATCTACTTTGAGTTGCATGTATTGACTGCATTTTTAGAAATCTTGGCTAATGCATGCCCCTTGTTGAACATGTTCACAACGACCACTTAGCTATAAATCATGATCAAGAATTGACCTAAAAGGAACCTTGGAGTAGGAAATACTAATTTCCAAGAGGAGCAATAACTCATTATTTCTCAACAAGTTGTTTGTGTTAAAACCACCCTCAACAACATCCTTGGCCAAGGCTCTCAAATTTCAATTGTAGGTTCCTTATCATTTTTATTATTCATTTATATAATTATTACATTATATTTTTTCTATAAAAATATATTTTCACTTGTTTATCTCCCATTAATAAAATTAGTTGATTAATCTAATTTGAATTTATGTAGTGGAATTTAGTCTCAAAGGAACCTATATTTCTTCTTGTTATATTCATTTTTTTTATATTACATTTTGTTGAACCCACAATTATACACTACTTCTTTATTGATGTAGTTCATAGCACCACTTCTTTGTTGTTGTGGTTCACTATATTTCAGTGAGTCCGCTACTCAAATTTAACACAATATTAGAATAGTTTATTGAAAAAAGTAGGGAAGAAAAAAATTGTTTTGTAATTTTTTGAGGAGTTGACCCAAACCTAATTTTATGCCCTCAAAGGAGAAATAATATGGTGGCCTTCAATTGAATTGTTTATGTATTTTTTATTTTTTATTTATTATTTCTAGAATTAATTTGTTATCTTTTTTTTATTAATATAGCTTCTAGTTTTGTTAAAAATGTTCATAATGTTCCATTTCATGAATTTGATAGTGACTTAGCTATTCTTATGTGACTCTATGACTTTGATCCATCTCATAAATTTATCTTAATTTTATGAAATTTTGTTGCAAGAGGATTGAATCTTTAATACTGATCTTAATATAACTTTATCTTCCCTTTATTCCAATGTTGTACCTATTAGTGATGAAGCATTAGTGAATGAATATCCTCATATTACATGATGATCCTCCAAGGATGGATGCTGAGAATATTTCATCTATTCCTTCTCATAAATCTCATACTCCTAAGAAAAATGTTAATTGAATAATTGTTAATGGATTTACCCTAGTTTCTAAGGGTATTTTGAGTCAATTTATTACTATTAAATTTTTTTTTTTTCAAAAAAGAATAATCAATCTATCAACATAAATATGTTTTTTTGGTGTTCCAAAAGCCTAAGTTATCAATAATCTAGCTATTAGTAGATAAAACCCAAAACTGAGAAAAATAATAAATGTTTATGGTGACCCTTCTACATCACAACCTCTGAGTTCTTAATTGCGTCTTGCTAAATCTATCACTTATAGAATTCCTGTGACTACTAATTATATTTCAATATACCACACTTATAACAATAGAACAGATAAAAAACATTGTTAATACAACTTCTCTTCCACCTTATCAACCTATTCTTCATTTACACCTAAACCCATCGAGAAACTTTATGTTACTCTTGCTAAGATCTCCCTTAAGGATCGTCCAAATTTTACTATTTATCATGGAATGATTTAGAAAGCCTTAGATACGACATGAGTACCTTATATTTCTAATCCAAATGATTTGAGTGATTTGATATAATATATTCATTTTGATTCACCAAATATTACATTCTATTAGGATGAGCTTCCTTCTCTTGAGGTGTAAAGACAATATGATCTATTAATGATAATTATTGATGTGAATGAAATTGGTATCATAGTCACTCTATTTAATCCTAGTTGAATTCTTAATGTTTTTAGTTTGGATCTATTCCCTAAGATAAAAAATGATACTAATTCTCTTGCTTCTACATATTTATCTATTTGTGGGTTTGATAACGTTGGTCAAGAAGCTCTTAGTACAATAATATTACCTCTAAACCTAGGACCACTTATATTACCTACCTTGGTATACATTATTCCAAATGATTTATCATATAATATTATTCTAGGTAGATTGTGGGTCCATGCTATGGGTGTTGTCCCATCAACCTTCCATCAGTTTATTAAAGTTGTTCATAGTAATAAAGTTATTACAATAGAGTATGACATTGGTTCCATTTACTATTCTCAATTTCCTAAAGCTTTCTAATAATTTTATTCTTTCATTATCCTAAAACTATAATTCCATTATCAAATCCTTTTAATTATGGTCCTACTAGCCATTCTTGTATGACAATACATGTCTTGGTGACAATTGGGGCTTACTTGAATTTACACCATCCTTTATTGGAGAATATAATGTCAATCCAACTCACTTTGACATCCCACATATCTCATTAAAAACTACTAAAAAGAAGCATATCATAACCCCTTTCAATATTGTCAATAGATTGAACTAGGTCATGTGAATCCTGCTCTCCATTCTATTCATAACTTTATATCTTATTTTATAACAATATTTGAGACACCATTGTCAATAAATTTTGATGATGATGTTCCTTCTACTGAAAATGTATGTCAAGTAGTGATGATTGGAGCTCTTTATACTTCACCACTACGGGCCTAGTGAGTACAATATTGGCCCTTCTAACTTTGGTATTCCTTCAATTAACAAGGGTTTATATTCTCCTATTAGAATAAATAATTTTTATTTTATAAACTTAGCTAGTAATTATTCTCAAATGTGTGCTTATACTTCTAATTTTTCTAAGGATAATGATGTTGACTCTCTTTCTCTTTTTGATTTGGAGACACGTTATTGGCACAAATTTAAAATTCTTTCTAAGGATGTATATAAAGTAAGTGGTCGTGGGTGCATGGAACAAGGAGTTAAGGTCCCTATAGAACCAAAATAACTCTTATATAGTGGGCCTAGGTTACTATCCTTCTCCTTTATGTACATCCCCTCTATTTTCTGATGCCTCTATGAGTTATTCTTTTGAAAAGTTAGACCTTTCTCCACAAGATAAAGGATTCATTCCCGCTCCTTCAAATTTATATAAGAAATATCATATCTTGTTGAGGCTTCTCAAAGACCACTTCATCATTCTTACTCCTCCTACACATAAGAAATTTCATAAAAATAATTAGAAAAAACTTCCATTCTATGCATATCACAATGTTCTTGGCCATTCCACTACTGAATTCCAAGACTTGCAAGATAATATACAATAATTTCTAGAATCTATTACAATCACTCTTCCATCTATTGATTCAAATGATTCTTATTTTCATGAAATTTGATATTGAGGTTCATCTCTATCTAGTTCAGTATAAATCCTAAACATTCTTCTTCTTCTATTATGTTTCTACCCACTATGTGGCAATCATTTTTTTTTTTGTCATTGCCATTCATGGTTGTACGATCTCATGTACAACTATAATTTCTCTATGGTAATAAATTAATAGTATTTATCATAATTTTCCTCACCTGTATTCTAGGGGGGGAAAGAAAATTTGTTTTGGAGGTGTGCATCCTTTCTATAGATCATCCCTATTCTTTCTTCCTCTTTTCTTTTCTTAAAATATCAACATACTACACATGATAATATTTTAAAGAGGGGAATATATATTTCTCACGTGTGCATTATTACATCCACCTTATCTATCTTTTCCTTTTGTATTTATTATCTATTTTAGTCCTTTGAGGCATTATTTATCTTTTAAATTGTTAAGCCACATAACATAATACATCTTGCTAGATTGTATGCCTTATCCAATTTATCATTTTTATCACTAAGCCACCTATCATAATGTAGCTTGGTAGAATGTGTAATTTATCTAATTTATTTTTATATCAATGATCACATAGGCTAACAAAGCTTTCTAAATCATAATCTATTTTTAACAACTATCATCTACACGACCCCTAGTAATAGGGGCACCTAGTGTTCTAGTCATGTAATATCTTCTATGATGATTGTTTCCCTTTTCTTGGATGTATTCCCTCCTTGAAGCAATCAATAATAATATTCTTCTCTTCATTTAGGAATTCTTGTATGTGTTGTGTTTCTATTGCATTTTTTTGGGAAAGACATAAAATTTTGAGTCAAATTCATGTATTAAGATCTTCACTTTGTTGACTCAAAAGTTTAGTTTTTCATTTTTGTTATTGTAGTGTAGAAAAATGTACTCCTTTACATTTTTGCACTTTTTTTGGGCCCTCTTAACTAAATTGGACTAAATTATGGGTCAATAAGACCTATTTTACGTCTACAAGCCTAATAAATTACATTTTGCAAAGGGGAAATCTGATAATAATTAATTCCAATGCATAACACTTTACCTTGAGAAATGTGTGTTCCAAGAATAGGGATCTGGGATTGAATGGGTCCTCCCTAAGCCTTTGAACCCATTTTTAAAATATGATTTTGGCAGTAATTTTACAATCCCAAATTCAAAATTTGATGGCAGCTTGTAAGGTTTCATTTTTGGGAAATTAAGGATAGATATCTATAAATACAAGGTTATTTTATCAATTCAAAACATCTAGTAAAAGGTGAAATTAATAAGAGCCAATATTATTGTCAAGATCATTCAAGAGCAAAATTATCAAGAATTTGTTCCAACAATCAAGATCTCAAGCATCATGTCAAAGTTATGTTCAATCATGCATGTTTTTTGAGTTAACATTGTGATGTAGGTTTCAAAGATTCAAGTCAAGCATTCAAATCGTATTTCAAGAATCAAGATCAACATCCACTAAAATGATTTCATGTAAGATCAACATCAACATTTTAGATTTCCAAGGGTTTGGTGAGTTGCAATAGTGCATTGTTCATTCATCATTCCTTTCATGTTTTATTTCAATTCAAGGTTTAATTACCAAAATTGGGTTTGACCAAGGAAAATCCCCTTCACCAAAAGAAAACAATTTTTACCTCTTGTGTTTGTGTTATAGATTTTAGGTTGAAGGAAAATTAAAGATTGAAGATCTCAAAAGTGTAAAATTGCAAAAGTTGCAAAAGTTGTCAAAGTTTCAAGAAAAGTTGTCAAGATCATATAAAATTAGATCTCATATTTATTTTTTATCATTTTCAAGTAAAAATAGTGGGAAATTGCATCTTAGATCTATCTTCAAAGGATCCCAAAAATTCAGCTCAAAAAGTGTTTTTAGGACACTTTGCAACCAAACAAGACACTTAGCAACTGAGTTTTGAGACAAATTTTAAGTGTCTTCCACTCATCCAAAAATAATAAAATTAACTATTTTTGTTAGATCTAGAATTCATCTACATGAATCAGGTCTTAGGTTATAGAGTTTAGGTCATTTTCTATTTTATTTTCATCTTCCAATAGTGTTGTTTGAATTTTACCCCCCATCCACACACACATAAAGGAAATTGTCAGATCTTCCATAGAATTGACTCATCTAAGGTCTGAAAATTAATTCTATCTTGGAGGATCTCATTTACTGAATGAAATAGAAAATAGGTAGGTTCATTAACCCCATTTTTTCTCTTTTTATTTATAGTAAGTTTGGTGAAACATTCCAAATTTAGTATAAAATCCTATGTTTTGGTGAACCTATGCTATTTTTTAATGTTTCATTATGGTGAACTTGACATATTGAACATTCTAATTTCTTATTTGGCGATCACTCAAACCATAGATCTAGGATTTCAATAAGTTTGGATTGCATTGCATTACTTTGTATCTAATTTAGGGTTGTCAAAATTGCATTAGTTTGCATTGCATATAGAGTTTTAAATTTGCATTTTTGCATTGTCTAAAATCTGAAAAATAAAAAAAATACATGAATATTACATTAATTTTGCATAATACTTTCATATTAGTGTATGTTCAATCATTCATATTAAAAACCCGAGTCAAAATTTCATTTCAAAAAGTGTCACATAATTCATTATTTGTCATTAATTATACTTGCATTAGGTCATCAAATTAGCGAAAAAAAATTCACAGAAGTTATAGTTTGAAACTTGGAATAGAGAAAACATAAAATAACTTAGAAATTGTATTTTTCATTTTCTCAAACCCTGTACAGAGACCCATTCGCCCATGGGCGAATGAGTCCTTCATGGCCTATAAAAATTGATGCAGGAGCATCTAGCAGTGTAGGGAAATCTTGCATCACCCCAAAAAAATATTTTCTTTATTTTATTTAGTTGATTTGAGTCTCATGATGGCACTTAAGGGGTGTAAGACAATTAGGTCTCAAAAATAGTGAAAAATGAGCACTTACTATTTTTATCAAGTCAGCCTAAATGGCTCGTATGGACCTGGAAATTTACCCCAAGGAGCATAATTGAAAAAAATTTCCGGTCACAAAAGAATCACCTCAATACCCTACATGGTTTGGGAGATATTAAAGTTTTCACCCTGAGAAATTTCTTCAATGCAGCTTCAATTTTGGATATGAAGACTTTAGAGGCCTTGAAACAACTCAAAAAGTTGACGAACTGACCTACGGTCAATTCATGCGCTATAGATCTCTTCAAGAGATTTCCAATGATATGCAATAATAGTAAATTAGACACTCAGATCAAAAGTTATGGCCCCTCCATGTTGCCCCTCTAAAAAGTGAATTTCATTAAAATTTCTTCCTAGGCTAGAAATCAAGTGATGGGACTTTTGGCACCAAAACAAAAGGGAAAGTTGAACTTTCTAGAAAATTCTAGGGTGGTTACTAGGTAAAATAAAAAGGGTTAAGTGTGGGTTGTAGAAGGTGGCTCTAATAGTGTAGATTGTGGCTTTGAATAATAGATTTTCTTTTCAGAGTTGATTATGTTGTATTGGATCAAGCCCATGAGGTTGTAGCATGTAAGTTTTGAATTTGTAATTTCATTATCTAAAAATAATTAAAAGTGGGTTATTTTTTTTGTCTCTCATCTTTTGTGTTGGTATCTATTATTGTGATTTGTGTGGTTTCAGGTGGCTTGGCCCTCATCAAGTGGTATCAGAGTAGGAGTTCTTGAGCCTGTAATAGAGCATTGAATGTGAGGTAGTTGCAATAGGACCTGTGAGTGTGGGTTGAGTTCAAGATGCCTCCAAGACTTTCCCAACATGGAAAAGATAGAGGCCAAGGTGCTGGAGGAAGAGATCCACCTAAAGATGAAATCAAATCCCTTAGAAGGCTAGAAACCTTGCAACAAGAGGTTCGAAGAAGAGATGTTCAACGAGATAGAGATGATAGTGAAGATGAAACAAAAGAGGAAATGGAAAAGGAAGAGCAGGATCCAATGGATCCTAGAGAAAGAATATTGTTGCGAGCAATCTCAAGCATTGGGAAGAAACCTAAAATGGAGGTTTCAACTTTCAATGGAAGTTTGAATCCTGAAAATTGATTGATTGGATCAATGACATGGAGAAATTTTTTGAGTTTGAGGAGATTGAAGATCCTCATAGAGTAAGGTTCACAAAGACAAAATTGAAAGGTCACGCCAGTATATGATTGAAAGAGGTCCAATTAGAAAGAGGAAGACAAGGGAAAGATAAAATTTCCAGATGGGATAAATGGTGTCAAAATTGAAGAAATAATTTACTCTAGTCGATTACGAATTGGAATTGCTCAAGAAGATGCATAGCTTGAGGAAAGGAACAAGGACGGTGAAAGAATACACTAAGGAATTTCACAAGGTCTTGATTCAAACATGACATTTTGAGGTGAATAAAGAGGAAATTACTCATTATATTAATGGGTTGAAGCCAAGGATATAGGAAGAATTGGCATTGGTAAGAATGACCACCATTGAGGACGCTTCTCAGTTTTCTCTAATGGTTGAAGAATGGTTGAACAAGAGGTTTGAGAGCAAACAACAAGGTGGAGGCCATGGAGGAAAGACTAGTGGACAGTCTTATGGAAGTCGAAATGAAGATCAAAAGAAGGGTGAAGGCTCCAATAGCAGCTAGAACCAAGAAGGAGATAATACCTACCATCCTCATAATCAAAATAATGGAGACCAAAAGGAAGAGGAATATCTGGATGAGGACTTGGAAGAGGAGGATTTCTTGGAACCTATTTCTAGTGTGGAGAATTACATAGAGCCTATGAGTTACTCAACATCAAGGAAGGACAAATAGAAGACCTGAGGGTAATGCACGAGTTGCACATGTAAATGAAGATGTTGAATCTTCACATTCTAAGGATGAAGAAAGAGGAGAGGTTCTTGTTACTAGAAGAGCCTTGATGAATGAGAAGAAGGAACCAACTCAAAGGAAGAATTTTTTTTGTACCAAATGTCAGTGTGAAGGTAAAGTTTGCAATGTTATTATTGGAGGTAATACTAATAACCTTGTTTCAGAAGAAATGGTTAGTAAGTTGTGGTTGGAGAGAAGAAGGAACTTGAACCCATACTGGGTTGCTTGGTTGCAGAAGGACCATAAAGCCTTGGTAAATGAACAATGTCTGGTAAAGTTGAAGATTGGAAATTACCATGATAAATTATTGTGTGATATTATTCCAATGGATGTTTTTCATATGTTTTTAGGTAGATTGTGGTAGTTTGATTAGTGAGTGGTACATGATGGACATGCCAACACCTATTCTTTGAAAAAGGATGTGGTTCATCATAAGTTGAAGCCCTTGAAAGATATAGAAGAAAACGTATGCAGTAATGAAAGAATTTTTTTGGTTGATGGAAGAAAGTTCCTAGGAGGTATGAGGCATGAGCATATGTGTTTTGCATTGATCCCTAGAATTGACAAAGAAGATACTACTGAGGTACCTGTAGAAATTTTAGATTTGTTGAATGAGTTTCAATCTATTATTTTTTATAACATACCTGAGGGTTTGCCACGAGTAACAAAGATTAGTCATCAGATGGACTTGATTCCTGGAGCCAGTTTTCCAAATCAGGAAGCTTATCATATGACTAGCAAAAAGTGAAGAGTTGAACAAACAAGTGCAAGAGTTGTTGCAGAAGGAATTGATCAAAGAGAGTTTGAGTCCATGTGCAGTACCTATATTACTAGCACCAAAGAAGGATGGGGAATGGAAAATGTGTATAGATTCTAGAGCCATCAACAAGATCACCATCAAGTATAGATTTCCCTTTCTGAGAATGGATTATATTATGGATTGTTTGAGTGGAGTTGAGTACTTCACAAAGATAGATTTGAAGAGAAAATATCACCAAATCTAGATTAGAGAAATAGATGAATGAAATACAACCTTTAAAACCAAGGAGGGCTTGTACAAGTGGTCAGTCATTCCTTTTGGGCTAACCAATGTACCAAGCACATTTATGCGGCTTATGAGTGAGGTATAGAAAGAGTTTTTAGGAAAATTGGTTATTTTTTATTTTGATGATATTTTGATTTTCAGTAAGACATTGGAGGAGCACTTGATGCATATCTAAAGAGTTTTTGAGAAGCTAAGGGAGGAGTTGTTGATTAATTTGAAGAAATGTACTTTTGTGAAGAGAGAGTTGGTGCATCTAGGATTTGTTGTCTTAGCAGAGGGTCTTAAAATGGATCCAAAGAAGGTGTGAGCTATCATTGAATGGCCTACCCTAAGGAATGTTATAGAGGTAAGATCGTTTCATGGTCTAGCAAGTTTTTACAAAAAAAAAATTTAAGAATTTAAGTAGTATTTGTGCACCTCTAACTGAAGTGATGAGAGGGGATGGAAAAGTATTTAAGTGGACCACAAGAGCAGCCAAAATTTTTGATAGGTTGAAGAAGAAAGTTACAAAGCAACCTATTTTGGTAGTTCCAGATTTCAATAAGGCCTTTTAGGTAGATTGTGATGCCAGTGGCACTATCATAGAAGATTTTTTGAGTCAAGAAGGTAAGACTATTGCCTATTTTAGTGAGAAGTTGAATGATGCTAAGAAGAAATACTATGTCTATGATCGGGAGTTTTATGTTATAGCTCAAGCTTTGAAGAAATGGAGACACTATTTGTTGCCAAAAGATTTGTTTTATATACTGATCACAAGGATTTGTAGTATCTCAATATTCAAGGAAAGTTAAATTAAAGGCACTTAAAGTGGGTTGAGTTTTTGTAGAGTTATAACTTTGTTTTGAAGCATAGGAGTGGAAGGTCAAACAGAGTTGTAGATGCCTTGAGTAGAAGGAAAAATTTGTTGATAGAAATGAATATAAAGGTTGTTGGGTTCAATGAACTCAAGAGTTTGTATCCTAAAGATCCAAACTTTGCAAAATATTGGAAGGCTTGTTTGGAACCTGTTACATTGGACAGGATGAGATGGTTATATTTCTCAATCCAAGATGGAATGGTTTTTAGAAGAAGCCAATTGTGCATTCGAAGGAGTTCTATGGGAGAGAATCTAATCAAGGAGAAGCATAGTGAAGGATTAGCTAGACATTTTGGTCAAGATAAGACCATTTCTCTTGTCAATGAGAACTATTATTGGACACAATTACAACAATATGTGAATAAGTTTGTAAAATGTTGTGGAGCATGTCAGATGGCGAAAGGAACAAGTCGGAATACTAGATTGTATCAACCATTACATGTACTTGAGAGGCCATGGGAGGATATTAGCATGCATTTTGTTCTTGGATTGCCAAGGACATAGAGAGGCCATGATTCCATATTTGTGGTGGTGGATAGATTTTTAGAGATGACACATTTCATTCCATGTCATAAGACTAGTGATTTTCTTCATGTTGCAGAGTTGTTTTTTAGAGAAGTGGTGAGACTACATGGTCTACCAAAGAGTATAGTTTCATATAGAGATACCAAATTTTTTGGTTATTTGTGGAGTACATTATGGAAGAAGTTGGAACATATTTGAAGTTCAGTTCTTCACATCATCCATAGATTGATGGAAAAACAAAGGTGGTGAATACGAGTCTGGGTAACCTGCTAAGATGCTTATTAGGAGATAAGCCTAAGCGATGGGATTTGATTATACCATAGGTAGAATTTTCTTATAACAATTTTTTCAACATGAGCACTGGTAAATGACCATTCCAAATTGTGTATTGGAATAGTCCAAGAATTGGTTATAAACTAAGAAAGATGGATAAGGGGGAGAAGAGTAGTGCTAAGACTGAAGATTTTTCTGAGCACTTGAAGCATTTGCATGAAGAGGTGAAGAAACATATCGATAAGATGAACTCATAATATAAGGCTCAAGCAGATCAAAAAAGGAGGTCTAAGGAGTTCCAAGTAGGAGATGAAGTCATGGTTCATTTGTGAAAGGAAAGGTTTCCAACTGGTACATACAACAAGTTAAAGATGAAGAAGTTTGCACCATGCAAGATCCTGAAGAAGCATGATTCAGGAAATGATAATGAGGTAGAGTTTCCTAGTGGAATAAACATTTATCCTATGTTCAACATTGCTGATTTGAAAGAGTATCATGAAGGTGATATAGAGGAGGGGCCAATAAAAGAATAGTGGAAAATTCTAGCACCTACTTCAAAGAAGGAAGAGATAGAAGAAGCCTTGGATAGCTGTGTGGGTAGAAGCACAAGAAACAAACAATATGCAGAGTACTTGGTGAAATGGAGAGGAAGGCCTATTGAGGATTTATCATGTTTTTCTGAGGCTGAGGTTAACCATCTTGGTTTCCCTCTAACTCCTGAGAAGTGATAGGGTCACCTTTCTAAATTACCCTGGGTGTCTAATGCAAGAGCATCCAATAGTGTAGGGAAAACTTGCATCACCCAAAAAAATTGTTTTCTTTATTTACTTTAGTTGCTTTAAGTCTCGTGATGGAACTTAAGGGGTTTAAGATAGTTAGGCATCAAAAATAGCAAAAAATGGGAACTTACTATTTTTAGTAAGTTAGCCTAAACGAGCTTGTATGGACCTGAAAAATTTATCCCAAGGAGCATAACTAAAAAAAAATTTGTTCACAAAAGAATCACCTCAATAACCTTCATGGTTTGGGAGATATTTAAGTCTCTTTCCTGAGAAACTTCTCCAATGTAGCTTCAATTTCATATATGAAGAATTTAGAGGCCTTGAGATATTTCCATTGATATGCAATAATAGTAAATCAAACACTTGGATCAAAATTTATGGCATTGCGAAGTTCCCCCTCTAAAAAGTGAATTTCATTAAAATTTCTTCCTAGGCCAGAAATCAAGTAGTGGGACTTTTGGTGCCAAAATGAAAGGGAAAGTTGAACTTTCTAGAACATTCTAGGGTGGTTATTGGGTAAAATAAAAAGGTTAAGTGGGGGTTGTAGAAGGTGGCTCCAATAGTGCAGATTGTGGCTCTGAAAAATAGATTTTCTTTTCAGAGTTGATTTTGTTATAATGAATCAAGCCCATGAGGCTGTAGCATGTAAGTTTTGAATCTACAATTTCATTATCTAAAAATAATTGAAAGTGGGTTATTTTTTTTCTTTCTTGCATCTTTTGTGTTGGTATCTATTATTGTGATTTGTGTGGTTTTAGGTGGCTTGGCCCTTGTCAAAAACCAAGTTTTATGAGTATTCTTGTTGTTTTTTGCACTTCCCAGATCTATTGGTAAACCACTATTTCAATGTGGCAACTTTTTAGAAATTTCTATTTTGTGCATTAGGTCTAATCATCCATTTAGTTTAGGCATTGCAAATTGGAATTTTTTTGCATATTGCAGTTGTGGATAGTTTCAGATATGTGCACATTTGTTTTATTTTGAGCATCATTTCATAGTTTAGCTAGGGTAATTTTCATTTTACAATCATTTCAAGACAAAAAAATAAAAACTAAATGGTAAACCTTGGATAAAGCATATCCTTAAAACCCTTTAGTAGTGATGAATTTGACATGTTAGATGAAGCTCTTGAGGCCTTCATCTCACCTAGATCATCCATTAAAGCTTTAATACAATATGATGCAATCATAGAAAATCATGTCAATCCTAGTTATTCTTCTCTTGATACCTCTCCTACTTGTGACAAAGGTATCTTAGTTTGAGAAGACCCAATTATTGTGTGTTATGAGAATCTTGTTTGTCCCTCTTCCAATGCTACATTTCTCTCAACAAACACTAAGATGGATGGCATAGATGAATATGTTAAGTTCACATTAGATCCCCCCTCACTAGAATCTCATCTAGGTAACTTAGTTAAGGTTATGAATGCACCAATTAGATATCCTTTAATTAGTGAGCCTCCTAAATCACCTCCCATCATAGGACCTTGTAAATTACCTCCAAGAGCTATCTTGAACTTTACAAGGAAAATTTGTAGCAACAATGTTTCAAAACAACCAAGTTCTCATACTATAGCTCACACATATAACATTCCTTAGTGTAGTGGTAAAGAGTATGATCTTGTTGAGCAACTTTTTCATACTCCAATAACCAACTTCCTTTGGGATTTGATTCAAACATCACCTACATACAATAGGATGCTCCAAGAAATCAGGTAGCAAAATCCTTTAATTGTATGCAAGTGACAAAGTCAGATATCACATTCCCTCAACATGAATTACCCTCACTTGAGATCCAAAATAAACATGAGGCATTGATGATAAAGGTGATCATTAATGAAACTGCAATTATGCGCACCCTCATGGATAATGGAGTAGGTCTTAATTTTTTTAGTATTGATCTCCTAGATAAAATTAGTATGGACAAGAAGCTTACTCAACTCAATGATGTTAATATTTGTGGCTTTGACAATGTTAATAGGAAACCATTAGGAATGATCATATTACCTATTGAGGTCGGACTTGTAGTTTTTCCTACCTCTATTCATATAATTCCAGGACCTCTTTCATGTATAACCTTCACTGTGAAATGAAATTTTAATACAAGAACAAGATATAATTGGTTGAAGTAGATGAGAAAAGTTATAAATCACAAATTCAACATGATCATAACACTTCCAACTACCTAATACTTTGATTCCAACCTCAAAGGAAGAACCTATACAAGTTGATGGTAATCATAATTTTATTTCACCTACAACAAAACTCTTAAGTGACAAATGGGTGCCATTAGATTTTACACCTTGTTTCAAAGAAGAGTCCAAAATATCACCCTCAAAGTAAAAGAGACATATAAAAATGATTCATCTTCAAACACATGTTTTAGCGAGGATTGGGGTTTATTAGATTTTACACCCTCATTTATGGGAGAGTACACAATCTCACAATTTAAACAAAAACAACCTTGTGTTTCATTTGCTCAATTCAGTTCTACGTAAACAACATCACCCTATGATGGTGATGGGGGCTCTTCTACTGCCATCCCTCATGTGAGGAAGATACAAAAATTTACAAAACTTAACAAGGATTTGTATGCTCATGAAGAAGCCAACCCTTCTCAGAGGCATAAAATCTCTTCATTTGAGTTGTAAGAATGGTATGGTCTTGGATACAAACCCCTTTCTCAACATGGATATAATGAAAACATGGAACAAAATGATAGAAATCAAGTGAACTCTATACCATACTTGAAAGGTCTAGGTTTCCAACCTTTATCTTCATCCTCATCTAATGCCTTATCATCTACTTTGTGTATGACATCTTGTGATGAGAAAGAAATATCCCCTACTATTGATCAAGAGACTATCTTGTCAAGGCTTCTCAAAGCTCGCTCGATTACTCTCCCTCCAAGAATGCAAAATAATTTTTAAAATACAAGTTTATTTTGTGCATATCATAGAGCTCATGGTCATTCTACTAAATAATGTAATGCTTTGAGTGATAAAATTCAACATCTTAATGATTGTGGTGGTCTTCCTTGTGTTGATGCACTTATTTCATCTAATTGATACTAATTTTCATCCTACCGTGTTGCTCATCACTATGTGGCATTAGTAGCTTTATGTGTCTTGCTAATTGCCACTCATGGTGATACAATTTTAGGTGCAACCATATCTCTCTTGGTAACAATATGATAGTTCTTGGTGGTTGTCTTTATCGCTACGATTGGGGGGCAAGGATAACTAGCTTTTTGAGGTGTGCATTCTTTTCAAGGATCACTTCTTTCTCTCTTTCTACATAAAATACCAGCATAGCAAGTATGCTGACATTTTAAGTCGGGGGCATATGGTCCCCTGTTCATTGTTCAGATGTTCCCTTCTTAGTGATGATATCATACATCTCCTAGGAAGTGTGACCATTGCATTAGCATTGAAATTTATTTAATTTTGGAATTTCATGTTGAATTTATTGTAGCACTAGTAGAGCATATTGATCATGTGTGGCGCCTTATCAAATTTATCAAGAGGTATAGCTTTGATAGATTAGTACAATGAGAGCTTATAGACCTTGTATGACTTTCTCATTGTACGGTGAGAGCCTATAGACTTGGCATGACTTTTTCACTTAGTCACTTTTGGGGGGCTCACCTAGTGGACAACATATTTCATTAGCCCATGTGAGTGCATTTTTATTGCATAATGGATAGTGGGTTTCACTTGTAAACATTTTAAGACAAACAAATTTAAAGGCTTGATCCACATTGAGTTGAACAAATAGTTGAGGCTTGATACACCCCTTTTTTTTTTCTTTTTTTTTTCTTTTAGTCTCTGGCATTGTATGTTTGTGTATCTTGTCTTGCTACTACATATCATACATCTTGTGTGTCCCTTTGTGGTTATGTTTATTTTCCATAGGATCTTGATCCTAGGGGCTTGTGCACCCTCCTTGATCTTTGTCATCCTATCTCACTAACATTTGTACACTTGAACCCCCTCTTGGTGCATAATTGTATACTTTAGTGTGGGTTTGATGCAAGGTCATCCTCTCACCAAGTAATAAATGTAGTGTATAAATGCACTCCTTTACATTTTCACTTTGTTTGGGCCATCTTAATTAAATTGGACTTAATTATGCCTTAATAATCCCTATTTTATATCTACAAGCCTAATAAATTACATTTTTCAAAGGAGAAACCCAACAATAATTAATGTCAATACATAACACTTCACCTTGAGAAATGTGTGTTCCAAGAAAAGGGACCTAGGACCCATTCACCCATGGGTGAATGGGTCCTCCCTAAGCCTTTGAACCCATTTTTAAAACATGTTTTTGGTGGTATTTTTACAATCCCAAATTCAAATTTTCATTCAGCTTACATAATGTTTAATTTTTCAGGAAATTAAGGATACATATCTATAAATACAAGGTTATTTAATTAATTCAAAACATCTAGCGAGAGGTGAACTTAATAAGAGCCAAGATTATTGTCAAGAGCATCTAAGAGAAAATTTATACATTTGCTGCGGCAATCAAGATCTCAAGCATCATGTCAAAGTTATGTTCAATCATGCATCTTTTGGAGCTAACATTGTGATATAGGTTTCAAGATCTAATACAAGCATTCAAGTCAAAGATTCAAAGCAGGATTCAAGCATCAAGATCCATCCATTGAAGCTATTTCATACAAGATCAATGTTAGGTTCCAAATCTGCTGTTCCTATTTGCCAGCTCTTAAAATGAACTCCAACATATTTGGATCAACATAGGACCGCCAGTTGGGTAACCTATTCGAAAGCAGACCTCTAGTGATAAGGGTTGGCTTCCCCTTTTGATGCCACATGCCACCAAACTATTAATCTCTAAGATAAGGGTAAGAATTTGCATGAAAATAAACCTAATGCTAGAAAAACCTAAGGTGATGCACCAAAACAACCTAGACATGTTAACAGCCTATCACATTTAAACTAATACCACAAAGCTTGAATCACACAAATCACTTTCCAATGCAATTTACATAAATAATTTATAAGAAGGTCTGTAAACAGTGCTTTTAAAAGGAAAATAGGGTTTCACAATTAACAACACAACTTAAAACCTATAAACATACATTTTATGTCAAATAGATGCATAACATGAGACAAGCTTGCAAGGAAAAGATAGATTTTCACAAGACAAATTGATCAATCATTGACAGCATACGTGAGAACATGAAATGAGAAGGTAAAAATGCTCTACTTTATTAATTCAAAGTGCTTACTATATAATAGGCCCATCAGAGTTACAATACTGCTCCATGAAAAGTAGCTCCAAAACCAAAGCTATCTTGCTGCTGGAAAGAAAGAACTAGCTCAAAATGTTTAAAATGAACATAC